>CM040190.1:36268349-36353349 GCA_022606455.1 Callitettix versicolor | reverse complement strand
AAATATTTTGCTATTTAAAATAAGTTTTATATTTTTTCATTTAGTATATTTGTTGGAATTTTTCAAGTAAAATTCAATATTATGTAACGTTCAAAAGTCAAGTAAAAATTTTAAAACATCCTCAAGGCAATGTTTGTTCGACATAAAACACATAGGTAGCGCAGGCTGCTATTCAATTCACAAAATGTAATTAAACCAGATTGTTCTTGATAGTTCCCATTCCAGTTTCATCTTTGTGCATAATCAGTTGAGAAATGCCATGTTTAAAAAGTTAAAATGAAGTAAAAGGGTGAAGACTAAGGTTTTCTACTGCGAAATAATTTTACACTTTACCCCGGCTAAATGTGACAAAAAAAACTGAATTCTACAGGTTAAACTTTTCATGTACATTTAAAACGTCACGCACAACTAAAACCACCAATCCAGTAAAATAACCTAGCCAGTAAAACCACCAAGCCAGTAAAACCACCTAGCCAGTAAAACCATCTAGCCAGTAAAACCATCTAGCCAGTAAAACCACCTATCCAGTAAAACCATCTAGCCAGTAAAACTACCTAGCCAGTAAAACCACCTAGCCAGTAAAACTACCTAGCCAGTAAAACCACCTAGCCAGTAAAACCACCTAGCCAGTAAAACCACCAAGCCAGTAAAACCACCAAGCCAGTAAAACCACCTAGCCAGTAAAACTACCTAGCCAGTAAAACCACCAAGCCAGTAAAACCACCTAGCCAGTAAAACCATCTAGCCAGTAAAACCACCTAGCCAGTAAAACCACCTTTCTGGACGTAAGACGACAGTGAACATTATTTAAACAACTAATACCTTGGATTGCAGCTGCGTAGTGCTTAATAAAAGTTTTCATAACAAAAATGTATAATTCACGAGCAGTTTTTTTTTTTGGAATTGTGTTTTCTTGGCCACATGGCACACTGTTCCGGTGATTTTTTTTAATTTGGGAACTAAATTTTTGTCTAATGTAGCGCCTAATTTTTGTCTAATTTTTAAGTTAAGACTAAGCGCTTGGCGTAGGTTATTTTTCTGAAAATAAAATATAAAAAGTGGAGCATTTGCTGGCAAATGTATCGGTTATACAATGCACTAGGGCTTTAGTCAAAATTTTTCAAAGCCTAATTATTTAAATTATTATTTTTATTATTATTATTATTATTATTATTATTATTATTATTATTATTATTATTATTATTATTATTATTATTATTATTATTATTATTATTATTATTATTATTATTATTATATTTTAAATAAAATAATGCATTTTTTTCAACTACAAGATTTGTACAAATAGCCTAAATATTGTTTTACTATAAATTTGGAACTTAAAGCCTAAAACAACCTTTTTAGCCTAATATAACTTTTGTATTCACTAATTAAGGCTCAGTTTACTTTTTTTGTTATTATTACTACAGGTGTTGATTAAACCATTGCAAGTGTTCTTAAAAATTGTCATTGTAAAAGAAATCATCTTTGGTAAAAAAAATCAAACCTTTCATCAACTTAAACATTTTAAACTGTAAATCATTTCTCACTATATATATATATATATATATATATATATATATATATATATATATATATAAGAATAAAATCGTCCACTTAACTTACCAAAAATATATATAGGCTATAAACTTTTGTATAAATATAAATCAGCAATAACCTTCAAGTTCCAACCAATAAATACATCAGTATCATTTTGGTTACACATAAGTATTGGAGTTGATTATTGTGTTTTCGAGTTGTAATGTATAATTTTCGGGTTTAAAATAATAATAATCTATATGCCCTATATATTTCTATGTATTTATATAAACTAGCAAATGGTAGTAATACTTTTTCAGTTTTTTTTTTTTTTTTGTAAATAATTAAAGTATTTTTAAATTTGAGACAACTCTAAGAATTCGAGCATGATTCACGGATAATTTTTTTTATTTTTTTGTTTTCAGATTTTTTTCTGAACGCAATTTTTATGAAAAATTATAAGTGACAATGCAATGTCATAATAGGTTATTTCTGTAAAAGTTTACAATTTTTAATACTACCAAACATCGTTTTTCAGTAAACCTGTCAGTAACTACTTGTATCTGTGATGAATTGTACCTTTTGTTCGACCTGTTAGTTGGTATTAAAAGTTCGAGAAAACTTTTTCAATCTATCAAAATGTTTCAAATTTTATTTGCGCAACGTTTCAAAACTGATGAGACTTTTATAGCCGACTGAATCCCTGTAAAATAGCCTACACAGTGGTACCAACATGACAAGAAATATATAAGAACAGCTTTGTTTGTTTTTAATCTATGAAAGTGGTGTCGACTCCCAACAAAAACATTTCAGGTTTTATTTTGTTTACCTGGGCTGTATCTTTGTTGTTTATACAGAATAAAGCGATATTAACCGTCTAAAGTGTTCTAATACTGCACATGCTTTCTGATATCAAATTATAATTATCCTTAAGAAGTTTTACTAGAAATCCTATTTTTGCGAAACGGACTTCACAAAGAAAAAGTAGCCTTACACTGATATGAATCGGAAAGCCACTACTGAAGCTGACTCAAGGAACTTTAGAATAAATAAATAATGTATTTTTAAGATCGCCACATTACTTTCTCTATGTACTGTTGTAATGAGAAATGAGTAATGAGAAAGTGACTATCTAAATGCACTTTCAACTTCAAATAATTTTCATAGTAAATATTTTACAAAAATTATCCCTGAATGTAATATATCTACTTTAAGATAATTTTTAATAATAATCTCCAAATTCATTTAAATTAGGAAAACCTAATTAACAGCTGTCAGGTTTCACTTTTGTAATATTTAATAATAAATTAAAATTATAATGTTTATTATTATTCTGAAGTAAGATTTAAAAAAAAAACAATATGATAAAAACATATTTTAGGAAATTAGCGCTTCTATATGTCAGCAACTATCATAAAATATTTGTTATTTTTGCTAAGCAACCCCGTTTCCATTATAAAAACTAACAAGACTGAGCCTGTTTCGAGAACAATATTTGCACCTCACTTTGTACTCCGCCTATTGTCATCACAGTGATCTGTATTCTGATCAATGCGTCAAAGAAACAAATATTTCAATTTTGAAAATATTACTCAAATACGAAATTGTATTATTCACTGTTCATCTCTTATTATTTTAAAATAAAAATAAAAATACCAACTAGAACACTCTTCTCCCCTCTCTCTCTCTCTCTCTCTCTCTCTCTCTCTCTCTCTCTCTCTTTCTCTCCCTCTCTTTCTCTCTCGCTCTTTCTCCCTCTCTCTCTCTTTTCTTCTCTTTCTCTTTCTCTCTCTTTCTCTCCCCCCCTTGACGAATTTCGTGAAATTTTTCAGGGACAAAATCTTCGATCTTCAGTGTTTTTTTAACTCGTACTGTGAAGAAGGCTAAAGTCTTGAAATTGTATAATTGTACTTTATAAACCATTTTAAATGTCACTTTTTTTCATTTTCAACTAAACTGTGATTACAACAAGAATATAATTCTGTCGAAACAGTGATGAAGAAAAACAGATCCAGGGACTAATTGTTGACACTGTTGAATCTTCTTAAAACATGTTTAATCTGCCGGTATTGTAATCCGAAATCATAGATCACCCGGTATGCTTTTGTTATGAACTTATTCTTGTTCAGGGTACAGTAACACATTTCGTTATAAGAAGACAGTTATTTTAAACAAGAAGAACTTAGTCCTGAATGCAGATTACGACGGTTTGCGGCGTCTTAGACATTAGTAATTAAAACGCCCCCCCCCCCGATTTGGTTTAATTAAGGAAATGGTTTGTCCTGGAGTGGTGTCGTTGCCTTTTATTGTGATTACATCATAATTAGTGGATGGAAAGAATAAAATCGTCCACTTAACTTACCTCTCTGCCAAAGTATGAAACAGGCGTGTATGTTTTCGACTCCGACCTGACACAAACATTTATCTTCGTTAGCAAGAGAAGTCTCTACCCAGAAATATCTTTAATAAATTTCAAAATAAATTTGAGATAAATTGTAATAGACTTGCTACACTATTATTATAATCAAAGTAATTTACATTTAAAATTTGATTAAAATATTAAAATGAACTAGACGATAGTGAAGACGTGGAATGTCAGCATTCTGTAGCGGTTAAATTATTAGAAATAAGCATTTACAGTAATCAGTAAAACAAATCAAGAGTAAGGGAGACATTTTCTATGACTACTGCAATATAGTTTGATTTATTTGATTACTTTTCGAATGATTTTATCGTTTAATGTGCCAATTAATGGTAATTTTATTCAAACATAACACAAACACTTATTTTTTAAAAGTATGCTATTAGACAAGTTTCATCTATCCGTCCAACATTTCCAAAAAACTGTGATGGAAGTCATTTTTACCAAATTTAAAAAAAAATCAATACTCCACACATTTTTGAAAATTTTATTTCTTAATTTCACTCAGCGTTAATAAATCTGTACAAATTATCATTTCCAGTTTTCAAAATCCACTTACTTAAGAAAATAAATTTTACAGTGGTCAAGGTTCATTTTCTTACATTCAATGACTTTTTAAAGTTTAAAAGGAAGTTATTCAGATACAAATGTTGGTTTTGATGGTGAAATAAAATTTTTTAAAGGGGGGTTAAAAAATAAATTTGGGAAAATCGCTTCCATCACATCAGCAATACAGATGTGTGCTATAATCATTAAGTTCGCTTTCGTATTATGAATGTATTTTACAAAAATGCAGTTAAGAGGCTGAAATTACGGGTTTTTATATTCTGACCAAACAGTTGAGTCAATTTTGATAAATTAAAACTACGACATTTTTCTGATTCTCCTTCACTATTAAAGTGATAAGGAAACAGTCTACAAGACTGTTTTTTTAGAAAAAAAATCAAGACTAATTTTCTCCAAAATTTAACTAAAATTGCTTTGCCTGTTATCAAAATAATCACTAATAACAGATTAAAAGTCATAAAGACTTACTGCTAAAATATGTTTGATGTACAAGCTAAAAGCAAAAGCTCAGACGAACCTCATTCCAAAAAAAAAACTAGATAAAACTTGTCGTTTCCAAGCAATATTTTAAGAAAAATAATCGAAACATTATAATTATTATATTTCAAATTACTATTAATTTATTTGCATTACCACATTTACCATCCTAATACTGCTATATTGTGTTACAAATAGTACTTTATAGTACTAATAAGAAGAGTAGAATAAACTGTAGTGTAAAGTTTGTAAAATAAGCGGTCTAAGATACTTTAGCGTTGCCAACATTACCGGAAAGTTAATCCTGCTCAACTGCTTCCAGATGGTACAACAGTTTCCGTTTACACATATTTGACCTTACTGTACTAATTAAGTGTACACAGTTAGACGTTACTGTTCCACAATAAAATTACTGCGGCTTCCTCATTACACTGCTTAATACTTTGGAGCATGATAAATGATTTAATCTCTAAATACGTTCAACACAGCCGCACACATCTCATTAATGCAAATTGCTGAAACTTTGCTACGGTAAAGAATAGACTTTTCGATTAATTGTTCAATAAATTAAAACCGTCCTAATGAATATTGAATTTTACAACTTTTTGAAGGTACAAAAATTTGGAAATTTTACACTTTAAAATTGATGTACGAAAACGTTTCTAACACACACCTTTCAAACGATTAAAAATTATACAGCAACTCCAAATATTTTCGGTTTTGAAATTTCGAACAGACTAGTAGATAAAATTTATTATCGTATATTTATTCACTCTGGTATTTTTGAAAGTTGTGCATAACTTCTGTACAATATTACCACTTTTTCAAATTGGGATTGAATTTTCTCCCCTTCCCCCAAAAAACAACACACGAAACTTTTTTTATACAATTCGATTGTATAAAACACTAAACTTTGATGACGTTATTGTACGCCTTAGTAAAAAAATTCTGAATTTTTTTTTAATGTTAAGCCTCAGTGCATTGCAGTGCCAAAATAGAGCAATACACACACACACACACACACACACACACACACACATATATATATATATATATATATATATATATATATATATATATATATATAACCCCAATTAAATCAGAATTATTTGTAACAATTGTAATGCAGAGTCTGCTAAATGATTTTTAAAAATTTTTTAATCTTCATTTTTAACCTTGAGTTAATTTGCATTAGTATTTCTATCTGTAACAAACTTATATTATTAAATATACTAGCACTGCACCACATCTTTACCTTTTTAGAGTCGTAATTTTGAAAAACGTACTTGACTAGTCATATAAACTAAGTACTTAAATTCTCTTCTAGTAGTGTGAAATTCTTAACCTCTGAAATGTGAAATTCTATACAAAAATATGAAGTTTAAATTCCTTTTTTGTTTTTTTTATTAATAATGTTTTACAATAACTATGATAAATATTTGTGGCAGCCAAATAATAACAATACTTTTTTTATATTTTCGAAGTACTTGTTTAAGAGCGCACAGCTGATCTTAATACAAAAAAAAATATAAAATATCGCTAACATCTAAGGTCACACAAACTAGTCCAATTGAGTCCAAAATTGATAGTCCAAAAGATAGTCCAAAAATGATAGAATTGATAGTCCAAAAGAGTGATCAACACCCTTACCAATAAATATCTAAAAGTTTTAAACCACGTTTCTCCACGTCGCTATTAACGTAAATTTGTTTCCTTTATACGTAAATGGATTCTATAGTTGACGCAATAGATTCCACAGTGACTACAGTAATGATAATTAGTAACACTTGCGAATAAATAAAAAAACAAATATTAAAATGATATAGTTAAACATTTTTCAAATGTCTTAAAAATCAAAAACACAAATAAATAAAACAGTAACACGCCTTAAATAAAAAATTATGCAATTCAAAATGTCAAATGAATTAATAAAGCATAACCGATCTATAGAAGGGGCAATAGCTAAATCCTTGTTATTACAAAAATTGACACCTATACTGATATTTTAATTTATTTAAACTTATATAGTCACTGAAATAAATGAATCTACTGTTTTCAAACGTGATTGAAATATATTATTATTATTATTATTATTATTATTATTATTATTATTATTATTATTATTATTATTATTATTATTATTATTATTATTATTATTATTATTATTATTATTATTATTATTATTATTATTATTATTATTATTATTATTATTATTATTATTATTATTATTATTATTATTATTATTATTATTATTATTATTATTAATAAATAAAATAATAATGCATTTTTTTCAACTACAAGATTTGTAAAAATAGCCTAAATATTGTTTTACTATAAATTTGGAACTTAAAGCCTAAAACAACCTTATTAGCCTAATATAACTTTTGTATTCACTAATTAAGGCTCAGTTTACTTTTTCTGTTATTATTACTACAGGTTTTGATTAAACCATTGCAAGTGTTCTAAAATATTGTCATTGTAAAAGAAATCATCTTTGTTAAAAAAAAGTCAAACCTTCATCAACTTAAACATTTTAATTGTAAATCATTTCTCATTATATACATTACCTTTTGTATAAATATAAATCAGCAATAACTTTCACGTTCCAACTATTTTTTTGGTGTTTAACGTCCGACTATTGTGCACACTTGGGCTAATGCAGACGGTTATTTTCGAGTTGTAATGTATAATTTTCTGATTTAAAATAATAATAATCTATAGACTCTATATATTTCTATTATTATTACTATTACGAATTTTCAGTGATAACGAACGATCTGAATATTTTTTTAACATTATTGATTTATTATGACCTCGTTAATTTACTGAATTTTTGTGTAAGTATAGTTTGTAATTTATCATTAAGACCAACACTTTGCCAAAAGCCTGCGATACGCCTAAATATAAAGCCGAACATATTTGCTTTTCTTCTAAAGCTTTTCAACAGTGCCATGGCGTGCTATCTAATGTTTATGGCGAAATGCAAACTGATGACATGGTATAAGTTTATTTCTTTTATCATTGGCTTAAGTGTTGTCAAAATATTGTTTTAAATTACTTTAGATATACCAACAACTATACTGGACGGTATGACGTCTTTTCTGTGATTGGCTTTCCATGTTTCGGAATCATTACGATTTCCGCTACATTCCACTGAATGGGTACGTAAGTTAATTTTAGTGCTGCGTTTATAATGAATGTTTGTTAAATAACAGCTTTCCTTAGTAGCTCTTTAACAACTTTCACAGTGATTAAGCCGTAAGCTCAAGTTTTTTCTGTATTACATTAGTTTTATTTTCTCTAACCACTTCATTAACTGTTACAGGTATGATATGAGTTTTATTTTGATACATCACTTTGGCTATTCATCACTTATTATGATTCTCACTATTCATCACTTTTTCATCATTCTCTACAGTCTGCCTTGCATAAATTAGCATTTTAATAATTTTCAATTTCATTAAAAATGATTATTTATTTCTGACAGCCATTAAGTTCATTTTTTAATTTACATAAAAATTTGTAATTTCAAAAGCCTTTTTATTATGATGGCAAATAATATTTTTCAATCAAAAAAAAAGTTTTGCTTTTTGTATATTTGTAATAGACAATATTTTTAATCCAGCACAGATGAAATGATTTCACTGCCGTAAAGAATATTATTCAAATAATTGTTTTTAATATTTTTCCAAACAAACTTTCTTATCATGCCTAGATATACGAGTATATAATGCAGTTAAATTTATTGCATACTATAACGCAAGAGCGACGCCAAGTGCTTCATCTTATAAGGTTGCCATATTGTTCTCTACATAAGTTATTGTAGAGAAAAATAATAGTGCATTTATTAAAGACTATAGAAATAAAATGTATGAGTCACTTAAGTAAGTACCATGTCACCTGTATAACTTAATATGATTTTATTTCCTTAAAACTGCCTCTGAAATACAAAAATGTAGTCATTCTTAACATATAAAAGGAAATTTTTTCTTTGTTTATTTAATGACTTTAGCGCTATCAACTGTGAAATACTAAATAAACGTTTTTAGAACGCTGAAACAATCCAATTGTCAGTAAAAGCTTTTTTCGACGAGATACAAGTTTCTTATTTTACTGATGGTAAATGCGTCAACAAAATTTTGCTTTCGTTAAATGCTAATTTATTACTGTTTTCATTACAATTAAAGACAATTTTAAATAGAAACGTGTACTAAGAATTATATCACAGCTTCCACTTGGTCAGAAACATTCCTTAGAATGATACCATAGATACAGTACCACTGGTAGCTTGTAATACTCATATAAAACTACGTTTATAGTATGTGGAACTAACTATTACTACTTTGAAGACAATTACCGCAAAACAAATAAATCTTAGTATACAAGAATAAGATGTGTGTACTATGTGATACAATAATTGTTTGCTTCGCTTACTACAAAAAATGTTAACAAGTCGGCAGGTAAAACAAACGGGACGGCAAATTCCCGAGAAATCTGGTTTTACAACTACAATAAAAAATTGAAAACGGACATGATTTATCAAAACCGGTTCATAAATAGACATTTATTTAGGAATTAGACAGATTTTTCGAGTTTTTATCGACACTTCACGAACTCAATTTTTTGGGGCGTAGTTACCGTATTGAATGTGAAAAGGTTTGTGTGATTTTTTTTTGTCTATTAATTAGAATCAATCAAACAAATTAACTGCAATGAGTTCATAAATACAGTAGATTTATTAATTAATTAATTTCAGTTACATTTAAAGAATTAAATATAAACCCAAAGCAAACGTGTAGTCATAAGCTTGTAATTTAAAAACAGTGCTAAATGTAAAATAACATTTTTTTAAAATAGTTCATGAAAAACTATAGTATGTTTTGGGAGTTTAATCTGCTTTACGTTATTTAACAATTTCAAAACAAGTATGTTGTATAGGCTCTATAAATAATTTCCCTACTCGCCGTCAATATGTAGTTTTAGCACATTCCTCTCTGATTTATTATCACTATTAAATACAATACATTCTCAGTCTTAACTCGGAGGGAAATTTATTGTGTCATTTACAATTCGAACGCATTGCTGCCGACGTTTTAAATAATGTGGAGGAATGAAATATCCCTATTCGAGTCACAATATTCACTGCTGACTGTTACAGCATCCTTTTTGTTAAACTATTTCCATTTTCTATTTATTTTGGTCAAACATAGTTGATTTTATTTACCTTTGGTATTTTGTAATTTAATAAACTAGCTAATTATTTAATTAGACCAAATGACCCAAACAATGTACTGAATAAAGGAGTAAGTTCATACGTTTTTTGAAATAAACTCCTCATGAAAATTACTCCCTAATTTTTTACTCCATATCTAATTCATCACTTAAAAGAAGGTGGATGAACCCTAATTCTAAAGTTTGAAATAATTCGGACTTGTAACTTTTCCTCTACATCAAGTAAAACAATTGCGCGAGGTTGTTCACACTTATAAAATTAAAACTAATTGTTTCTAAAAGTCCTGAAACTTTTTAACTGTTCAAATTTACATTAGAATTTTCTTACACCATACAATTTCAGTTTTTCTCAGCTAAAATTTAGAACAAAAAAGAGAAAAGTTTCATATTTTACTGATTTTGTTATATTTATGTATGCGGAAACTGTAAACACCTTGAATGGAAAAAGCAGAACACAAATTGCACAGCACCTAAAAATATGCATTTCTCTGTAGTTTCATCATATCTTACAAATTTATTACGCTCTCCTTATGACCGTCTGTACCTTACTTTAGTGCTGCCTAATACTGAAGCAGAAAATTGCAAAACATGGCGTATTGCTTAAGTGCGGAGACTACATGTTATGAACATTATTGTCGTTTTAAAAATATTGGAGTTATAGATTGAAGACACCAAAAATGTAATATGATTTTCAAGGGAACTAGAGAATCCGGGAAAGATGGTAAATTCCGTATCTTATGATTTAAATACGAATTTGAAAGAAATTCTCACATATATTGTAATAATTTATCCAAAGTTTACGAAACTTGCCATAACACATTCACATTTGAAAAATAAATTAAATTAGTTTTTTTAATAAGTTTTAAGATTGTGAATCTATAATGGAGTATAACACCAACTTTATAAAAATGAAATATTGACCAACAATGATTGGAGATAGATCGGAAGTGACACTGGTGAAAACGTAGGAAAGGATATCAGGGGGCATTTCAAACTCGCCCGTTTTATTTGAGCTGCTACTTGTGTAAATCACTCGAGTAGTGTGTCATCCCAGGAATCTACAACCATTACAAAGCCAGTGGACATAAATTAAGGTACATCCTAAAATACATAAATTTGCAGTTACGTCATCGCGCCGGGTATAGTAGGCTGCCTACACGCCGGGTCTGGATTGCGCGGCAAGGTTGTCAAGTGTGCCCGAAACGGGACTTGCTAAAGGAAAGTTCATGAATGATGCCGTTAATGAGTGAAGTACTGCTTTTGTTGTACCGGTTTTCGGAGGTCAGAGAGTGTCTGCAGTTAAGCCAGAAACAATTAACCAGCCAGTGATTAGCGAGATACATAAATGTTGCAAGAACATTGCGCAAACAAGTGGTTTAATAAAGAAATCTCTTTGTCGTCCGTTTGTTTTACATTTCCAGAAAACTTAAACAAATACTTCGGCATTGGTGGAATGTCGTACAAAGGAACAAAATGTTAACGTCAACCATTTTTGATTTTGTTTAATACTTATATTTTACACGCAGTTGTAAAAAAACCCAAAAAGTAGTAGACTCGTGCGCCATTTTATTACGACCTCTGAAAATGTTCCATAGATATTAAATTTTGTTTATGTTGAAAAGATATAAGAACAATTGTTTAAACTTATATAGCTCATGTAGAAATGCGTTGCCAAAAATTTTATTGCAGATGTAATTACATTATTAAGTTACGGGAAAATTCTGACCATTGTTGAATGTTGTTAGTTAACAAAGCCCAAAAACGTTTCATGTGTAAGTGAGAAAGTAACAAAAAAGATAAAATTTTATAGAATGGACATATTACATAAAGTATGCCAATACTGTAAACTTGCCCAATTGATTTGTCAGTCTTAACTTCGGGAGGGAAATTTATTGTACCATTTATTTTATGACCACAGTGCCGCCAACTGTTTGATAACACTGATAAATATCCCTATTTTTAACGATTCATTGCTCTAAAAATAACAGATTGCTTACACATTCCACTACACTTGTTGGGAGAAATATTTTATTTTAATTTAAATGAAATTCAATGAATAGGAACTCACGGAATTTCGTAAAACTGTTAAACTTAAATATTAACAACTATTCTCGTATTGTAATGTTTCTACTTTCAGTGTATTACAATGAATTAAGCTTGCCTTATGATTGATATTATAAAGGAGTTGAAAGCTTTAGATTAATTATTCTAAATTCTAAGGCTTAGCGTTAAACTCAGTGTTTCAAATCAGTAAAAATTATGGTAAAAGGGAACTTCCTGTTAGGAAGCTTTTTACGTATGTTTTCACTGTTTTAAAAATTTTAGAAAATTTTGTGTATGTGTATTTATATTATTTACTGTTCGAATAGAATTTCCATCGTCCCAGAAATTTTAAACAACAATTTTTAAACAAGCTTTTACCCTTTGGGTACAGAAAATACTTTTAAGTGGATTTCAGTAGCCTATGTATGTGGGCTAATTTACTAATTTATGTACGCCCGTATATTATTTGTATACACAAAATTTTTTACATAAATTATGTATGTTATTAGTATAAACAAAAATAAAATATAAACAGTAATTTCTCTTTTATTTATTTTAGAATAATCTTCTTGCAACATTTATATTAACATAAACATAATGAGTTCGTTTAATATAAGTTAGTTTGTTTCCCATTTAGCCTCTACTTGCAGTGATTGCCTCTCTTAAATCTGGGGTTATTGGCTCATTCATATATATTTACATTTACAGTTATAATGACACACAAAGAACACACACACACACACACACACACACACACACACACACACACACACACACACACACACACACACACATATATATATATATATATATATATATATATATATATATATATATATATATATTATATTTATATATATTTATATTTATATATATTTATATTTATATATATATATTTATATATAGTATGTGTGTGTGTGTGTGTAGTTTAAAAAAAATAAAAATTATAATTCTTTTAAAATTTATTTGTAGAATTCTTTCCTTCACGTAAATGGTTCATTTACTTTCTATTGCAGTCAATTTATTTGAAGTTACTTTATGTTTACTTAATTATTAATACATTCTATTTTTTTAGCTTTGGTGCAATAAAAATTATTTCTACATTTTTAAATGTTTCTTGTTAGTTATTTTATATGTTTTTTCAAACTCAAACTCAATTTTTCTTCTAAAAATAGTTGTTTTTTTATTGTGGCAACAATGATATTAAAGGCCGATGCCTTTCGTGTTTCATTAATGTTTATATAAGCCACAATTTTAGTGGTTTATCTATGGCCTATACCTAATTAATGCAAATTATCAATTCCGTTCATTAGTCAGCAGTTATCGTCAAATTTTAGCTATCCTAACTAAAGTAGATTATTACAATTTTGGCATATCATGGTTAAATTTAAAATTAAATATTATGGCTTAAGCTTTTTTAAACCAATTGTGTAATATTACATTAACCTATATTTTCGATTATTTCACATTTTAAACAAAATAAACTTAAAACTTCTTGTCTCAATCTTTTACTAATGTATTTTTGGAATAAAAAATTTAGCACCAAAATTAAAATCAACTGTCATAATAAAGCTGAATATATATATATATATATATATATATATATATATATATATATATATATATATATATATATATATATATATATTCAAGCCGTTAGGAGTCTTTTTCCTATTTATCCAACGTTATCTCTAATGAGGTGATTTTCTGAAATCGGACTTATAAACTATCATTACTGTAGTTTTTTTATTTATTTGACGTTAGTTTTCAAACCGAAATTGTATGGATATAGCAATATAATTTTACATACACACTCCCTCCAATAGTGACCACCATCAGCCTTTGTAACGCTGACTATAAGATGAAAATTAAGATAAAGTTATGACCAAGTTTCACCCGCACGCGCGTACACACACACACACATACTATATATATATATATATATATATATATATATATATATATATATATATATATCAACACAGTTTTTTTTAATATTGATTAAATTTTGATTTAACCCGATTATCTAAGAACCAAGACTAACCAGAATCCAAAAGCTGTACATCGCAAATTAGCTTGACTTGAGGCAAACCATTAATTTAATTCACTTCTTGGAACATTGAAGTTCCCAATCAGTGTCCTACTTCAACTGTTCTGAATCGGTTACGAATTATATTAATCATTCTATCAAAATAATCGTTTCACGGAAAAAACAATTCTGCGTTAAAATAACATTGTGAAATTAGACCCATATTTCTGTCAGAGTCATTGGGAAAAATTCTTATCCAAGAGCTTGGGTAATTCAGTTAAAACACGCCATAAAAAAGAAATTGTCGCCAATGATACGTAAGGGAAAGAACTTGTTGCTTTACTTTCTTCACAGGATTTGTATTTGAATTTTTGTCCGTTGTCTGATTATTTTGAATAACTACGTGTCTGAAAAGTCATTAACCAATTAATCGAATTAGATAATTTTAATAACGTAAGTCTGGATTAATTATATTTCAAGACATTTTTTTTTAAAAAGTTCGTCAAGACTTCTTTTTTATTAAAAGTCTGTTAAAACCTTATTCACTCAAAATTAGCTGTAAAACTTTAGATCAAATTTTGTTTACATTTAGTTCACAAGTACCCAGACATAAAATGTTTGTATAGTATTAAACATTCTGTTCAGGAACTACAGAAAATAGAAAATGTATCATTAGATTTGGCTAAAATTTTGATCTTGTATAACGATACATAAACAAGTCAGTGTAACAAAATTTAAAAAATAAAAGACATTTACAGTTTAAGAATAATTCGAGAATACAAATAATTAACCCCTGAACTCCGTCTAGTTTGATATGTCCGTTTTATTCGTTTTGGGACATAGTGTATAAGGATTTCCGTTCAAACTAAATTAGGTAAAAAAATTGTTAAATCTGGTTTCTAAAATAAATTTTCACAGAGGTTTTATATTTCTTTTAAAATTCATGAATCACCGATGTTAGAGAAATCGCTTGAAAGTGGAAAAATTTGTTCAGCTGTGTTCCTCGACTTTGAAAACGTTTTTGATAAAGTATGGCATATTGGGCCAGTTACAAAACTTCAAAAACTACTTCAACAATGCTATAGTATGTTATTAAATCGTATCTATTTAATAAATTTTTCAGGATAAAACAAGAAGAAGTCAACTCTGATTTAAAAGGGATTAAGACAGGTGTTCCGCAATTTAAGCGTTCCATACACGGGTGATTCTGGATCACCGAACATGGTTCTACGAACAAAGTTCGTGTTGTTCTTTCACCACACACGATGGTGGGGAAACAAGAACGATTCGCAAATGCCAATTTCGCCCCAGATGTTGAAATAAGTTCTTCAAAGAATTGCAGCTGCTATTATTCTTTTAAAAAAAGGAAAGAAGAGATATGAGTGGTCAAAACAATAGTTACGTGAGAGAAAAAAGTAGTCACATTTGAATCTTTTAAATCATCTCAGAGAAAGTAGTGTGAATGACTATAAATATTATTTAGGAATAAGTGGTTGAATTTAATTACTTATTGGAACTTGTAACACCTCTAATATCGAGCAAGAAACAAACATGAGGACACCTACTCGTATATAGACCGAACACTGTCTTGTTGCTACACTTCGCTATTAATTAACTGTGAATTAATTGGACTACTGACAGGAATTTAGAGGGCTTAAAATTTTCATATGCAATATCACCACAATCACTTGGATTAATCATTCCAGACTTGTACTGCAATATATAGTACACATAGGCTACAGTTTACAAGCATGCTCCTAAAATGATTCAATAAAAGTCACTAGGAAGTCGGGGTTCATAAATTTAACATTCTGTTTATCCGACATTTTGGTGAAAAAATCAACTTTGATCTAGCAACTACAACGCTCGAGCAACATTGAAGTGGAACTGAAAAGATGGCGAACAAGGTTCTCACTTCCTCTATACAAGGACGAACACGGTGCGGCCTAGTAGCGAACCGAACAATGTTTTCCAACCAGATGGAAGACCAAGTTAGCCGCACCCCACACACAGGCAAAAAATGATGAATTTGGTTCGCAAGAACCAAGGTCGGCGATCAAGGTAAGGACCGCTTTAAGTGTTTTGGGATACCACTACTCTATCTTATATATACCCGAGATATCTCTTCACCTACGCTTTCAGATACCTGTATTGCTACATTTGCTGATGACACCGCTGTGCTGTCTGTAGGTGATATAATCGAGCAGACAACTGGAAAACTTCAAGAAGCAGTAAATCATATAAACAGTTGAGCCTAAACATGATGCATAAGCTTAACGAATCCAAAACCGTTCATGTTGGATTTACTAATAAACAGATACATAATTATATACATATCATCGTCAACGGAACTTTGATCCCACACGCTAATACAGCAAAATATTATTTGGGCATGACTCTAGATGCTAGACTTCGATGGAAAGAGCATGTTAAAAAGAAAAACGAGGAATGGAACATCTGGTTAAGAAAAATGTATTGGCTGTTTTCCAGAAAGTCCGGGTTATTCCTGCACAGCAAGCTAAAGTTTTACAAACAAGTGCTGAAACCCATACGGACATATGGCGTACAGTTTTGTGGATGTACTAGAAATGCTAACAGGCAAAGTATTCAGGGTTTCCAAAATGAAATCTTAAGAATGATAGCTAATGCACAATGGTATGTTTGTAATCACGATCTGCATAGGGACTTAAGGGTGACCACTGTTGCTGAAGAAGTTAAAAAGTGTCCTCAAAGCCACGAGAGAAGGCTAAAAATTTACAGTAGTGAGGAGACGTGTACACTGCTCGGTAACGATGAACAGTCATAGGAAACTCAAGAGGACCAAACCTATTGAGCTGGCGTCATAGTATAGCTTACTAGGAGCGTCGATGGATTAACCTAGATTGTATTTTGAAGGGTGCAATTTTATATTGTGATACTTTGTTAAATACATGCTGCTTAGTTCTTAGAACAAGTTGCAGTAATAAAGTTAAAAAAATTAAAGTTCATTAATAAATCCTTACGAGTGGTAGGGTTGATTTTTCTTTTCAGTACACTCAATCTCAGTTCGTATGTAGGCCTACGTGATTTAATTCAAAGCTGTTACTGTTTTTTTGAAACGTACCATCAGAAACACAAAATAATAGATATTTTCTATAACTATATTCGGGTTCTACAATTGTTAGGAACAACATTTATCAATAAAGAGAAACTTTATCCAGATTCGTTTATAAATATCATGTTTTTCCCTTTTTGTAAATTTGATATATTACACTTATATTACTTTATGTTCAGGTGATAAATCTGCGTGTTTATTTTACGTTTTCCCTTTATGGACTGTAAAGTAAGTTTTTGGAGTTCGTGAAAAACAATCGATCTTAAGATTTTGATCGATTTTATGTTTCTTCTGTCTAAAAAAGTTGTTTTTATATTTGGATTTCTTCACGTCTGTGTATCCTTTTATAAACATAGCTGATTTTTGATCGATTTTTATAAACGTTAATAAGTAGAAATCGAACCATTTTTCTTTTTCAAGAAACCGTTTCATGAAGAGTTTTTCATGTAAAATATGGCGGTTTTCATTAATTTTTGTTCAATTAGTTCATAAATAAATTAATTTAATTAATTGAAAATGTAAGAAAAATACTTGCTTTTTCAATTTAAAAATATGAAATTTGATTCATATTAACTGATTTTATTTGCTAGCGCCGTAAGCATGCTAGTTTGTTACTGGCAAATTAATAGAGACATATAAACAATATTAATTCAGAACAGATAAGTATAGTACAGAATGACCGTAATGAAAGCATTCGGAAGGCGTTCTGGTTTTATTATTGTTTTGGAAAAATTGAATTCATTATTTAGTAAATAAAAAATACAACTTTAAATTTCATTTTAGTTTTTTGAAGAACTGTTGAAAACTAGGTACAAAAGTTTGTTCTTTACAAATTCTGCTAAAAAATAAACGTACGTTCTTCCTTGACAAGTTATTGGAAACAAATAAAATTTAGTACTATGTATGAGCAATTTGTTATTTTTGTACAGAGATGAATCGTTTAAAACAGAGATATTTATCAGTCCTATTAAACAGTTGGCGGAACAATCAATATCCCTCTACAAGTAATGTGAGGATTGGGAAAATTTATTGGTATACTTTGTTTTCTTTGAATGCAGTTCAGTTTTTTTTAACTTTTTACTTTGCTACTACATTTGCTGAAATTTTTTTTTTATTTTTATTTTTTTTATTATTAATATTCTTTTTTTGGTTAAACAATACTACACTTCGTTTGTTTTTTTATTTGTTTATTTATTTTTTATTTTTTCGCTCGTAACCTTTCATTAGATATAGCCTACATGTAAATGTTTTTACGAAATCTTCAAAATATTGTATCTACCTAAAAACTACACTTCATACATTCTTTAACGTTTGTCTCAAAGATTACTCGAATGAATCTGCAACATTAATTAATTAAAAACATTAATAATTTGTTTATTTGATACTTAATCTTTTCAAAGGTTTATGCAGTATTTTTGCACGATTTACTTAATTCTTCAATAAATATCAATTTACTGTCATCATAGTCACTGTACTCATAAGTTGTCGTTGTTGTTGCTGCTGTTGTTGTTATTGTTGTTCTTCTTGTTGTTGTTATTGATGTTGTTGTTGTTGTTGCTGCTGTTGCTGCTGCTGCTGCTGCTGTTTATGTTTTTGTTTTTGTTTTTGTTTTTGTTTTTGTTTTTGTTTTTGCTTTTTTTTTGCCTTTGCTTTTGCTTTTGTTTTTGTTTTTGTTTTTTTTTCTTTTTGTTTTTCTTTTTCTTTTTGTTTTTGTTTTTGTTTTTGTTTTGTTTTTGTTTGTGTTTGTGTTTGTGTTTGTGTTTGTGTTTGTGTTTTTGTTTTTGTTTTTGTTTTTGTTTTTGTTTTTGTTTTTGTTTTTGTTTTTGTTTTTGTTTTTGTTTTTGTTTTTGTTTTTGTTTTTGTTTTGTTTTTGTTTTTGTTTTTGTTTTTGTTTTTGTTTTTGTTTTTGTTTTTGTTTTTGTTTTTGTTTTTGTTTTTGTTTTTGTTTTTGTTTTTGTTTTTGTTTTTGTTTTTGTTTTTGTTTTTGTTTTTGTTTTTGTTTTTGTTTTGTTTTTGTTTTTGTTTTTGTTTTTGTTTTTGTTTTTATTTTTATTTTTGTTGTTATTACAAATCAAATGATTTCTTTTTTTAATTTTGTTTTCGTTTAATATTTTCTTAGAGAACTTTAATTTAACGAATCAGTCAAATATAAGTTCACTTACGTCAAAAATACGTTAAAGTCTTGATTAACTTTCTGGCCAACTAAAGAAGGGTATAAATTCCAAGAGATAAAATAATTGCATCTTTTACAAATACAAAAGACTTAAGCTGCAAGAAATAACATTTACTGACACATATTAAACAGCTGTAGTCTCACTACTACACAAACCAGCCTAGTCTTCGTCATGGTTTAGTGCTCCAAATGTTCCACACGTAATTATACACTGCATTCTCGACATATCCAGCCATCAAAACAAACACGTGCCTAAGTGCTAATTAATTATTTAATTACCTTCTTCACTCAATTATCTTTTAATTGTTTTATTTTATTGTTTTAATGGCTTCATCGTAAAAAGGATTTGTGCGGCAAGCGACACATTGTTTAGTCATTATGTAAGCTATTAAAGAAAGTACCTGTTTAATATTCCATCGCTGTGCTCTGGACTTGGCTCAATAGGCGGGCGTAACATTGTACAGTAAGTAGTGTCAAGTAAGTCATCAAGGTCGAGTGTCGACAGTAAAGGGCGTCCTTTGAAATTTGATTGTTCGCGGCGACAGTGTAATTAGTAACGCAACAAATTAAATTTGTTTTATGACTAAGTGAAGAAAGCGCTATTATGCTGTTATAATAATTCAAATGTTATAAAATTTATTCCATACTTTCTTTTCTTAATAGTGCAATGCAAACATAAATTGTAACAATCAGTCAAGAAATATAAGGTTTGGGATAAGAAAAATTGTATAAAATGTTCATTTGTACATACTTTTCTGTTCATTGTACTAATACTTTTTACACACTTACTTTTTATCATTTACTAACACTTTTTTACGCATGCGATTGTTATGCGAAGTTCTATAACAACGCCTGCATAATTCTGTGTGACAGGCCTGTAATTAGTAAAATGCATACTGTACTTGATATTCGAGGTTAGTGTAAATCTGAGCTTAGTTCTAACATGTATGAGTAACATATAACAATATTACGTAAAACATAAAGTGTGCAAGAGAGTTAAAATAATACGAAATTGTAAGGAAACTATTTTAAAATAGTGAAACAGCTCTAAAGATTTCCATCAATTTTACCCAAATGTAAGCTCAAACGAAACGAATGGTTCTCATTATTTCGGTTCGGAAGCTATCGACAACAAGACGTCAACAACGAGAAAGTCTGTAAATGACATAATTTCACATATCGATTCAGTAAGTTTCGCTCTACTTTTAGTTGTATATCCTAACAAAACATAACTCACAATGGTGTATCAATTTTTTAGCATTTTAAATTTTTTGGCATAGCTAATGAAGAAACAAAAACAAGATAAACATTTGTCGGTTTTTTTTATTTTCAGGTTCAAAAGAGACGTGACACGTGACAAATACATTTCGTTTTTGAGTTTTGGAGCTTCAGTCATATACATTGCATGTAAAAAAGTCACCATTTGTTTATCAGTGTGCAGCAAAATACATCCTGTCGTTACGAAGGTCTGTTGATGCCGCCGGGTCTCACATTAGTGAGTCTAAATAAATCGACAAGGTTCAACACTGTTAGACAATTTTAAATGTTTTTTTTTTTTTGTGGGAAAATTAAATTAAACACAGTATTTGAGGGATATTTTTATGGTTTACACAAACCTTTTTATCTGAATGCATCTATGTATTTACGGGCTTTAAATTCAGCTAGTTGAAAAAGAAGATAAATTATAAAGAAGATAAATTATAAAGAAGATAAATTAGTTGAAAGAAATTATGTCTTACTTTTTGATTTGCTAAACTGCTACACTGCTGGCATTTCTCGATAAACAAACAATACCAAACAAAATTGTTACATATAGGCTACATGCCGTTTGTTACACAAAAGTGACAAATAATTTTATGGGTATTTCGTACGTTTACATCTGAGCATTTTTATAATCAACCAATGAAAATTAATTAAAACATTTTTGTTTCAAAGTAAATTTTTAAATTTAGTAATAAATCCACAAATTTGAATGTCTAACTACAGCTGCGGATTTTCTACTTAATCATAGTCAAGTGAGGGAACTACGCTTCTAATTAACATGTAAAGAGCTTAATTAATATGTAATATTAAGGAACGAGAGTCTCTATTAATATGTAAAGTCATGACATAATAAATTCAAAATTGGTTTATTATAACTTTATTAAAACGAATATTAAGAAGTGTTAACATTACTATTCAGAAAAATAAATTTCGAAAATTTACACACAGAATACCAACCTGCTATTAACGTTAACTCCAGCTTATAAAGGTCCTTTAAGATGTCAGACGGGTACAGTGTGGTTAGCACTACAGTTCCCGTCACCATATTTCCAGTGTTCGCAACTTGAGTTCGCTGCCAATCACGCACTCCTAATTTGCCTCCTAACACTTTCACTTCTTAAACACAGATCCTCTCATTTGTGAAGCGAGAGGTTACCCACTAGTCCAGTGGTCACCAAATGTGGATTCACCGGCTGATTTTTTACAGACCTTTAGTGGTCACCTTTAATTGTTGTAAACGCTAAAAGTAACTTGGTCACAGTTTTAATGATTTTCCTAAGAAACTAGAACTTAAAGAAGAATGAATAAAGTATGTACCAGAAGAAAACACCCGGAACTATAAAGTTAACAACAAATTGTGTCAGGTTTGAATGACATTACATTAACTCTAACCAAATATTTAGGCTTCAACTTTTTCCTTAATTTAATTCTGAAAAAACTTTTCATTTTGTCAAAAAGCTGTTTCAGATAAAGCAACATTTGGCTTAGGTCTATATATTTTTTTAAATTATTTTTTGAAAGGGATCCCAAAGTCCCAGAATTTCTCGTTGTTCCTTTGCCGGACCGCGGTCTTCAGTGTGTTTCTTAGAATGGTCTTCAAATAATTTAATTATAGAACGCTGGAATTAACCAACCAACTAGAACAAACTAAAACCGAAATCCAAGTTCTCGATTTTTCAACCAACACTGTCAAGAACCAAATTCAATAAGAGATAATCAGATTAAAAATTATTGACGTTTAATTAAGTAAGTAGTGGAATGGAAAACAATATTTCCAATTTTTATTCTAGAACATTGTTTAAACTTTGTATGGTGTTAAAACCTTAATTAGATGGCTTATAAAATCGTATTTTAATTAACAAATATTTTTGTTTAATTTTATATTATCCATTGAAACTCATATATGGGCGATGATAACCTTAACGGTTTTTCGCCGGAAAAAAAATGAAACTCTTATTTTTTTAATTTCTATATCTTTTACATATTTATATATTTGTATATATAAATTATATATATAATAAGTAAATATATTTTATATATTTCTATATTTTTTAATTCTATATGTTTTAAATGTTACGTTTTTTTATATTTACCTCTATTATGGAGGAGATAGTTTGTGCCTGTTTCAACATTAATTTTCAATCTGATGTAGTACACTTCCCGTAGGATCTGATCTTTAACTTCTTGCTACATTGTACTCAATGTCTTTACAAAGTATAGGCTACATCAGAAATAAATATAGAAATGATAAAATTATTAAAACATCCAAAGAGATAGTGCAGAAGTTATTTCACTGCCTTCTTGTTACTGTATAAACATACTATGCTAAAGTAGTACTTTATACAAGTATTCTTTAAAATATACAGTTCTTTTACAAAGTTTGCATTCAGTGTGCTTTCAAAGTTTATCTTAACAAACATATATACTTTAATAAGCAATGCAATGCATTTAAGTGTGAAAAGTTTTGAGGATGTTACTGTATTCAGAATGAATTTAAAGATGCTTCCCATCTACTTGTAGTCCGTTGTGCCACTCATTCGACTAAACCAATAAAATCACAAATGTTTGATTTATTTTTTCCAATTCCAGTCATCTTATATCCCAGAATTTGGCGACAACTTTATAATCTTAATTGCAAAGAGGTTATTTGGTAGATCGTTTGAGACAGTTCTTTCTTGCCAAAAAAATTATTCAGAATTAAAAATGTAAAAACTTTTTTTCAATTAAAAACAGTTTTAATAGTAGCTTATTATTTTTATACTTTACACAGCTTTTAAGTGGGCTCTCAAACAGAAAAAAAATTAAACATGATGTATTTGTATATTTTGAATGCAGTTTAAGTATAGTCATTGAAAATGTTAAATAATAAATATAATTTTAAAAAACTAGATCGCAATTACTGTTAAAATAACAAAACACAAATTATGCCACACAATTGAATAGTGTAAAAACGAGGAAACTACTTATGTGTTTTACTTTCAGCTATAATGAGTGTTCTCAGACAATGTATCTCATGACCATCTTTGCATAAAATGTTGCATATTTTCTAATAACATTGTTATTATGTTTAGTGCGTAAGTTAAACAAAAAACAGTTTTGATTACACTGTAAAAAATATGACTTCTAACTCTCTGTCAACTGACATTTCGCAAAAGAAAAAGTACAAAATAGAAATTCATTAAAAATGAAATGACAATTTAAATGTTAGGTGTTGAGTAAAACTGGAAAACTGTTATTTTTTAAAGACAATAGTTTACATTTATTATAAAAATCAATGTAATTAAATGAAATATTGTAAACGGTGATTCAGAGATTATTTTAATATTTTAAAGTATTACAAAGATTCTTTTTATTATTTTTTGTTCCGTAGATACAATTACTTGCCACTTACTTATATACAAAATATGTTTTAGTAACAAAATATTTTTTTTTAATTACTCCATTGAAATGTAATTAATTTTTACACTGCCGTAGCTAATATGTGACATTCATCACTAGCCTTAACATAGTATTGTCGGCGATATTTTTTTTTACACTCAAACGAAATTTATGTAAGGTTTTAGGAAACGTCTCAAAAACTTTTAACTTCATGCAGCTCCATAAAAAATGTAACCTGATGCACACCGTTAGCTATCTAAGGAACTTAGTCAAGCTTCAAACTTATTTCTAAGGATGTCCTTTCAGTAAAGTATTACATGGAGCATTGCTTCACTTATTGTTGTGTTGGGATATCGACAACTAGGTGAGTGAACAAAATGAATGTATCAGGCATCCTGACAGAATGGTCCGAGTCGTCATTTGCTTCCGCTGGCGCCTTGATAGAAATATTATCCAAGAAGTAACTCCACAACAACAAAATACTGTTTTGTTTGTTCTCATGGTCACAGAGGTAAATGTGTACTTCATGAGGTGTAATGAAGCAATCTGCAAATCCTCTCTGTACCGAGTGCTAAAGTCGTTTGGCAAAAAGCCATTTATGGCCCATAAACACGTTCATACAACTGTAATGCAACACGGATTTTATATAGATAGAAGTGTCGCACGAGATGCAATATTCGCAACATTGTGCCTCCTTCTTGGTCTTTTTAAGCTTCAAACCATTTATCTCTTTATAACTAACACTCACATAACTTACACATACACACACACACACACACACACACACACACACACACACACACACACACACACACACACACAAAACATCACTCCCATTTTGACCAATAAATGTATAATTAAAACAGCACCAAACATTCACCACAAAAGTATGTTACTGGGCTATTTGTGAACCAAATCAAACAAAGTAATATCAAACAATTATGCCTATAGTTTAACGTTATCAGCAATTAGCCCATTCTGCAATATTATTAATTGTTGAAAATTATTTTTGACGGGCTGTATCCTGTAGAATATTGACCTATAATAATAACACATGCATTACAAACACAGTACAACAAAGAACCTAACCTTGTACGAAACAATCAGATTAGATTTACACACAGCCCTGAAGGTGTTGCGGGTTGCCTTATCTAGTTGCATGCCTAAGTCACTATTAAAACAGATGTTAGCTGTGATTGGTTAGGTAACTGCTAACATAAATGTCCAGCTTGTTAAGTCACACTTTTTTGACTTATTGAAAGGTGAACATTGTTGTATAACTTCTTTACTAAAACATGTCAAAAATGTAATTAGGCCTACGATTAAGTAAAACAGGATGTGAATGAATGTGACAAGAGTTAATTAATTAATAAGTTGGAAAACAAACACAGAAACATATAAAAAAAGTTATTTTCTAAATCTGTAAATAAAATTTAGTATAAAAAATATTTTTTCTTTTTATTTGGAGTTGATTATGTTTTTACATTTACAAGTGCAAAAAATGAATAACTTATTTTTCGAATGTGTATAGGCCTGAAAAATGATAAAAAAATGTGTAAATATTTAAATATAAATATTTTTCCGTTAGAATATGCAGTTTTAAAATTATAAATGTTTTTGAAAAATCAAAACCAATGTAGATTTTACAATAATATGGTTTATAAAATTTGCATGTGCAATACAACCTCTTATTTTGGCAAAACAATTCAAACATTTTAAATAAAGTTTTTGGAATCAGTGACAATAATTAAAAACATTTTTTTTTTTTTTTTTTTTTGTGTTTAACGTCCGACTATTGTGTACACTTGGGCTAATACAGACGATGGGATGATTTATAGCGTATTAAAATGCCAAGCCCTAGCCGGGAATCGAACCCGGGTCCTCGGGGTGAAAGCCTAGTACGCTATCAACTAGGCCGCCGAGGCGGCTTTATAAACATTTACTTATGCTTATAAACAAAATATAATTTATTCTAAAACTCGAGTTTTTTACATTATAAGATCTGATTTTCTTAGGCCCAATCAATATTAAATTAATAAACTAATTGTAATCCACTAATGACAAAAAAAATATTATTTTCTTATGACAATTATGATTAAATTTTAAAATATCAAAACAATATTAAGAAATTAACTCTTTGAAGATGGATAATATGCCTCCAAAATAAATTTAAAATAACAATTAAATATCACATGATTTTAATGAATGCGGCAGCGTTCCGCTGCAGTATCACGATTAGCAGTTATCAGGTAGTTATAACTTAAAAATGAAATCTTTTTATAGAATTTTCAGTATTGTTACCGGAAGGGGCATGACAGGGTGGTAGGAAGGAAAAAATATTGAAAGTTAGTAGAGTCAAAGCGTAAAAAATATTTAAAAACGACACTTGGTTATTGGAAATCATGGTTATAGTACGTGTTTCTTGCATGAAAGTAAAAAAAAATAATTTAAAAATTCTAATAATGCAAAAACCGCAAAAAAAGTTAAAGCAGTATTAAAATTGGAAACATCGACGCTTTTACAGTCTAAACTATTGAACCATTTTTTATCAATGATCACTCACTTTATTCGTCATGGTTTTAGTATTTTCTTTTTTTATAAAAATTCTTCAAAAAATTGTTTACAATTAGTTATAACATTGCAATAAACTATAAACACATTTATTGATTTCGGTATTTTATAGCTTAGCTGAACAGCTGATTTATAAAAGACGACTTGTTACTATAAGTTGAACAGAATTTTAAAAAAAAGTTTCTTAAGTTCTCTACGATCCTAAAAAAAATCAGTCTTGAGCTATTATAACCAAATTCAAGCACTAAAATATTTTTTCAAACAAACGTATTTTTTTCAGCAAGTATTAGATAATTTGTCATAATCATCTTCCAAAATATTTGGTACCCATGACACTACTACAAAAGTAGTAGATTACTCCCAATCTAAACAAAATCCACTAAGTAATAAAATGTTCCCCTCCAAGTTTACGATTAAAAATAACTGTAAAATCGCCTTTAAATTCCGCCAAGAACCAGCCATATCGGTCTTCGCACTTGGCGGCTGCCTAACCTGTCATGCTATCCGTTATTACTGACTGTAACGACAATGGTACTCTCTCGGGTTTTCCCTATGGCCAAGGTATTGGCACACGTTGAGTATAGGGAAATTTCGAATAAAGTTATTAGTGCAGATGTAAAATCATCAGATTATTAATCTTGAACCAAACCAAAATATTATTATTTAAAGAGGTTGTTTACACTGTGCAGACCAATCCGTCTATTAGTAATTCACATACAATAAATTCTAAATATATTGATCCAAGCACATTTTAATAGTTTACATACCTATTTATTTGTCAATTGTATTTGCAACTGAAATCAGATAGCTATTTTGACGGAGAAAGGCATTCCGCTGCCAAGTGCTAAGATTATCATTGTTCAGTAAACTACGTAAGTAGATGATTGGTTCTTGACGGTATTCAAAGGTGATTTAACAAATATTTTAATCGCAGACTTAGCGAAGATTTTACTATGTTTTTGTTTAGATTCAATCATATCAAGACTCACAGCTTGATAGATTCACTCTAGCTTCAAAGCAGGTTTTAATCTAATTAAAATTCTAAAACAATTTTGGTTTTATAAGAAAACTGCAGTCTGTAGGATGTCTACTTTATTGTTCTGCGCCTCTGAAAATTTGAAATTAATTAATAATACGTCTAAATAGTAAACTTATTTTGTGGCTTTTTTGTCATAAAGACATTCTTCTAAGTTAGGCCTATTTATACATCAACGCATTACACATAAACAGACACAAACTGTTCGCGTATGTAACGTTCTGCGCCTCTGAAAATTTGAAATTAATTAATAATACGTCTAAACAGTAAACTTATTTTGTGGCTTTTTTGTCATAAAGACATTCTTCTAAGTTAGGCCTATTTATACATCAACGCATTACACATAAACAGACACAAACTGTTCG
The DNA here is from genome assembly GCA_022606455.1 of Callitettix versicolor. NCBI lineage: Eukaryota > Metazoa > Arthropoda > Insecta > Hemiptera > Cercopidae > Callitettix > Callitettix versicolor. The sequence goes on along the minus strand of CM040190.1, from coordinate 36,325,163 downwards.
CGTATGTAACGTTCTGCGCCTCTGAAAATTTGAAATTAATTAATAATACGTCTAAACAGTAAACTTATTTTGTGGCTTTTTTGTCATAAAGACATTCTTCTAAGTTAGGCCTATTTATACATCAACGCATTACACATAAACAGACACAAACTGTTCGCGTATGTAACGTTCTGCGCCTCTGAAAATTTGAAATTAATTAATAATACGTCTAAATAGTAAACTTATTTTGTGGCTTTTTGTCATAAAGACATTCTTCTAAGTTAGGCCTATTTATACATCAACGCATTACACATAAACAGACACAAACTGTTCGCGTATGTAACGTTCTGCGCCTCTGAAAATTTGAAATTAATTAATAATACGTCTAAATAGTAAACTTATTTTGTGGCTTTTTGTCATAAAGACATTCTTCTAAGTTAGGCCTATTTATACATCAACGCATTACACATAAACAGACACAAACTGTTCGCGTATGTAACGTTCTGCGCCTCTGAAAATTTGAAATTAATTAATAATACGTCTAAATAGTAAACTTATTTTGTGGCTTTTTTGTCATAAAGACATTCTTCTAAGTTAGGCCTATTTATACATCAACGCATTACACATAAACAGACACAAACTGTTCGCGTATGTAACGTTCTGCGATTTGAGTTTTTTCAACTTTATGGATTAATTGCGTATGCATTTTTCTTGTCACACAAAAACTAAATATTAGTAAATTAGTTATCAAAACAGCAGATTGAGTTTATTTTTAGTAATTACGAATAATTTACAAACAAATTTAGTAATGAATTTTTATAAAGAAGGTTGAGAGAGAGAAATAGAGAGAGAGAGAGAGAGATACGCTGTCTTTATTTGACTTACTGAGTTATTGAAGTTAGGACTATTAGATTTTCTCTTCCATTCATCTTACAGAAATAAAAATTTACAAAATCTATACATTAAAAAATAAAATTCAATAAGAAACTTTGCAATTATTAACGAGTAACATTGCTCATGAAATAAAAAAAAAATATTTGTAATATAAACATTAAGGTAACTTATTTAAGATTTAAAATACGGTACAAAAAAATTGTACAAAAAAGAAGGTAAATTCACGTTAGAAGTTTTATAAAAAATTCCTTGAAGAGTGGTCAGTCGAAACACTTCTTGAATGAACAGTAGACATTGTAGCATATTTATTTTAATTAATTGTTTATCCACCGCTCTACGATAAAGCGTTCGAAATTTTCCGTTAATTTAACCGGTAACCGTAATATTTATTATACATGTTATTGGAACAACTTTATTGAAAATTGTATACTTTTCTCCATGAAGCTGTCAAAGTTATGATAGATCTTGCCATTGAAGTAGTATTAAAGGAAACAGCTAGATCTACATTCTTCATCATTAAATCAGAAGAAGCCCGCTATGCTATAATGAAATACGCAATCATGCATAAAAACAGACTACAAAAACATGTCAATCCTGAAGTGTTGTGCTTGTTGAATAACACAGATGATGTTCGCCGTCTTAAAAGAACAAAGCCCTTGGATATTAGTGGACGATAATAAATAAAACAAGAGTAACACATGAACATTGTGTTTAAAATTTATGGGACTCCATTACTGAATGGTGATCCAAACAAAGTGACATCGTAATATCAAATGTAAATTACTTGTTAAGTGTAAATTCTTAGTTGTAATTGTTAAAATAAAATAAAAAAAAAAAATAAATAAAAATAAATCAGAAGCCGCCGTATTAATACTGAAGCGAATGGGGGAAATCTTACACATAGGTCTTTTTGAATATGTACGAGGTACTTCATACCAAATTTCAAGACAATCAGTCAATGATTTTGGCCAAAATTGCACACACCCGTTATCGCTAAACCAGATTTTTTTGTTTTTTTTTTAACGCCCATACTAATAAAGATCAGAGTTAACTGTAAGAATTAAGCAACCCAGTAACTGCGAACCTAAGAACCTTGAAGTGCGTAACCTACAGCCCAGCAGACTGACCGACGTTAAATCAGAGGCCGCCATCTTGAAACGGAACTGAATGGGAAAAGCTTACACATAAGTCGTTCAGGCTTTATACGGGGTACTTTCGAATTAAATTCAAAAACATTGGTTAATGAGTTTGGCCAAAACTGCCAGACATTCTTCATCGTTGAGTCAAAGGTCGCCATCTCGAAGTGAAAGTAAATAGGGCACATTATGTAAGATACCTCAGTATCCAGTACAAAATTTGGAAAAAATTAATCAAGTGTTTGGTCAAAACTGCGTACACATTCGTTATAGTTAAATCAGAGACTGTCATCTTAAAATGGAAGAAATCTTACACATACGTTATTCGGGCTGTATACAAGGTACCTTAGTACCAAATTCAAAAAAATCGGTCAATGCGTTTGGCCAAAACGGCGTAACAAATAAACACAAACACCAAATTACGAAATATTTTGAAATACATCTAATTGAAATAAATACATTGTTTAACTCGGTTTAATAATATTTCTCAATTCACTTTGAAAACTGTGTTCGGTCATCGATTGATACCATGCCGCGAATATTTTATTGTATATGACAGTTCTGTGCTTAAGTAATGTTAGACCTTTCGATACTTTCTTGTACTTTAGTAGTCATTATTTCAGAGGCACTCCAGTTTGAATAACAGCTTGTAACATACTTGAAGTATAAGACAAAATGTCGTCAAGTTAAAAGATTTAATTTTTTTTAACAAGAACTAATATGATCATCACGACTTAAATCAAATTCAAATAAATTTATTCTCGTTTTATTTTATGAATCGCAAGCTTAACAAACTTAGTCTGGAGTCGAAGTACGTAAAGTGAGATATGTGAAAGAGTAAACAATTATTGTTTTTTTTTTTTAAAGAGTAGATACGCACAAAAATCCAGTTGCATGGCACAATCAAGTATTATTGTGTTTTAAATTTATTTATTCTCTTAAGCTGCCAATATCATGTCATATCATCCACTGCACTATTGATTTAGCTGACCTTTAAATTTAAATAAATCTGAAAATCATCAGTGATCATGTTTACTAAATTTTAGAATAGTACTAATGTCAATTATGACGTAAAGCTTACAAGGAAAATTAAAGACCCTAACGCACTTACAGGAAAAGGGAGAGAGAAAGCTGCTTGGTTTTTTTAACCATGAATAAACCATTAATGCACAGAAGGGGGGATTCTACTATATTTGACCTTGAACTGAAAACTGAATGAAACATTCTCATCACAGACTAGTCTACGAACACGGTTAGGCCCAGCCGACGGGTAACGAAGTAGGTTTGGTGAATTTAGTGAGTGATTTCGTTAAATATTTTATACCGATATTATCAAGAACACTAGAAAAAGGTCGTTAGCAATTTCGGTAAGTATAACTGCGATATTTTGTAAGTTTATAATAAAAAAATAAAAAATGTCTCGTTATAAAACTATGTAAGCGTTTCTTGTTTTAATTACTAAAAGATAAAAAATTTAATATAGAAAATTATAATATTATCTATCAACGAATAAACGCTTTGAACTATCAGTTTTTTCAAACTCAAAATATAAACATAAAACAACTGTTTAACTATTGAAAGAATGTGGGTAGATTTTAAGGAATGACGAATCAAATATTGCTTAAAAAAATATTTTGTTTCTTACAGGTATCAAAGATAATTTTAGGGGATTATTCTGTAATATTATTACAGAATTACAATTATTAAAAATACTTTTCTCAAAAAAATATCTTTAATGTTTTGGATTTTAATGTTTTGGATTAAATGCAGCATTTTTGTCAGAAAATTGAAAATATTCTGCTCTTTCCGAAAACTTCGGAACTACTGTACTATTGAATAGTGAAGTATAACGATATTGTAAACATCTAAGAATTATTTCTTAAAACTTTATTGAAATGTTGGTCAAATTTCGCACAACAAATTTAATGTTAGAAAATTTTATACGCGTTTGTGAGTTTCAGTAAACCAAATTAAAATTTTATATTTCAAACCACGTCTGAAAGTACGAAATTATTTCAGTAGGCTAATCAGTGACCACTTTAAAAAATTTACTTTCATCTTACATATCGTTGAAGTAACCTATGTTGTATGAAATTAGAAATGCTTTTGTTTTTTGAAAATTCTTGGAAAAGCATCGAGATAAATCAATTAATTTGTTAACGATAGAGGGATACAGCAGCGTCCACGAAGGCCATACCTGCCGTACAGCAGGTGCCATAGTGCCATAGTCAGTCTGTGATGTTTGCTTGTTAGGTTAGGATCGGATCCGTCCTGCACAGGTGAGTGACTTCTACATCAATCAGCTGTTTTACTTTCATTTTTCATTATTCACATTGTTATGCTGTTTATTTACTTTTACTGTATTCACTTGAGTAGAAACTTACTACTTTATTTGTAATTTACAATATGGGTTTTTTTTTTATTTTGCATTGTTATATTTTAATATCTTTGGTTTCAAATAAAATTGTTATGCCAGATTGTTTATTTCGGTAAAGTACCTCAAAGTGTAACCGGTAATTCGAAAAAGTAATAAACTTATTATTAAATAAGTTTATTTAATAATAAACTTATTAAATAAATAAGTTATCATTTATTATCTAAAAGCAACCTTTCTGTTCTGTTATAAACTCAAAATTAATTCTAAAATAGGAATGCAAAAACGGAAATGTTAATAATAAAACATTAAGAAAATATTTTTTTTAACAGAAATAATATTTAAAAAATTGTCAGTAGTTTTCTCGATTTTATATACTTTTTTAACTTTGGTACATTTATTAAAGTTATACGTTGTCATAACAAGTTCCAAAATTTATAAAACAGAAAGCTATAAATCTTAGAACCATACAGATTATTACTAAGTCAATTGTTAACTTTTCATAGACTACTGAAGAATGCGAATTTCGGTGAACCAGTGATCGACACTTTTTTCGAAATTGGTGCACAAATTTAAACCAAAATTAAACGATATTTTAAAGCTCTTTTGAAAAAAATGTGTGTTATGATTTTCTTCCAGACAGCTGGATTAATATGAAAAATAATACATAAACCGTCATCAGTCATGCATAAAATATTATTTTTCATATTAATGAATGTAAATAGATTAATAATTTCACTAACGCTTTGGACCTTCCATGGCACAGTTCGTAATATTTCCTCTACACCCAGTGAACCACAAAACTGTTTTATTTGAGCAGGCTTACTTAGATAAAATACGGACTAAAATTTAACTTTTTCTTGTTTCCACATTTTACAGATTTTTGTCTTAGGAACGGTAGATTAAAAAATTTAATATTTTGAACGATATTTAAACAAAAAGACGTTAGTAAATTCTTAAGTATTTAGTATTACCGAGTGTGCATTTAAAATCGGTTTCACAGGTACACTTTTGCAAATGTAACTTGCTCATTTCATACTGTTTAATTTCAATCATTAGTTTAGACAGTTCAATTTTGTTGTAATACAGAAAAAGTAGTTGTAATTAATAATTCCCAAACTAATTTAACAGCCTATTAACAAACGTTTAAAACACTCGCATATTTGTGCAAATTACACATAAGAATTTTGCAAGCATTTTTATTAAGTGAGAGGGTACATATTTTTATCACTCTCTGTTTTGCACTTCTTATGAATAATCTACCGTCCCATTTTTTTATTTTTACAAATACGAAAAATGTTTACACTTTATTTACTTCACCTTTTGAAAATAAATACCTGACTGTTTTCTAGTTTTTGCCTTAGGCTATAACTAAGTAAACTTACGTGATTAAAAATTTTCCGTTTATTGATGCTAATAAAGAAAAAACACAATATATATGCCGGTCTTGAAAAGAAAAGGCTCCGGTGTTATACACTTACTTAAAGAAATACCACTGAATATTAATAAATGTTATATATTATGTAAACTAAATATTGACCAAATTATCGCGTAACTTCGCAATTCACCTAACGAAGTATGTTGTGTTCATTAATGTTTCGATGACTGCGGCATATTTCTGAACTGCTTACCTAAGCAGAGTCGGATGAATCAAATATGCATTCAAAAAAATATAAACATTTTTTTCTGAAATACAATACGATGTTGCACCATTGATATAGGAAAATAACCTACATTTATATCTTAGCTGTGGTCGTTGAAAAAATATTATTTAATTAGATTTAGAGTCTTAAATTATAGCCAAGGTCCTTTGTGTTTTGAAGCAAAACATCAATATAGCTGTGACAAAGATAGAGTGAGAATAATAACAGTTCCACTATTTTGTTGACTGAAATAACAAATTATAAAAAAATACCAAGTGCAGTCCAGTAAAAAAATTGAGAGACGGTTTTTGAGAATTATCTCCGTAAAACATAATTAATTTTGCAATAATGTATTTTTGAATAACACGAATTTAATTATAAGTAATCGTAAAGTAGTGAGAACATGATTTGTAAGAGATAAAATTAATGTTCGAAAGAAAAATGAGAACATTTAGTTTTTAACAGGTGAAAATTGTAACCGTTGCAACTATTGTATTAATTATAGATATTCTATTAAACATGAGTTATAGAGAATCTATCCTGAACTCTTAAAAAAGTCTGAAGGATTACACACACACACACACACACACACACACACACACACACACACACACACACACACACACACACACACACACACACACACACACACACACACACACACACACACACACACACACACACACACACACACACACACACACACACACACACACACACACACACACACACACACACACACACACACACACACACACACACACACACACACACATATATATATATATATATATATATATATATATATATATATATATATATATCTTAATTTTGGAGAAATTCCAAAAATTTTTGCCGGACGTTGATATCCAGAAAATAGTAACCAATAAAATCTTGTAAAATTAAAAAAAATCATTTTTTTAACCTATTTTACTGGAAAACTGCATTAAACTCTGTGTAAATTAATATTTCAATTTCAAAATGGTATAAAAAATATCACAATGAACCATTATGGTTCGTCTTCATATTTTCAATGAATTCTTCGTTTCACGTGAATTATATTTTAAAATTCAAAATATTCCTTTATGCAGACTAACAATACTCTAAATTCATGATGCTAAACATATGCTACGTTTAGTTTTGGTTGTTTTATTTTAAAATACTGGAGTGTTCATAAAGTAAACATTTCATGTGATGTTATTTACTTATATTAGCTTTTAGAAATTCGCTTCGATCAGGTCAACTGGGTACTTGAACGCCTTTTACTGAGTAATAAACATAAGATCAACAACCAGTGGCATAGTCAGAATTTCTATTTGGGAGTTCTCATGTTGGTGGGAGGTTTTTCATATCCTAAAAGTTAAGCAGTCTCCTTTGTAGAAAATTTAATAGAGGTAGGGTTTCTTCAAGTTCACAGTAAATTTCTAAAATCTGAAGTTCTAAAATCTTTTACTATACAACCGGTATTACAGAACATTTTAAATATTTTAGTATTATATAATATTTTAAATTACTGTAGCTGTAGCAGAGATAAAGTATTTACAAGTCTATGTACAAGTCGGTATTTAATTTTTTCTGCATTTACAACTCTTTATTTACTTTGTTCTGCATGTTCAAGTCTATATTTACCTGTTCTGCATGTACAAGTGTGTATTTACTTTGTTCTGCATGTACAAGTGTGCATTTACTTTGTTTTGCATATACAAGTCTATATTTACTTTGTTCTGCATGTAAAAGTCTCTATGTACATAGTTATGTACAAGTCTGTATTAACATGTCTATGTACAAATCTGCATGAACAAGTCCATATTTACTTTGTTCTGCATGTATAAGTCTGTATTTACTTTGTTCTGCATGTACAAGCCTTATTTACTTTATTCTGCATGCACAAGTCTGTATGTACATGGTTATGTACAAATCTGCATTTTCAGTCTGCTTGTACAAGTCTGTCTTTGTTCAGCATGTAAAAGTCTATATTTACTTCGTTCTGCCTGTACAAGTCTGCATTTTCAGTCTGCATGTACAAGTCTGTAATTACTTTCTTCTGCATGTACAAGTCTGTATTATATGGTTATGTAAAAGTCTGCATTTTCAGTCTGCATGTACAAGTCTGTAATTACTTTGTTCTGCATGTACAAGTCTGTAATTACTTTCTTCTGCATGTACAAGTCTGTATTACATGGTTATGTAAAAGTCTGCATTTTCAGTCTGCATGTACAAGTCTGTAATTACTTTGTTCTGCATGTACAAGTCTGTATTACATGGTTATGTAAAAGTCTGCATTTTCAGTCTGTAATTACTTTGTTCTGCATGTACAAGTCTGTATTACATGGTTATGTAAAAGTCTGCATTTTCAGTCTGTAATTACTTTGTTCTGCATGTACAAGTCTGTATTGCATGGTTATGTAAAAGTCTGCATTTTCAGTCTGCATGTACAAGTCTGTAATTACTTTGTTCTGCATGCACAAGTCTGTATTACATGGTTATGTAAAAGTCTGCATTTTCAGTCTGCATGTACAAGTCTGTAATTACTTTGTTCTGCATGTACAAGTCTGTATTACATGGTTATGTAAAAGTCTGCATTTTCAGTCTGCATGTACAAGTCTGTAATTACTTTGTTCTGCATATAAAAGTCTATATTTACATCGTTCTGCATGTACAAGTCTGTAATTACTTTGTTCTGCATGTAAAAGTCTGTATTTACATCGTTCTGCTTGTACAAGTCTGTAATTACTTTGTTCTGCATGTAAAAGTCTGTATTTACATCGTTCTGCATGTACAAGTCTGTAATTACTTTGTTCTGCATGTAAAAGTCTGTATTTACATCGTTATGCATGTACAAGTCTGTAATTACTTTGTTCTGCATGTAAAAGTCTGTATTTACATCGTTCTGCTTGTACAAGCCTGCATTTACTTTGTTCTGTACGTACAAGTCTGTATATACATGGTTATTTACAAGTCTGCATTTGCATGTCTATGTTTGTACAAGTAGGCGTGTACATATTGAGTAAATGTGAACAAAATTAATGAACACAGTAAAGAACCAATTTTGATAAATTTTTGTGTTAAGAGTTACGAGTTTTTGACCAGGAAATAGCTTAATTTTTTAAATTTTGATTTGATTTTTTCAATTAAAACATTGTCTAGATATATAGGCAATCCAGATCTATATGCCACATTTCATCAAAATCGCTTGTTTCGTTTACTTTCCAATGATATACACGTACACTCATACACAGAGACGAACTGACATCCAGTTGAATTTACTTTCTTGGACTCATAAAAACTTAAAACAGTATATATGTATATATATATATATATATATATATATATATATATATATATACACAAAAATATTGATTACTTTTACTAGTAACATATTTGTTGTGTACTACTTATTGTGAAACACTAAAATAACACCACTTATTTTTACTAAAAAAAAAAAACAATAATAATACATGCTCTTGTTGGGACCGAACTCGGTCATCTGAACTGCCACTTCACCAACCTAAGAATAACCTTTATATTTTCCTTCAATTATTTCGGATTTTGTTACGTCAACGATATTCCGGCTTATCGTTTAGACGCTCAAATGCATACTTAACTGATAATGGGATACAAAGATGCTTTATTATGCCCATAAGCTACAAACCACCTATAAAAGAAACACTCCATTTTTCGCACGTATTGTATTATCTTAAGTTTTCTGATTTGCCCGAAGCTAAATATTTAACTTGAAAGTCATTTGGCTACGTCAGGACTTTTTAAAAACCAGATGTTCGAGAAGTGATAACATTATTGGCTTTTGCTTATATAAGCTGATATTTGTCTGCAACACAGTTATATAATTGAATAGTAGGAATCGTACAACGGCTTAGGTAAATCGATTATTCGAAAAGAATTTTCAAGACGTTATCAACGCTTCAGTTGTAGTTGTGTATGTGCGGTGTAATGTGAGCTATTGCGTTTGCACAAGTTAACGTGACTATATTGGCCAATAGTAAACAAAGGTATGTGGATTACGATGGCATATGACAATTCAGTAAATGATGCACAAAGATTATATGAGCTTTCTTATATTCAATTTCTTGCAAAATTATCTAGTCCTAACTGTAATTAATAAATACCCACGCAAATCAATCCAGTGAAATCAGTGAAATCAATCCAAACTACCAAAAAATTCCAAGAGCTTGATTTCATGTGAATATCTCTAGATTCTTAACAAAGTTTTTTATCATTATCAATTCATTTTTCTAACTGATGCCAAAAAATCTGATTGGAAGTAATCGAATTTAAACGGTTCACAACTAAATATTTCGATTTGACGATAAACATTTCGTTTCCCAATTCACGCACAAATTAAAATGCCTTTTATTTTTAATTCTAAGATTTTTCTGAACGTAATTTCATAAATCTCTCTTACCCACTTGTCGGAACTCACTGAAACCACTTTTCTTAAATTTACCCTCCTCGTTTGTCTTGGGTATTCCTTTCTTATCACTAACTATATTCATATAAATTTTAAGGTGCTCGGTGGTTGAAGTGGCTAAAACATCGGTCAGTCTACTGCGTCACTCAACTGCGCACTTAAAGGTTCCTAGTTCGAGCCACCGTTGCTTCCGTTACTTTTAATTACCATTAACACTCATCCCTTGTCCTCTTTAGTCTAACTGGCATAAAGTATGGACGTTAAGAAAAAATATATTTCATTTGTAAATATTCCAGTAAGGCACAATATTAGAATTTAATCACTAAATTTATAGGTTACAGTTTTAAATAGGAAATTACAACAAATTAACATCTACGGTATTAAGTAAGCTATATTTAATTAATTGTTTTATTAACAGGTTATACAAGTTTTAAACATAACTATAACGTTTTTTAACACGTTCACATTGACGTAATAGTAGGCTTACATGGGTTTCCAACGATTTTACTTAAGAAGTAAAATGTTCATTAATCTTAAAATACAAGTATTGATTTAAATATTAGTTTGTTATACCTAGTAATTAAATACTAGCCAATAGTATTATTTGAATTATTTTATTTACAGAATTTATACTTTTTATGTTCAATTAAAAATAGCAATTGTTTAAAAAAAGTCCTAACTTTTTTCCTATTTCGTTATAATTAGCACATATTTCACTGGAAATATATATTTCAAATATATTTTATTTCATAGTTCATAAAGAGGTCCTATAACACTGTTCAACTTCTTGCTGTACATTGTTGTATATTATTCTTACCTTTTTCCCATTAACTGCGGAAGGTCTAACGGGCCCACTGGTTTACTTTAAATGCATATTTTCAAAATATTTTATTGTAACACATATGATGTTCAACATTAAAATATTTAATGTTTTTATGAGATAATAATGGTTTTATATTACAAATAGGTAAACCTCTAAGGTCTGTTGTTGCAACGCTATTTTATTTTATTTTTTTGCGTTTCAATGATTACCACATATAATTTTATGTAGTGTGTGGCATTTTCTTTGTAAGTGTTTCTGTTATTTAGGTGCTAAATGTAAAATATCCTATATCTGCGAGCCTGCGTCTACAATCCTTTAAAATATTAATAACGTGACCTATAAAATACACGGTAAGGTGGAAGAAATAGGCAAGAAAATTAATTTTATTTATAAGAAAAACTCGTCTTAAAAATCTAAACATTTTGTTTAAAACTATCATCATTAAAAATCACTGATGTTTTTAAAACTTGGTAAAAAATATTTAAAGTATTATTAAAAATTCGGCTCCTTCAATGGGTATTTAACAGGGATTACTGAGAGATTTTTGATGATGGATTTCATTCACTTAGCGAATGATTATAAACTGTGGCAGACACTAAATTTTTCGTTTTTGAAGATTAAAATTTTTTAGACGTGGGAAGTGAGTGGCGTAATTGGTTCAGTATCATAAAGGTGCGTTGGTACATGAAAACCTATTCCCCTTTTTATTTGGTCTAATTTGCACAAACATTAAAAAAATAAACAAATTATGCAAAAGTATAGTATTTTCTATTTAGATCAATATTTACGGATTATTTTCAAAATTAAAATTTAAGATCCTGATTGAATTTGGCTCAAAAATGTGTTTCAATCGCCTAAATAAAGTGCAAGCTACTTGTCTGTTTTGCTGCTGTCTAGAACATCCAGCAAAAATACAGGAAAAGCTGCGTCTTAGGGCATCAGATTCCTCTGATTTCCTAAATCAAAACTGAATGATTTTTTTTTACGTTTTTCATAATAAGTGATTATTCATAACTCAACTTACATGAATTGAAAGAAATGTATGGTTCGGAAGTAAGTCTAAAAAACAAAAATATAGTATTTTTGATCTGATCTCAGAACGGATATATTCACGAATATAAAATAAATAGTGCATGCACATTACACAAACTTTACCATATTCTCTTCTTTTCGGCTTAAAACGTTCTCCAGCGTATTTCGATTGTAAACTTCCATTTGTCTCTGTCATTCCACAAATCTTGATCCAATATTATCTCTCTCACATCCTTATCAATTTTTTCTTCCCAACTAAGTACCGGTCTTCTCTTTTTCTGCGACCATGTGGTTCCCATTTTAGAATCAGTTTGGGAAGTCGATTTTCGTCCACCATTTAGAGATGGTCAAACCATCGAAGTTGTTTTGCCTTAATGTTGTGCACAATTGTATGCTTCGCATCCATTATTTCACGGATTTTTAAATTTTGTGTATTTTCCCGTTTCGAATGACCTGCGGCTCTTCGTTAATAGTCTATTTCTGTAGCTAAGACATTTTCCGTTTTTTGTTTCAGTGGCCATACTTCGCTTCTATATGTGATTATACTTTTTATAATTGTATTGTATATTCTATGTTTATTTATTTTCGATACCTGTTTATCCCGTATGATGCTGTTCAGTATCCTTATTGCTGTTGATATCTAGTAACTATTTTACATTCAATTGTCTTTGAAAAATCCGGTTTCGTAAAATATCTCAAAACCTGTTCATCACAAAAAATGCCTTTAGTCCTACAGACGAACCAAACATACGTACGAAAATCTGTAAATTAGTCTCCAGCAATGTATACAGACACAAAACGGACAGATATTAAGTAAACCATCTTTTTGGTTTCAAATGACTTGAAAACTGATATATTTACGAAAATACCAAGACAGATTTTCACTTAATTTCTTTATATTCCATATAGCGGGAGACATCAACGCTGGCATGCGATTATCCTCAAGAACCTTATTAAAGATTTGCGTAAGCCACGCGTTCCACAGTAAACAGCGGTATTTTCGCCACATCAAACACTGTTCACTTCGCCTTGACTTGAACAACGGTCAGAAACAGTTTCTACAAATTGACTTATCAAGGTCACCGTGACCTCGTAGCACTCATTATATCGGCAATTAAATTAACCCTCTTGCCTTAACAATGACGTGTTCTTTGAACTTCAACTTTCTCTCGTCGATGGTAGTGAAAGTTATTTGCAATTATAATTCGTGAACTTCTTGACGCCTATGGATGTGTTTAGCGTAACTTTAAGTCCTCTTTAATAATAGAAAATATCCGACTATACAACTACTAGTTTGTGTCTGTACTTAATAAAATTAATTATTAATTAAATATATAAAATAATCGTTGTATTGTTGATGTCATGAAAGCGATTTTCAAAAAAAGTAACAAAAAACGATCATTTTTAATATACAAACATTTTTTATTTTACATTCAAGTTCATCTTATAGTTTTACTTTATCGTAAACTACTTTAAAATCCGCAAAAATTAGTAATTTTAAATTCCCACATTACTCGTACATTTCAAATACATAAATGAAGCCTTTAGGTTCATTAAAACATGTTTATTTTCATATTTTACATTAAATTTAAAAAGTTATTTAAACACATTTCCATGTTAAATAGAATGTTTAAAAAAAATTTGTTAATCGAAAAAAAAGTTTTGTTTAAATTCTGAATGACTAACTTTACAAAGCGTTAAATATAAAGTTTACACTTCATAATACAGAAAAATAAATTAAATGATCTTAATTTATGTAAAACTAGCTGTACTAGTCGGCGTTGCCCGGAGGAGCCTAATGTTTAATACAATCCAACATTATTCGGATTGCTAGATTTGAGTATTTTATAAAAGTAAGAATGTAAGTAAATCCAATTATCAAAACAACAACACTGTCTATCGGATTTAATTCAAACCAGTCTGTACACACACAACAGCTGGAAAGGAGGGAAATAACTTTTTATCTTTTCCCTCCTAAATACTGAAATACTGAAATATTTTAACTTTCTGTAACGAATATTTTGCGTTGTATAGGCAAAAACAAGAGCAACTTTTTTTTAGGAAAAAAATTAGGTAATAATTTGAACTTATCTTTGGTGTTAGTAGTTTAAGGATATATTATGTTCCTTTCCTTTACTTTTTATAAGTCAGAATGTAAATTCAATTGTTAAAAGAAGAGCGTAACATGTATGATTTAAGTCAAATCACTTTATAAACACAATAGTCGATGGAGAATAACGTTTTACGAAAAGAATTACTCTCTAAACAGTTCTGGAGCTAACAAGATCAAACTGTGAAATATTTAGCGTAACAGGGTCAGTAGTTTTTAGACTATACAGGATACACATACGAAAATTTACTTATATATATATATATATATATATATATATATATATATATAATAATAATAATAATAATAATATTAATATTATAATTATAATATTATAATAATATAGGCTAATATAATATATTAATATATTATAATTATATATATAATATATATATAATATATATATAATATATTTAATATTTTAAAAAATTTAAATTTCTAGTTCTTTAGTAGAAATTTTAACAATTTCTATTTCGGCAATTGTCAAAACGTCGTTTTTGGTTCTTATTAGAACTGATAGTATTCATATTTTTTGGGTTACCATTATGGCTTTACAAACTTTATACAAGTTAAAAGTACTTTGAAGCGACTATCCGAGTGTACTGGTAGATTCCGGAAATGGAATAAATAGTAGCCCAAAAAACAGTAGACCCCGCAGTGTATTCTTAGTTAATGTACAAAAGCTCTTGACATGGTTTGCCCTTTAACTGGTAACAGTAATATTTAACCAAAATGTTACTTACTAACTTTAATGGAAGTTTTATGTTCTTTCTTTATGAAGCGTTAAAAATTACGATAGCTTTGCCACTTATCCAGTATTACAGGAAATAGCCAGCAACTGCACTCTTATCGTTAAGTCAGAGGCCCCGTTAAATGGGGAAATACATATAAACCGTTCGGGCTTTATACAAGGTACCTTTATACTAAATTTCAAAACAACCGGTCAATACGTTTGGCCAAAACTGCATCGTTAAATCAGAGGTCGCCATCTTGAAACAGAAGTGAATAAGGAAAAATCTTACATATACGTCGTGTGGGTTCCATGCAAGGTACCTTCATACGAAATTTCAAAACAATCTGTCAATAAGCTTGGCCCAAACTGCTTACACTCGTCATTGTAAATCATATGCCGCCATCTTTAAAGTGAATGGAAAAAACCTTACACGTACGCCATTTAGACTTTATAAAATGTATCTTCTTACAAATTTCAAAATAATCGGTCAGTGCTTTTTTAAAAAACTGCGTAACAGACAAACAAACATACAAACCAAATGCCAAAGGATCGAGTTGAAACAGAGACCTCGCTTCGCGCGGTCAATAATAATCACCTAGCTTGTTTAAAACACACTCTGTCGAGAATAGGAGAGAAAAACGTTGATAACATTATTTACGCTTATTTCATTAAAACATAAACGTAGAACACTCGTGTGGACGCCTAAATACTCTACTGCTCATTACAATCGTAGCTGCAAATTTTTAAGTTATATTAAACATAAGTAGAATTGTTCTAGTGGCAGCTCGGAGGTACTCAATTCGATTGTAACTACTTTCACTTTAATTTGAACCATTAATTCCTATCTTCGTATTCTTTTCTAAAGTTTTGGAAAAGAAAGTTTCAAGATGAGGTGTTATTTGTTAAGGCGAGTACGCGAAGTAAAATGATTAGTAACGCTTTTATCTTTATCAACTTGCTTGTTTAGTTGAAAGCTGTGTTATTGTTTCAAACTGTTATTCTTGTTATTTAACTCCATACATAACAAAACTCTTATTGAAAAACATTTGTAAGAAATTAATTTCAGAAATTTCCCGTTTCGAAAATATTTTGTCTGCTGTGTAACATCAACAGGAAAGTTAAATTATTAAGTGCCTTCATGATTTTACAAATACTTGAACATAATACTGCACTTGTAGTTGCCCAAGGTGTTCTATTACTGCGGCATACCATAACACTAATAACGACAGTTAAACGTTGTCAACAGAGGATGTACGCAGGTCTATATACTAGTAGTAAGGTAATAATTAATTATAGACACTGGTAATCCGAATAAACTGGTAAAAGGAAAACTTTAATTACCATTTCCTTTTCCTGTTGACAGCTTTTTGACAGGTTTTCCTGTTGTGTAACAAAATTATTGGCATTTTTCAGTCCAGAGGAAATACTTATTGAAACTGTACTTTCCCGAAAACTGATAGGCCGCGATTTCCTACAACCGCTATCATTTCCTAAAATGTGAGTAAATTAGAATTTCCTTGGTGTACAACACGAAAACGAATACAACGTAAGTAAGAGTAAATGTTAGTAACTTCATTGAAATTCTAGAAGTTAAAATGTTAATTCACGATGATTTTAACTCTGACTGCTATAGTAAAATCGGATTGTGATAAATTTTAACGCAAACACTTTTGAAAAATACGAAACATGCCATTTTGAAAAACTGAACCGGTTTTGCTGGGTGCCAAATATCTTCAAGCTGTTTACCATAACATTAAATCAAATGTTTGTTAATGTTGGAAGTGCACCCCACACACACACACACACACACACACACACACACACACACACACACACACACACACACACACACACACACACACACACACACACACACACACACACACACACACACACACACACACACACACACACACACACACACACACACACACACACACACACACACACACACACACACACACACACACACACACACACACACACATCTCTCATTTTCAAACTGTCTCAACACAGTCTTCTTGTTCTTGCATCCCCCCTCCTGTTTCTACTAACATTATTCAGTCTAGTACCACGTAATTTCTTGAAAAATTCACTGAAATCAGTATCAAACAGCTGCTTGACTCCATATTCTACCTCTCTGCTATCGTAATCGTCCTTCCAAGTGAATCGACAGCCCTCACTACCACCATTCGATCAAAAATTATCGGCATTCTTCCGTGTCCAGTGGCTTGTTTCTTTTCTTTTCGGAGTTCCACTAAAAGACCTTCAGTCTTCTCTTCCTGACTGTTTCAAAGTAATCTCGACGTACGATATAGCCAGTGTTCTTCGGTCTTCTCTTATTAGCCATGATCCAGTTAATATTACCATCCTCTGGTACGCGTGCTATTATTGGTCTATAAACATTCCTCTGACATTAACCCATAACTTGTTATGCTTTTGTCGATCATTTACGCAAATATTTTATTACTTCGCAATAATCATCTCTTCGTTTATGCGTCATACCCTTAAAAATTAAATTATTTCTGGAAAAACGACCTTCCAAATCTTCTAAACTACCTACAATATGTTTCTGATTTTCACACAGTTCTTGGATTTCCTTCTTCAGTTCTAAATTATCCACTCTAAGCGATTCTAAGTCGGCTGATAATCTTTTTAAATCCTCTTTAGTCGCGCAAAGACGACAGTTTCTTTCAGCGCCTCCATCAGTTGATAATGCCCACGTCTCCAACTTTCTCGATATTGCTTATTTAGAAGATGTATGATTACTATCGTTCTGTCCAATAACGTCTCTGAAGATGAGTTTGCTCTAGCAGGTTGTAACATTTTTTTGTTACTCGTGCAAAAAATTTTCCATTTTATGATTATGCCTATGGTTTAATTTAACGGAATTTATAAATTATATAAATAAAATATATAAATTCAAAGATATTTTTAATACAGTATTTTACACGTTCATATATATATATATATATATATATATATATATATATATATATATATATATATATATATATATATATATATAGTCTTACAAATTCTAAGGTCACCAAATATTGTGTCGGGAATAACCCGTGATTGAGACCAAGGACGGATACAGTAAACGCGGATGGCATGTAAAACGATCGAAAGGCACCAGTTTGAGGTTATCAACTTCATCTTAACTTTCAACTTCAACTTAAGTGCCGTGTTATTCACGTAGGTTAAACAAGCAGCCGTAACCGATATTTTAGTAAATTTCCATGGAAAAATGAGCTTTGGAGCGGCCATCATGGTACTGATCCTGGACCTTGAAATGAGCATCAGTTCTGACCCATAAATCACTTTGTGTGTTTGTGTGTGTGTGTGTGCGCGCGCGCGTGCGTGCAGCTAACGTTCAAAACTTTGGTCCGATTTTATTCAAACTTGGAACAAAAATCTATTTTGGTAATAGCTTTGTCCAAGATTGTTAACCAATAAAATTCGTTCTACAGTTTTAAAATGACGCCCATGTCAAATCTTTAAAAATGTAGAACTTTTCCCTTAACTCCTTTTAAAAATCCGATTTCACCATCGTAATCAGCGTTAAAACTGCATACATCAGCATTTTCAAAATTCTTTAAAATTAAATAAGTTAATTTGAAGGTGGTCATGGTTCATTTTCGTATTTTTAATGCAATTTAGAAGTTTAAAATGCAGATTTTATATGTTGGTGAAAACATAATATCAAAAAGAATAAGATAAAGAAAAACACTTTTGGTAATTCGCTTCTATAACGTCAGTGAGACAGCTACGTGCCGGATTTATTTAGTATTCACTTGAATTTAAGGTGTGTAGTGGTACTTTCCGGGAAAATAATTAAATTATGCTAATTAATATGCTTATTTAAAACGAAACCGTCAATAATGTACAGCAACAACAGTACAAGGATTTGCAAGTTTATAACAATAGTAGATACAAAGCCTACAGCTGTTTTTAAAGTAAATTAGGTTACAAAATTTGTACTTAAAAGCTAAGCAAACAACACGAAATATGTCTTCCACAATTTCAATTTCAAATTTAACACCCTAAACTGAATGTTATTTTGTTTTACATGAAAACTTCCTTTTAAACTGATACCTTATAAAATACATTTCGATATAAATGTTGAAGTTTTTTCGCTATTATTAGTTTGAAATTCCAACAAATTTTTAAAAAATTATAAAATACAGTTACTAAAAAAACACACTATTTATCGTTTAGTACTTTCGATTACCTAAAACTGAAAGTGAAGTCATATTAATACAACTGTATTTATATAACATAAAATTACCCTGAGTGGAGTTCTTTAAAACATAAACAAATCAATAATTGCTCTTTTTTGGTCGAAAAACGCATTAACTACTAAACGAGATTGCAGTAATGTTTGTACTACTATATAATTCAATTTATGGGAAACCTTGTTTTTATATTAGTCAGAAACATCTTTTAGCAAATTTGAAAAAAATAAATAATTGTAATGATGATAGATCTGATAAAGTATTTAGATTTTCAAAGTTATAATTAGTTACAACTAAAATTAGGTTAGGCCTAATTGTCTACTTCGTCAGCCAAAGCGTTTGCTTTATTGGTTACATAATTCTTATTTTATTCACAACAATATTGTTTATTTAATTGAACATATAAAACGTTTTTAACGCGACAACTTATGATTTCTTGAACAATAACACCGTTTGAAAATTAATTTGTCAACACGTAAAGTTAATTACACTGATTTTAAAAGTGGCAAAGTAAAACAGAGAAACATTTGTAATGGGATAACAAATTACTTGACGTAACTACAGACTGACAATATACATTAATCCACACTTTCAGACGGGTTTTAAAGTTATAATTTGTCACTTAAGTGTTATGATATAGGTAATGGCAATAATCCGAAATATTTCCGGAGGAAGTATTTCCACAAGCTAAGTGTCAGTCAGTATAGAGGATTGACATGGCCGCGTTATTAATACTGCCGCTGACCTTTCCGTGCTTGACGTTGATCTCGCGTATTCATTAGTCTGGCATAAAATAAACATGTTAATCCGTATATAAACTAAATAACATTAAATATGTCTGACATTAATGACAGAAAAACTACCTTTGTACCAAAAAAAATTTTAACCTTTATGACTATAAAGATTTAATAAAATAAAATGTAAATACGATTTTTTGATGAAACATACTTCGTTTTACGTTTTTAAACCGTGCTGCTACGATTCATGAGAATCACGAAAAAACGTTATATAGAAAAATTAATTTTAAGAAGATTAGTAATTTTTTTAATACTAACTGTCCCTGTACTGACGACACGAAAGTGCGCGTATAAAATTTATTTGGTTTGGCTTTTCGTTGTACAAACACTACTTTTTATTCGTTATTTTTTGGTTTTTTGCTCTTAAAAATTAGCTTAAAATTAAATCCTGAATATTTATTTCTTGTTCCTTATAACTTGGTTAAATTATTCTTTTTCTACGCCAAATCTAGCTGACGTATTTGAACTAAATCTAAAATTACAGAATGCCAACGTAATTTATTTCATAAATTAAAAATTATTTCGTACAGCGTAGATAATTCCTTTTACCGATCGGTTATTGCACAGGTCACGTTAAATGATATAACAACCTACGCACAATATTTACTTTCTACTGCATTCAGTACGGGACAAAAAACCCGATCTTATTCATCCGCCGGCCTACTGCTGGAAAGTTGGTACGATTGTATGTAGATTGAGCGCCCATTCATGTTTCTTAACACGCAGGTTTACCAACATTGCACAATTGATGATCCTAGGTGACTTGTCTGTCTGGGCGTTAAGACATTTCTAGTTCAAGGTTATTTTTTAAATTAAAACTGGGACAAACTTTACTGCCTTACTAATTGTACATAAAACATTTTGTAAGTAAGCATTAAATGAAAGTACTAGCTAGTATTAACAGCATATTGAATGCTTAAACAGATCGAATGTTTACATTCAGTCAAACTAATATGTGTATTTTATTTCAAAATGGCTCATACTATATATATATATATATATATATATATATATATATATATATATATATTTTTTTTTTTTTTTTTTTTTTTTTTTTTTTAACGTCCGACTATTGTGCACACTTGGGCTAATGCAGACGATGGGATGATTTATAGCGTATGAAAATACCAAGCCCTCGCCGGGAATCGAACCCGGGTCCTCAGGGTGAAAGCCTAGTACGCTATCCACTAGGCCACCGAGGCGGCTATCTCATACTATATATATATATATATATATATATATATATATATATATATATATATATATGCAATATTTACCATAATCATTATTACATTTCTATAGCTTTAAAAAAAGGAAAGACTCAATCATATTAAAATTATTCGTGACAGGATTTTTATGATTTTTTTACTTTTTTGATTAAACTTCAGGAATTAACTGTGAACGTTCTTTGGATTAATAATCCAGAGTTTCGTCTCAGAAAACACATAATAACAGGTATTATAATTCAAGATTTTGACAAGAGCTATCAAAACCTAGAAATGGGGTACTATGTAGTTCCAATTCTAATAAATTGAAAATCTCTAACTGGTAAAAATGTGTATTGTGCCGTTCTCAGGGAACTGTGAAATTGGCGTTGGTAAACGTAAACATAATCCACACGCTGAAAATGTTTTGGATTCGAAACGCACATAGTTGATAAAAACTCAACATCGGCTTTTCCCCCTCGCAATACTTCACTTATAGGGGGAAGAGGGGTAAGAGAAAATGAAAACTTGGCAGCGTTTTCCTTTCAGTATACAAAACGGTATCGCCTCTTGTTTTATCGGGAAATATGCAATCTTCCCTTATTGCATTATTTATGCAAATGGCTTCTTGTATATGTGCACGGCTGACTGCATGAAGCAACTGACGCAGTTTAATAATTCTTGGTGCATGTGTTCGCACACGTGATGACGTCAATTTCAATGTAAACACAGCTGAGGATAAACGTTTTCTCCATAAATAGAATTTCGAAATCAAATGAAACTATATATAGAAAATGTTTATGGTGACAAATTTTCTACATAGAGATTTTAGTAGATTTTAGTAGAGATGTTTTGAGAGTGATTCGATAAAAATCTGTCTGCGATTGAATAAACTTCGCTAAAATCTTTTACATATAATCATTGAATATAAACGGAGTACATATACCATTGTAAAAACCGAGCTCAATATAAGAGGGTAAACTCAAACTAATCGGGTTATTTGTCGCTACAAACGCTGTAAGCTGCAAGGTCAGAGGAAAGACGTTTGAGAAAATAGGCATTACTATTATTTAACTATAGTTGAACACTCTGCCATAAGATGCCACCGGCAGCGAGCTCTCACATATCTTTCATAAGAGTTATCATTCTAGTACGTTTATATTCATTGCTATGGTATATACCTACAAATATGTTTCTTATTTTTTTTAACTTTAAACTTAGTAGTAACAATAACAACTCCGATCTGTGGACTCGATTTATTTCCATTTACTTGCAAATCATATCTTGTTATTTGTTTAAAATTTTAAACACTGATTTAAGTTACTGAAATTTTATAAAAATTTTAATTATGAGTGTACATTACGTCAATACTTTGTCTTTTTACATTTCCTTTTTTAAGAGGTTCTAAGTAAATTCTAAGTTTTACCAAAATGAAGTAAAACCATTTTCATTATTCAGTACGTTAAGAGTTCTTTAGAAACATATTAACATGTGTAAATGTACACTTACTGTACTGTACCGAACTTTTAAAATACAGTACATTTGTAGAAATAACGATGACGACACACTACGGAGATGGGATCGAAGACCCGGCAGTAAATGCCAAGCTGGGACATCTAAAAGACAAGAATTTCCATATAGAAATCTATTTAATGTAAATGACGAGTGTATTGTGATAGCCGTTTGACTGAATCTAAAGATATCCATCTGCGAAACCTCTGCAACAAGAGTGTTTTATGACCGCGAAATTAAAATTCTCTCTTAAAAAAACTAAAGTTACTTGTCTTTCTCCTTGACAAATAATTAGATTGTAATTAATGAAGGTAAATAAATAGTGCAAAAACATTACAACACACTCTGCAGTAGTGTTTATTTGTTCAAATATATCCCAAAACATAGATTCATATATTCGAATTTACTAAACTGAATTGCAAATTTTCCCATGTATGGGCAAAAATTTTTTTTAAATCTGATCAACCGATTTTGAGAAATTTGGCCAATTTTTTTGTTTTTCTCTATATTTCTCGGAGGAAATTTTTTAGTAATATAGCAACAAATGCATTCTTTTTGGGTGCTTATGTACTAAATTTGAGCAAAATTTCATCAAAATGAAATTAGAAACTGTTTTGATAAAATCCGATTTTTAACACCTTTTCTGGTAAAAAAGCAAATGAAAAATTATTAAAAAGTTGTTTGTAAATGTAGAAAACCAGACATACATGTCAAATTTTTATCCATCAAAATCGTCGCTTTATAAACATTTTGTTTTAAAAAACATTTAATTTCATAAAAGAAATTAAGTAGGTAGTCATAAAAACATTTAAATAAATGTGCAAGGATATAGCAAAAATTGTCTCTCATTTAGTGTTTTTAAAAAGCGCTAAAATGACGTTCGTAAAAAGCATCCGAAAAAAACTTATGGGTCTCATCTTACCAATTACTTAAATATATTTTTAAAGTATTAACCTGTCTAGATCATTTATTTTTACTGTAACTAATTTATTATCCCTAAAAAACTAATACTTGTTTATTTGTAAGAAAACCTTTCTACAATTTTTCACACGCCATTTATTATATTTTTATTTTCAGAATCAAAATAAATCGTCGAATTTTTATGTAATTTTATTAACGTATAGTAATTACGACATAAATTTAATTAAACCTCTATTTTTATTAAATAGAACTTTTTAGAATTTTTCTTCGACAAAATTTTATAAAGTATACCTAACAATTTGAAATACAAAGTAGTACAAGCACTTTTATGAACTCGCAGCTGCCACGCGGATATAATAAATAAATGTTTCGATAAGTGAGAATCGAACTTCAGCACAAACTGAGTAATCGTATTTTACTCTGTATTTTACTGGCTTGGAAAAAGTCACTACCTAATCAAACCTCTTCATCCGTTTCCAAATGGTGAAAAATAAAAATTCTAAAGCTTTAATATTTTTACCTTACAACATATGTTTTGAAAATCAGATTTTACCATCAAAAATAGTTTTTTAATCGTCCTAAATTAGCATTTTACTACTTTTAATTTTCATAGAATAGAAAATAATCCCTTACTACAGCTGATTTTATTTGCTTATTTTCATTGAAATTTTAAAGTAATTTGTAGCGCTTTGTAAAATTATATTTTGAAAAAGTATTAATGAAAAGTTAATGTTATTATTTTATTTAAAAATTCGGAAGATCAACATTTTGAAAGTTAATTGGATTTTGCTTTTTAATAAACTTTTAGTCCACTATCACTAAATAAATTGTTGAGTAAAGTTTAAATCGTATTGGATAAAAAACACAATCACTCGAGTGCTTTAAAAGAACAACTCCCTCAATACGTGTCTTTGTTATCATGTAGTTAAGACACAGATCAGTCTGATGCATCTCTGAACTATTCAATCAAGGTCCTGACTTCGAGACCCAATTACTGCCTTTAAATTAACACATATCTATTCTAACGTTAGGCAGAAACAAACAAATAGGTCATGATTGTTTCACATTTTTTGGTCCTTATCTGGGTCCTGCCGTAATGACATCTTCAACAAATGTTTTTTTTTAATTTAAACACTTTACAAATATATTTATAATATAGGTGTTCAAAAACTAGATATCGAATTATTTTCTATCGCAATACTTTCTCCGCTCACTGAACAAGTAAAAGTCGTTTGAATGACGTTCATGTGAAGAGGAAGTGCTATGAATTGCAATAGTTAAGAGCATTAGTCTATACTTATAATGCAAATGTGCAAAGTATAGAAAGCACGGTTGGGGGGGGGCTTCCCATCTGAGTATAGAAAACAGAGAAATTTGTAGACTGACTTGGAGATTTTTACAGTTATGTTTGAAAAATTTCCAGTTGAAAAAATTTCCGTATCTGCACCTTCTTAGCATTTGGTATCCATAAACGTATTATAAAACGTATTATAAAACGTGGTATCCATAAAACGTTTTATCCATGATTTTTTTCAGTTTTTACTTTATCACTATAAACTACAAAGTGTAAAGAGAGTATATTGGTCGTGATCGTGAAAAATATTGATCTTAAAATTTGAATAAACTGATTTTTATTTGTATGGATGTCTGTTAGTGTGCCTGTTTTTGTGCACATTGTTAATTTCGATTAAATTTGGTAGGCCTACCGAAACTTGAACGTCTCCAATAAAATCACAAATGAAGATAAATAACTCAAAACAGTGTAACGAATTCAAAATTTTCAACTATTTGTTAAATCAGTTTACGGTTTTATAGAAAGTTATTAAAAATTAATAATCTACCCTGAACGCCATAGGGATCATTTCATTTTTCCTCATTTACTCTCGAACAGTAGATTTTTAACTTCAAATTTAGAACACTGAGTTTTCACTCTTTATAAATGGCCGAAATTTGATCAAAATCTGATGAACAGTTTTTTAATCAACAGAACTTTCAAAGAGAATAATGTGTGAAACTTTGTGTGAATGTTTTTATAGAATTTTTGAATCGCTAAACGATTATTACTTTTTTTTATTGACAAAAGGATTATTTTTCAAGTTTTAAAATAATGGTCAATGGTGCACGACTACCAGTGAACATTAAGATAATTTACCGTAACGTTTCAGAGACGCGGCAACGATAACAGACAAACTTCCGTAATTAATAAATCATTAACAGTTGTTTGCAAAGAAAGTGATTCAAATCTTTAGTCAGACGACAATAATAGGTTTGTCACCTGATGGAATTATAAACATCTTTCAAATTAACATTATCGATAGTTCATTGTTTGGTTCTTGAGATATTTAAAATAGGCCAAACGTTCACGGACGTTATGATACTGGTATTAAAAATTAATAAACGGTAAAAAAAAATTA
This sequence comes from Callitettix versicolor, assembly GCA_022606455.1. Lineage (NCBI taxonomy): Eukaryota > Metazoa > Arthropoda > Insecta > Hemiptera > Cercopidae > Callitettix > Callitettix versicolor. Next base: position 36,298,923 of record CM040190.1, on the reverse strand, counting down.
AAACAAACCAGAATTTACTTCGCAATATTTCTTGAGATGATTTCCAGTAAAATTCATTTAAAATTTCTGTATTACACTCTAAAAAAAGTAAAGCTTCATAACACATTAAATAATTGTAGTAAACTATGTTCTTTGAAAATACTGATTAAAATAAGTGAAGTGCACTGAGGACAATAAAAATATTAAGGATAAATACATAACTTCCTTGCGCGCACTATTCTTTGTGTTAACCCTATCTTGGATTATCAGTATGGCATTATTTACAATTTAACCTAACAAACATAACCTTACAAAACAAATACTTAATTAGGATTGATTGAATGAAACATACTTGCTTATTATTTCAGGCGATGTGTGTTTACGGAGTCTTGAATTCAATACGGATATACGAGATCAGTCGAAGCACTACTCTCGTTAAGTTAGTGAACCACAGATTTTTATTACTTGATTTTTTTTAAACCTGTTCAATTCAACGAAGGAACTTCTGGTATGAGACAAACTTAAAGTCCAACACATACTCAATTTATTTCAGTAGACAAAATTTTAACATAATTGAAATCTTTAAATTTTAAACACAAAAATCAAATAAATTAGGTTTTTGTAAGCATACACATTTTTTTCTTTGCAAGAATATTAAAAACTCTTAGCTCTACAGACTTTTAAGGACTTGAGCGTGAAATATACCAGTTCGGAGGGGAGCACGTGGTTAGCACATCGTGACTTCCCAGCTGTAGTCCTAGCTTTCTCAACCAGGATCGCTGCTTACCATCAGATTTTCCTCACAGTATTGAGTAAACACCATTATCACGCCCGGGATGTGACGTTCATGAGCTAGCTACTAGATCACCAAGTGCCATTAGATTTTCTCAAAATCTAACGATTCTAACGATTTTGTTCAAATTGCGCTTAAATATAGTGTATTAGAATCCAAATAAAACTTACTTGCCTCCATATCACAAAAACATTGGTTCGTTACTTACTGAAATCTGTAAAGATTTTCAAAATTGTTTTAAAAGATTAAAGACGTTGCTCAGATATTAGCCTTCAAATATAAAGTTTCATAACCCAAGTTAGTACAGCAAATATGAAAGATACTCTAAATCGAAAAACAAAAATTAAAATCTAGCCGCCGTCGGATTGTTTTAAAATTAGCCTAACTGGAACCGTATTTTTTGCAAATTTACTAAACTAACTTTAGTTATAAAATCTTAAAAGATAAACAAAATTTGAGTGAAATCACTTTTCTGAGGTCAAATTTGAGGTCTTTTGTCGGCAGCTTTCTAACCAATTTTTCGGGGATAATATTAAAAATTTGTGACAGCATCACTTATTTCTTGTTTAACGGCCATTACACTTTGCCTGAGTAAACAAATAAAATAAGTAATTAAAAGATGGAGTGAACAACGCTAATTTAAACAATTCAGTCAAATGCATAGCCTTTATATCATGTTTACATCATCAGACAGTTTCAGCATATTTTTGAAGTAATTTCCGTATCCAATAAACGTATTGATAAACATGTATTTTCACATTCTTTTTATACGAGAATTAATGAATTATAATATACTCGTGTGTGTGTGTATATATATATATATATATATATATATATATATATATATATATATGAATAATTATACTCGTAGAATTAATGAATTTTGAACATTGTGAACTCGGTCAACTGGACAAGCTGTAGATATTGGCCAAGGTGATCAGAGTTGTTCTGGATGTGTGCGCACGTTTTGGCCTAACGCTGTATACACCAAAAACCATTTAGTATATAGTGGACTTCGAGAATACGTCCTTCATTCAAGTTCTTCGGCATACATAATTTAAGAAAAAAAACACTTTTTGCTTTTAGTTGCATAGTTTTTGCATTTAGATTTTTCAAGTAAAGTAATAGCATCAATTGTTCAGAATAAATACACGTTAACTTTTTTGAACATTTTAATAAGCAATTCAAGGTACTTTACGCAACTTAACGGAATATTCAAATTAATTAGAAGAAGTGTTTTGACGTGAACTAAAATCATGGTACTTTAAACTTAAGGTCAAAATGATTGTCAATTATCACCTAACCTACTTGTGGATAATCAAATCTTGATTATTTGCTTGAGATCATTATCGCAAACCTCTATCGACAGCACGCATACAAGCCAGTACGTTACATGTCACTAATGGTCGTCATGCATCTAGTTAGGTTGGCTAATTAGCTTTGTAAGCAGGTAATTATACATGTGAGTATAATTGGTTAAGGTTAGAATTTTAGAAAAGGTACGGTTGGACCATAACATGGGAGAGAAACATTTTTAACGATACTGTTGGAAGTTAACTGCAATATTGTACATCACCCTTTAAATTAACTAAAAAATTTATGAGTGAAAATAGATGCCAAAAAATATTTTATCCCGTTAGAGTTATTGTGTTTCATTGTTTTGAGTTATTAAAAGTAAATGGAACAAAAATAATGAAGAAATTTTTCACATCCCACATAAAATTCCATTCGGAAACTACCGACGAAAATACTAAAATTGGCTCGTCAAGATTTTATCACATTTCAGTCTTATAGGAAGGACCATAACTAAAGTCGGTGAATTGAATTCAAAAGTAAAAGGCATTTATGTTTCTACAGTAAAGCGAAAATAAAAAAACAGGCTCGAATGGGACAGCGTTTATTTTTATTTATTTATTTTTACTTCCAACCGAAATTTCCCCTTTAAAAATTTGCTACAACATTTTTTCAACAAATAGTTCAAATTTCAGACTGTTTTTCTAAACTCATCAGATTTTTTTGAGGCTATAGCAAGCCATACTTTAGGGGTGGGAGAACAACTTGTGTAATGCATCTGAGAAAACTTGATCGTTAGAGCTAATTATTGGACTTTAACAGTTGGTTTCAACAAATTTCAAATTGTTACCAAAATATGAATAAACTAGAATTATTAAAAAAGCAATTCATTTTAGTTATATGCACAGAAAGACAAATATCGAAGTCAAGATTTTCAGGACGTAAGAGACCTGAAAATAAAATCATCAAAATCTGAAGAACTATTTTTTGACGATCACCAAACGTGTTTTAGGTCTATACTTTGTATAGTAAGAAAGTAAAAACACTTTAATATATGAGTGCATATTTTCTGAATACGATCACACGACATAATTTTAAAAAAAATACTTTTGGGATTCATTTAACTTGAAGACTTAACTATATTTAAGTTGGAGATTTAACTATATCCACTAAAAGCACAATATCTAATATTTTCACTATCACATAACTTTCTCTATACTTTGCTGGCTAACGACGTGGACACAAAAAAACACAATAAATAGAAAGTCAATTAACCTCACTCTAATTACTGAAAATTCCCTACTTTCTGTATCAACCAAGCAATGTATTAGTATTCCGTAACTATTACGTCTATACACTATTAGTATTCCGTAACTATTACGTCTATACAGTATTAGTATTCTTTAACTATTACGTCTATACAGTATTAATATTCTTTAACTATTTCGTCTATACAGTTTTAGTATTCCTTAACTATTTTATCCACACAGTATTAGAATTTTTAAATTATTTCGTCTATAAAGTATTAGTATTCTTTAACTATTTCCTTTAAAGTAATAGTATTTATTAACTATTTCATCTATAAATTATTAGTACTTCATAAATACTTCGTCTAAACACTATTAGTATTCCGTAACTATTACGTCTATACAGTATTCTTTAACTATTTCGTCTTTAAAGTATTAGTATTCCGTAATTATTTCACCTATACAATATTAGTATTCCTTAAATAATTCGTCTATACAGTATTAGTATTCTTTAACTATTTCGTCTATACAGTTTCAGTATTCTTTAAATATTTTATCCACACAGTATTAGTATTTTAAATTATTTCGTCTATAAAGTATTAGTATTCCTTAACTATTTAGTCTTTACAGTATTAGTATTTTTAACTATTTCGTCTGTAAAGTATTAGTATGCCGTAACTATTTCACTTATACAATATTAGTACTCCTTAAATAATTCGTCTATACAGTATTAGTATTTTTTAACTATTTCGTCTATAAAGTATTAGTATTCCGTAAATATTTCCCCTTTACAGTATTAATATTCATTAACTGTTTCATCTACAAAGTATTAGTATTCATTAACTATTTCGTCTGTACAATTTTAGTATTCCTTAAATATTTCGTCTATACAGTATTAGTATTCATTAACTATTTCGTCTATACAGTATTAGTATTCATTAACTATTTCGTCTGTACCGAATTAAACAACACCATATACTACACATTATTTATAATCTAAACGTGGCATTTATTTTATTATTTCCTAGTTACAAGCTAGAGTAGGCCACATACTGGTTTCCTATATAACTTAGAACCCATCTATTAGATAACGTGGGACATGTCTTGGCTTGTACTTATATGGTAATAAATGTACTGACGGGATATGGATACAAGTTACTGGATGTTACCTAAGTATACACGAATACCCCTGTAAGTAGGTGGACTTCTTGACTTTTACTTTTACTTTCGCACTGCAGATAGTCTGAGCACATATTGTACAAAAACTATCGAACGATCCAACACATTGATGTGAAAAATTACTTTAACTGTACTGTATAATAGACGCTTAGAGGTCTTAAAACGATATTAGCTGAACTGACTTTGGGAGAAGGTATATTTGGTATAAGGGTATTAGTACTTATACCTCAAGAAAGTTGCTCATTATTTCTACATATTTATCAAAATACACACTTTGATTTTATAAAAAATTTGATTATCTATCACCACCCTTTGAGTTATAATAAATACAACATTATTTAAATGGCCCATGTACACCTAGTTATTTATAGGTGAAGGTACTTGTCATTTTTGTTAAGTTTTTATTTGTGAGGTATTGTTTTATGAAGTTTAATATAGGTAAATTTCTATTGAAAAAAATAAGCTATTGGGTATATATATATATATATATATATATATATATATATATATATATATATATATATATACCCTGTTATTACCTCCATGTTATTTTTTCATATGCAAGACCTCTTTCTTCGATTGCTAGTATCTATTAAAATGAAGATTAGAGTGAAATAATAAATACCCTTTTCCCAACTGCCAGTGACGATTACACCTATACTGTTCTTAATTTATATATTACTTATTTTCCCAATATATTTTTCCCATTTCTTAAGACCTCCAGTAAGTGTGTGTGTGTGTGTGTGTATATATATATATATATATATATATATATGTGTGTGTGTGTGTGTGTATATATATATATATATATATGCCATAACTAGTAACCATTTCAGTTTATTCAACAGAAGGTAAAAAGTAACAAACTATTACGAGAGAGAGAGGGGGGAACGAAAGTGAGCGAGATTGATTCATAGATTGCTTGATTGACTTTATTAATGGGTGGAAGTTAGGACCATCAGGTCCTATCTTCCACTTAATCCCATTATACGCTATACATTATCCCATCGTCTGCATTAGCCCAAGTGTGCACAATAGTCGGACGTTAAACACACAAAAAAAAAAAAAAATAAATAAAATAAAACAAAATACAAAAATACGAAATACTAGGCATATATTACAAAAGTAAAGTGTACAGTACAATAATTAAAATAAAATAATCTATGTTTCATATTTAAAATAACAATAACAAATAAAAATACATTACATCTTAAAGTAAACAAATTGTAATACAAAGGTTGTTTTATCGTACAACAAACAATAAACAAAAAGCTGGGACATCTCGTTCAAGAAGTATTACCTTAACTTTTGTTTTTTAAACTGGACAATGCTGTCAACAGACTTAATAGCTTCGAGAAGTGATATCCACAAACGATAAGCGGACATAGTAAACAATTTATTGAACTTATTGTTTGGTGTATTGGTATTATAAGTGAAGAGCAACTACTTCTTGTGGTGTTTGCACATATCAGAGGCACAAACAAACTTTTCTGCCAGATAAGCGATACTCTGGTCGACAAGATAGAATGTAACAGTCAAAATATAGTATTAAAGCAAATCATTAAGTTTTAAAATATCATGTTTTTTATAAATAAGGTGTGACGTGAGATCCCATTTTAAACAAAAAATATAACGCATGAAATAATTCTGTGCCCGCTGCAGTGTGTTAGCCAGCACCCCAGACACGTGACTGACCACGGTGTTACAGTAAGGAGAGTAAGGGCGTTCCCTTAAAGTCTTTACTAAGAGCATTCTAATTCGAAATGGCAACTAATGTTGTATATTTTTAAAGAGTGCGTTCCTACAAAAACCCTAGTACAAGTTTCAGTCAAATATTTACTCCAAGGTAGTTTAGAATCAACAGTCCTTTACTTTTATCATAATAATCTAAAAAGTTTGTGTTAAACTAAGTTTAGGAGAGGTAGTTAAGTCAATTTTGTTCATATATATATATATATATATATATATTACACAAAAAGAAAGATAAAGGTAATGAATTCATTCATCTCTACAGTTTCTCTTTCAGTCCGAAAGAGTGAAAAACTTGAACATTGAATTGGAAGTGATAAATAACGAGAATAGAGATAAGAATAATGAAGATATTTGCATTTTTATGGAAAGAGAAAGGCCAATAGAAGAGAAGAGGAATGCAAGAGTTGCATAACCTTTGGCCAGAATATCAAGTTGAATTCGTGTCGCATGCACTTGACTGACCATACGAACACGCTGATGACCTTGACGTTCTACCCACCAGCTGATTTAGTCGCAGTTATTTTAATACTCATTATTTTTCTAACCGGCGTAAACAATATTGCATCAGCTGCTAGCGGTGGTAACAAGGCTCGGTGTTGGAACCGGTGGCTGTTCCGCTAATAATTGCAGTGAAGCTTTTCACGTGGTCCTAATGCGGCTTAATGTTAAGCACGGATCAATTTGAACATATGTTCGCTGTCATTACCACAATAATAAAGAAAAAGTGCTTGTAAAAATAGCAAATTTATTTATTACTTGTCCAGATGTGCGAAGTTTTTAAGCTTTTGTTTTGCTGCTTTTAAATTAAGTGGTCAGTAATAAACATCAAATGCTACTAAAACTATTGGAAATCTGTTTTAAAAATTGAAGTTTAAAACATGTTATAATCCTCGGGAAGTACTTCAATTATAATGTTTAGCGGTGAATATAAAATGTTTTTCAGATTGGAAATAATGAAATCTGTAAGTTGTCAAAAGAATAGCTATTGTTTGTGAATTTAACACGGACAATTTTTAGTTTGAAAGCTTGCACTTATGGCAAAAAAAAATGAATGCAACAATGGAATATGTAACATTACATGCCAACAACAAAAAACTAACACACGAGAAATCAATTTCAAGGTTTAAAAGGAAGTATGAATTAATTTTACAGGGTCCAAGAGATTGTAGGTATAATATAGAAATTGTATAAAAACACACGAGTTTTTTCTGAAAGCATATGATACAGGTAACCTACCTCTAGCGCCTTCACGGTAATCCAAAAGTCATTCATAGCAGATGTTTTAATATTCTGCCAAAAAAATTCTAATTCTAACAAAAAAAAACGATTCTAATTCTACCAAAAAAATTATTGTTTACGAACATATTTTCTTTATTGATTAAAAATTGAATTGATAAAATAAAACTCAATAGAATGTTTGTTTTAAGTGTTGCCTGAAAAAATAACACGCATACTGAATTTTTTTAAAGTTAAAACATAATTCTTTTTTTAAAATTTGAATTCTGTCTTTTAAGAAGTGTCAAAATTATGACTTTGTTTTAAATGAAAACAATTTATCAACAATTGTAAACGACAATTTAGCCGTCCATCTTATCCTAATCTAATCCTGACATGTCATATTGGGCACGTCAGTGTAATTTTAAAAAAAGGTAATAAACATAAAAGAACTTTCAAAAATTTTAATAATCAGGGATGCCAACCCCTCAACACTTGTATCGCTCCCTCTCAATTTTTATGAAAACGTTTTACCTCTTTTTAGTGAAACAGTTGTTCTAACATAAACAATTCCTAACTAAACACAAGCTTCAAGACAACAAAATATTTTACTTTAGACACTATAAATTATCCAGTCAGTCTGTAATTTAAGTGGCAGTGACGCAGGATCACTAACCGTAAGCGGTAGAGCAGCATTGTGTGTCATCCCGCCAAAATGGGTAGTCACTGAAACGGCTAGTGCCGCAGGATGTAGCACCAACGCTACACTGCGTGCAGTCATACCGCTGCGGCAGAAATACAGTGTACCACCAGCCTAAATTCCGCCAAGCACTGGAGCAGCGACATAGAGGCCGTCCACCATTAATATATGCTGTTAAATCATTTTAGGCGCATATGAATTTATTTTAAAAAATTATGATCAAGACTTGAAAACATGGTTTGTTATCTTAAATGTACTTTTTGAAATGTTGGATCAACATATAAAGAACCAATTTGCCTTTACTTCTTTTAAAATCTCTTACCGTAACAGTTTTCACTATTCGCTCGATCAAAACTTTAACAAACTTCCTGAACTCTGTAAATCTTTACTCTTGTGAGATATCATGCATTTCGAAGATAACCAGTTTGGCCTAACCTGTCTTTTGGCAAGAATGACCTGTTCCAAACAATGCCAGGTGTGTCAGAAGATATTTGGCACCGACAGTAAGGTCTTATAATATTTAACGTCGACGCCTTCAAATCATTGCCTAACTGTACTTTAAAGTCAGCTGACAAAGCGGCCGTGCGTAAAATTTGATAATTATACCCTTTAAATATTCGCTGCTGACAACTGACAACTCGCAGACCAGATGGCCAGCCAGTAGTTGTCAAGTAGTTTGATAAGATCATATTATAGTGATGTGTATGCACATCAAATGAAATGTTGCAATCTCAATGTCATGGACTGATACAGTGAAGCTGTTCACAAACTGTTGAAAATTACAGCGATTTAGAAACATCAAGAAAATAGAGAAAAATCGTGTAAAAGGTACAAGAGGACCGTCCTAACAGGAAATGTCACGAAGAGGGCGGTCTGTAACAATAAAGTGGACAAGTAGTTTTACAACTGACAGAAAATGAGATTATTGGATATAGTCCTAGATGTTGCAATGCTTCCTATAACACACTTCACCGTAATAAGATCTTCGGAAGATAAGGACAGACCAAGAGGGAAGCCGACAAAACTGAAGTGGACAGATAGTTTCACATGTGTTAGGAGGTAAGATTACTAATCATTAATAAGATAAAGTGTATCTTATAAAAAACTTACAATATGGTTACTTTCTGTTGTACGCAGAGTTTTGAAGTATATAAGGCAAGATGAAGAGAGAGGCTTACAAAAGTAAGTGTACAGATGAGAGAAAATAAGATTATTAATAAAATAAGTATTAATAAGTTACACATATGATCCTTATATCTGCAGAAGATAAGGAAAGACCATGAGGGAAGGCGACAAAAGAGAGTGAGGGAGAGGAACTAAAGTGTACAGATATTTTCACCAGTGATAAGATATATAAGATTATTAGGCTCGCAGGTATTTTTATCTGAAACGGAAAATACTTTTTTGCAATCTTCGATTGGATCCCACCCACTCGTATGAGCCATTATCTTCTTTCTTCTTTCTTCCTTTTTGATTGGATGGCTAAGGTATTACTAGTAGCATAACTTCAATGCAGATAACTTCAGGCTACCACATTGAATAGCATGCATATCACTATGCTATTATTACGTTTTCTGACAACTGCATGTATCTGCGCATCCATCAAAAGGTGTCTAATATCGCTTTAAATAAAGAACTGTAATATACCCCATGGCGGGTATAATAAGAAACATAGAAATAACGTGAAAAATAAACTATCGAAGCCATCGGCTCATTGATGTAAGTTGTAGTCTGATCTTCTGAAGACAAGGGAAGATCAGGATAGAATATTCTTGGTACACCAAATCTATTAGATATTTATACATTTTTTTATTACTCTTGTGTATTGCTGTTATTGTTTTTTGGTAGTTTTAAAACAAACTTTTATCGGAAACAATTATCTATTTTTTTGAGAAACTATGAATTTGTTTCTGACTCTTAAAGGAACGTATATCGTTTAAAAATAACTTATGTTTTTTAGAGCAAATAGCCTTAAATGTTTAGTTACCTCTTGCAATATTAATTGCTCAAAATAAATGTGTTGTAAGAATGATCTTGCATTTGTATATTCAAATTCTCAGGATCAATTAATTGTCATTGTTTTTTACAGTATTAAATGTTGAATGTGTTGCAAGGAATTCCTGAACAGCCTGTATTGAACGTTAGCCAGTTCTGATTAGTTATTCTTCTTCAGTACTACAATAAATTGTTCTTTATTGTTTCTGTGATACATAATCCAACTTTAGTTGTTCCAACTAACGGAAACAACCAACAGAATCGTGTCCTATAAAACGAGCTCCTTAATCGTACTGGATGCACCCTACGTGAGCTTTTCTAAAGGGTTCTCGTGCTTAACTAGGAATTTAATAGTTAGAAAATCATTTAAGTCGGCTGTAATGCCATGTGTCTCAGAAAATACCTATTGTTAAATGTTGATCTAATTTTAGTTTGGTAATTTTCATAAAACCGTTATACCTAACTGATGGAGATTCCAAAATGTTCCAAAGTATACTTTTTGGGAGCCAACTAGTAATTTTATAAAACAACCGCCAATCAAATGAGACCCTATTTTAAAACTATAGATCTCTGCGAGTGTCTATCCCAAACCATGGAATTTTCAAATTTGAATTGATCAAAATTAACTTGGATATATGAAATAGTTAAACACTTTCTTGAAAAATGATATATTAAGATTCAGTAAAACCAATCCCTATAAATCATGGTTATCGTATATATATTATTTCTCGAGTCAACATCCCTTTTTCTCAGCACATAATATTCGTACAGACATAAATTAGGTAACTTTAGAAACGTTTTTTAACCGGTTTCTGATATTGCAAAACGGTTTTGCGCTAAAACTTGCTGTTTGTGGAAAATTTTAACATAACAGTCACTTTTAACTGGCAGCATGGATGCGTAGCTCACATGCGCATGCGCGTCATCACAAATCAGACAATACTTGTATATTTTACCAAGATAACTTATTAATCACGAATAGACAGTCCCATACAAATGTAACTTTTTACATAATGTGCTTAGAACAATTACAATATTTACTTAAAAATCATTAAATTTATAGTTTATGTGGCCTTATAACATTCCTGCCCTCCGTACAACCCGGGACAAGCATTGCGAATACCAAACATACGTTTTGGACACTATTTTTATACAAATATATTTGTGATTTTTCTCTTTCCATCGTGCATTTATCTGTTGTTAATCGATCGCTTTTAGATTTATTTTTTAAGTATATTTTCCTTTCCTTCCAACTACCGCCCTCGCCCGAACGACTACTCTTATTCAAAAGGCTGTTTCTACTTAAAATTTTCACAATGCGAAACGTCGCACTGGCACCCTGGTTTTTATAATTTACTCGAGAACTATAATTTGTTTGGCTCCAGTTTTCAATCTTAACTTAGGTTGTTACTTAATGATGGTATATTTATATTTACGTTATTATTAGGTTTCTTTGGATATTTACCATCATTTGTGTACATAAAACAATACACGACGATTCGAAAATATGGTTCTCTCTCAGCAACTTTATGGTGCTCCTGTGTAAGCATATAACATAAGAATATGTTTTAACATAAATACCTGAGCCTGTGTTAAAACACAAAAATATAAAAACATATATCTAGGCTGATATCCTGAGTGGTCAAAAATATAGTTTATGCTTTAAGTTAGGCACTTGAGAGCGAGAGCTGGTCCATACTCTCAAAAGGTCATGCATTGTTTTTATAGACACAAATTACGATAAATGTGCAAATAAACAGTAATAATAATAATTAAGTTAAATTAAGTTATAATGTTTATTATAATGTTCTGAATATTTAAAATTTTTAAACAGCCTATTAGATTTCCTCATTAGCAAAATTTTCTCATTAGAATAAAAAATAATTTTAGTATGATTCCATAACGAGTACAGTTCAACTAAATTTATACATAAAAGTAAAAGAAATTTGTTTTGCTCCTAAATCTTACAACTATCCCTAAATTTAACGCCTCAAAATGTAAAAATGAAAGTGAAAATCCCCTGAATTTTTGTTATCCCTTGTTTTATGTAACGACAATAAAATATTGTTCCTTTGGGGCCAGAGGTTTTAAATGTATTGACTAATTAAAAGTTTTAAAACAATCATTACAGTAATTATCTTTGGTGACATCTCTGAAAGTAAGTCGTTATTCCCGATAACAATACGCTTGTTTAGACAAATAACTTGAATTCCAGCAAATCACTGATTGACAGCTGGCTCTTAATTACCGGTGTTCCGATATAAGAAAGCAGGTTATAAGCGCTTGTTAAAGAAGACGTCAACACTGTTATAACTAAACGAAATGAATCGTTTAGAATCATTAGTGGAACTATAATGAAAAAATTAAAAACAAACAACTTCGTTGATGTCCTGCAAACTTTAAGCGATAACCCATTAATTATGAAAGTAATTTTTGGTTAGAGCCCAGTCCAGCTAATGAAAAGAAGAATCATAAGACCAGCTGAGTTGGACTGTTAAAGAAATAACGATATTTCTTATGTACATCCTATTTAGTATGTATATGAAGACAGGGAAACAATAATTATTGTTTCAATAAAGTGCATGAAATCAGATTACCGCTTAAAAATCGTGACATTTAAACACAACGCCTGCTGTTGGGAAGATGCAGACAATCAATCTGGAAAATCGGTTTAATTTCACAAAAACAGTTCATCAGATTTTATTCGATTTTTTTTCATATGTGATTATTCATAACTCAAGTCAATGTGTCAAATTGTGGTACACAATTTAATCGAAAAAACAAAACTAGTTTGACAGTGGTAACAGAAGGCCCTAACAGTCACAATAAAAGATCAAGAAAAAGAAACTATTAATTAAAATAAACAATCTGGTAGTGAAAGATTAGTATGTTATTTATTTTACATGTTTGGCAGGTAAGTCAAATTCAAATAAATAAGAAATGATCGTGTAGTAGTGTTTTAGAAGTGGAGAAGAATGCCATAGGGAACAGATAATTGCAATGATATTGTCATTTCACAAAGAAAAAAATGTCTAACATGATTTCATATTACCCTAAGTCTCTCTTGTTGATCGAAGATGGATGTAGGACTGTATAATGTATAAAATTTTGATTATATACTGAAAAGACGAGATATTTTTAGATGAATAAATGAAGAAGTTTACTAGTAATATTATGAACTTGAAAAATAAAGCATATTATAAAAATATGTTGGATATTTTGAAATTATAAATGGTTATTCAAATTTGAGCTAAATTTTATCAGAGTAGATATAGCCGATTTTGAGACAATTCTACTGCATGTTAAATTTTAAAGTTTTGTAGGTTAGCTTATATGTAAACGCTCTTTTACTAAGGGAAGCTATACCGAACAAAATTGTAAAACTTAATTGTCGGACGGACAATCACAAAACTTTGTATCTAATGAGAAGTTATTTAGGGCTTACGGTCTGGCAATATTTACTAGTTCAAGATACATATTTATAAAAATTTAACTTTTAAAAAATACAAATTACGACTGTCATGTTTTGCAAATTTGCTGGATGATTGATTTCTATCAGAAATAATATTGTATTTAAGTACTTACTTCAAAACTACATCGATAAACACGACTCCAAACTGCCCTTGAGGCAAAATCAAAAATAATAGCGGAAAAAATGTTTAATTGTACTGGTTTGCTTAACGATGCTTAATTGTACTTGGTATCACTCATAATAATCAGTGATAGTTTATTTAGACAACATTGTCGGAAAATGAGGAAAATAAATTGAATTGTAGAGTTTCAGATGAAAACCCGAACATATTTTAAATTAGCTTTAAGTGTTTTTATGTTAAATAAACCCCATTTATAAATAAACTATTTGCCAAAAATAGTGTGTCACTTAAGGTGAAGTCCGTAAATTCTGAATCATAGTATTTTAGTTTTGGTAAGACCAAGCAAAATAAAATATTTGGAAGTCCCAATTTTTTTTTAAGGAAGGCAATTGAAATAACTTTGTCTAACGAAGATCGTAGTAAGTAGAATGTTTTTGTAATGAATACTCGTGTGTTACTACATTTTTGTATTTACGAATAATGCAAATATTTTTCAAATCATTTTTTAAAGTAAAACTTAGTGGTATAAAATATTAAAAAATATTAAAAAGCTTTATTTTGTTCAGTTTAATTATTTTACCTCGACTAAAATATAGCCGTAGTGTAGTATGGCGTTACTCTCTCCAAAGCCATTTGTAACACATCAACGAAAATCTGCCTAATTTCTCGAATTATAAATATTTACAAAAAAATATCAAAATATCTAATGAAGAATAAAATCAACCTGTATTCATAAACAAGCAGCATGCACTTTCTGTTCCAAAATTTTAAAGTCGTAATGCAACGTTAGCAAAGAATTTCGTTTTAAGTTCACTTACCCATTCAATCTATCACGTTGAGGACACATTCTACAAAGTGTTTGTCGCTATCAAGAAGCCTATTACGTCTTTCTCTATAGGACATATATTTGTGGTGACACTAAACAGAGTAGAAGTACAATCACTATTATAAAAAGTGTACTCGATATCAGAAACCAAATTCTAAGTAATTGGACTATGTGTAGCTACGAATGCTACTAGGTGCAAGGGCAAGGGGGGAAGACGTTTTAGAAAATAAACTTCAGTTGAACACTGTCACAAGATGCCAACAGCAGTGAGCGCTCACACATAATAATGGCACCATTCTAATACGTTTATATTATATGCTTTAGACTACAAGTGTAAAAACACTATGTTAATAATTGAAACAGTTAGTTTGTTCTGTTATGCATAGAGATGTGAATTATAAAAATTTAATTTAAGTATGTAAATGACTTCTTCTTTCGCCCCAAAGCAGGAATCATTTGCATTTTAAAATAAAATTGTCAAGTGCTGGAACCGTATTTCAAATTCCGAAAGCAGGTTGTGCAAAATAAAATTTGTTTCCTTCTGACCGAGCGTATCGAAATCGTTTACAGTTATAGGCCTACGAAAAATCATTTAATATTACTAATATTTTTATATATTTAAAAACGACAAATATTATATATTCGTTTTTAAATTTTTTTTGTGATTTTTTTTGTTTAAAATTACTTTGATTTTTTTCCTAAAACTAAAAATAAACCTACACAACTCTGTTTATTTTCACACAAATTCGTCTCCCATCTTAAAAATGAATTTATATCGCTACATACGTGATAGGACTCTTATCGATTATGTTCCAAATTGCCGTGTAAACGCTAATAGGACTTTAATTGCAAAAAACAATAGTAATACTGATTTTACCTAGGGACTCTAATAGTGTAATTTATTTTTAATTTTATCAATTAACTGAAGTCTGTTATTAAATAAAACAATACGAGTCGGGCCGTACCAAACAGAGCAACTTGTAGCCATCTGCTCAGTTGATAATAGGCCATGTGTTAATGATAACGCACTTACTCCTTAGCTAATAGTTGAGTTTTACGTACTCTAACAAAGGAAGAGAAAGTTTTAGGTTCGAATTATTTTTAATGTGCAATTTAAACAAACTATACTGAACTAATGAATTGCGGGTGAAATAATTGTGAAAACCGCCTAACAATTCGATTTATTAAATGACTTCATTATTTACTATTTAATAAATTTACGCCGAATCAAAAACCCTATAAGAACGTTTAACGTATGTTGTCTTAGTTCAAAATTACAATGAGATTTTTCATATGCATCGAGGAGTTTATTTATTTAAAAAAACTGATTAACTTCCAATTTTTGAAATTAATATTAAGTAAAATAATATCCGCACATCCCCAGCAACAAAACTTTCTCGTGGTCTTGCAATTAGCCTCTTAAAGCAACCTTCATTCTACAGGTTTGACTCTGGCTTGAGTTTAATCCACAGATTCCGTAATCCAGATGTGTACAACACGTAGAGCCCCTTGAGACCAGTACAAAGCCGGGTACTAGAAGTGTACGTGATATGTTTCGTTCTGTACACACGTTACATTTTAATACATTGTCATCTTCTTTTCAACTAAAATAGTTTACTGTCTCACTGTAATACGTTTAACTTATAACACGTAAGTAGTTATTTGATTGTCCAGAATAACCTGTACGCAGTTTCAATTAAACTTTTTTCCTGGAAAAAAATATTTTTGGAACATTGTTTGTGAACCTTTATACTCTTGAACTGTTTATCTAAGCCGTCTTTAAGTTGATATCTGCCTTAAACTTTTGGTTATACTCGTGAACTGTTTATCTAAGCCGTCTTTAAGTTGATATCTGCCTTAAACTTTTGGTTATACTCGTGAACTGTTTATCTAAGCCGTCAATAAGTTGATATCTGCCTTAAACTTTTGGTTATACTCGTGAACTGTTTATCTAAGCCGTCTTTAAATTGGTATTTGCCTTAAACTTTTGGTTATACTCGTGAACTGTTTATCTAAGCCGTCTTTAAGTTGATATCTGCCTTAAACTTTTGGTTATACTCGTGAACTGTTTATCTAAGCCGTCAATAAGTTGATATCTGCCTTAAACTTTTGGTTATACTCGTGAACTGTTTATCTAAGCCGTCTTTAAATTGGTATTTGCCTTAAACTTTTGGTTATACTCGTGAACTGTTTATCTAAGCCGTCTTTAAGTTGATATCTGCCTTAAACTTTTGGTTATACTCGTGAACTGTTTATCTAAGCCGTCAATAAGTTGATATCTGCCTTAAACTTTTGGTTATACTCGTGAACTGTTTATCTAAGCCGTCAATAAGTTGATATCTGCCTTAAACTTTTGGTTATACTCGTGAACTGTTTATCTAAGCCGTCTTTAAATTGGTATTTGCCTTAAACTTTTGGTTATACTCGTGAACTGTTTATCTAAGCCGTCTTTAAGTTGATATCTGCCTTAAACTTTTGGTTATACTCGTGAACTGTTTATCTAAGCCGTCTTTAAGTTGATATCTGCCTTAAACTTTTGGTTATACTCGTGAACTGTTTATCTAAGCCGTCTTTAAATTGGTATCTGCCTTAAACTTTTGGTTATACTCGTGAACTGTTTATCTAAGCCGTCTTTAAATTGGTATTTGCCTTAAACTTTTGGTTATACTCGTGAACTGTTTATCTAAGCCGTCTTTAAGTTGATATCTGCCTTAAACTTTTGGTTATACTCGTGAACTGTTTATCTAAGCCGTCTTTAAGTTGATATCTGCCTTAAACTTTTGGTTATACTCGTGAACTGTTTATCTAAGCCGTCAATAAGTTGATATCTGCCTTAAACTTTTGGTTATACTCGTGAACTGTTTATCTAAGCCGTCTTTAAGTTGGTATTTGCCTTAAACTTTTGGTTATACTCGTGAACTGTTTATCTAAGCCGTCTTTAAGTTGGTATTTGCCTTAAACTTTTGGTTATACTCGTGAACTGTTTATCTAAGCCGTCTTTAAGTTGATATCTGCCTTAAACTTTTGGTTATACTCGTGAACTGTTTATCTAAGCCGTCTTTAAATTGGTATTTGCCTTAAACTTTTGGTTATACTCGTGAACTGTTTATCTAAGCCGTCTATAAGTTGATAGCTGCCTTAAACTTTTGGTTATACTCGTGAACTGTTTATCTAAGCCGTCAATAAGTTGATATCTGCCTTAAACTTTTGGTTATACTCGTGAACTGTTTATCTAAGCCGTCTTTAAATTGGTATTTGCCTTAAACTTTTGGTTATACTCGTGAACTGTTTATCTAAGCCGTCAATAAGTTGAAAGCTGCCTTAAACTTTTGGTTATACTCGTGAACTGTTTATCTAAGCCGTCAATAAGTTGATAGCTGCCTTAAACTTTTGGTTATACTCGTGAACTGTTTATCTAAGCCGTCTTTAAGTTGATATATGTCTTAAACTTTTGGATTAAGACGTTAACGACAACAAACAAAGAACTCGACAATGTTAAAAAAATATCTAAGAAATGCGATTCATCAAAATCAGATCCACAAAACTTACTAAAGTTATGAATACCTGCCCTACTTGAAGATTCATAATTCTGATCGATGTAAAGATTTTGAAATGAAACAGAAACAGTTAAAATTAAGTTAAGTTATGGTTAGGTTAGGTTAAGATAAGTTAGGTTAGGTCAGGTTAATATATTGAGTAAAAATATAAACAGACCACCTTTCTCTATTTCGAACTAAATAATGTAATGGCAAACTAATATAGCGATATTACCCAAATATTAAATTTGCCAATATCTTGCATTAAATACAGGATATATTCAATACAAATGTATACAAGTTTCATACGTAGTTGACTTACCTATGTTAAACTTAGTCTTTTATTTAATAGCTACGTTTAAGAAATCTCTACGTTACCAATAGCTCATGTTTTGGTTTATAAGAGGAACAGTAAGGACACATTGTAACAAGGAACCTAAATTATAAAAATATCATCTAATGTTAAAAATAATGAATTAAGGCTAAAAAAAATTTTTATTATACTTATAATTATTCAAATAATAACAATGAGCAAACTATGTATATATAATGTATATAACTACATATACATTAACGATCCCTCAAAAAGAGATCTAGAAATCAGAATCACTCTCATTTCAAGGTCCCGGATCTAGACTTTATCACGATGGCACCTCTAATTACCTCATTTTCCAATGGAAATTTGCTGATAATCACAAGAGCTATTTAGAAGCAGTAATGGAAGCAAAGTGCTAAAAATAAGTAACAACCTTAGGTAATATCACGTTAACGACAATTACTTTCTCGCAAATTCACTACCATGTAGCCTAAGGTTAATCGGTTTAATTTTAAAACACCCGTTCGGAAGCTGTCGTTAGAGATTTTAGGTTCTTAAAGGCAAATATTGAGGTGAATTTCAGTGATTTTTTACAAAAATTATATTTGTTTATGACCGCTTTCCATAATTTTTAATTTACTTAATTAATTCTGAAACACCTTTTGAGGAGAACTGGGCAAAAATCTAGTTACAAAGTTTGAACCTCATGAAAGTAGAAGTTTTTTGTATACCCTGTGCACACATATACACATACAGACAGACTAGTGTTCATTGGAAGTGAAGATGTTAAACCAAGTAAGCTGTAGGCAAAAGCAAAGCGAGAATGTAAACAGTGTGCTGAAAATGGGCAAACATAGCCTCATGCATCCAGTAACACCTCACATCACTGGCAAAGATCTGGCAATACTTCCGCGAAATGTGAGAAAGTTAAACGGCACGTGCTCTACATACTTTACAGGCATACCAACCTTGAAACTGTTTCCTATAATCACGCTGAGTAGACAGTTACATGGCAAGCGATCCTGTAAGTCTGACCTTGAACGAACACAGCTGTTCTTTTTTAATTTCAGAATAATTGAATAAAGTTAAAACGGCAAACAAAAGTCAGGAAAAAATCTAAGTATTTGTACGTGTTTAATGAACTGTAAATCACGCTTTGTTGACTTAAAATGTATATTTTTAAGTTCGAAAGGATCAGATGTTCTGTTCAAAAACACAAAATTGATAGATTTTCTAAGTAAAACTGAGTTTTCGATACTTTTGTCAATTTTGGTAATTTTTGCAACAAAAAGCGCTGCATTATATGCTCAGCAATAATAAACCGAAATATAAAAGCACGGAAACAAATGGAAGTTACTAAAAAATGAAAACAAAAGTAACGAACATAACCTCAAAATAACTACCACACGAATGTAGGGAATGTGTTTTTCATCGCGAAAACGATTAACTGCGTATTATTAACAATAAAAAAATATTCTTTTTTAAAAATAACCAAAACTAACTCGACTTGGATGTTGAGTGTTTAACTCGGTTGTACTTAACGTGTTTTTCATCGCGAAAACAATAAATGAAACAGCCGTGGGTTAATATATTTTAACGAAATAATGTAGCATATGATAAAACAAAAAATATTAAAAGAATTACTTTTGTGGAAGTCCCGAAAAGTCAGAAACACCTAACAAGCATTTAATTACTCGTTTTCGAGATGAAAAACTTTTCCTGATTTCGCACGAGAATAATTTTCAGGTTATGTTTGTCCCTTTTATTTTCTATTTTTTTATTTGCTGTTGTTTCCCGTACATTTATATTTTAGATATTAATATTGTACATATAATAAAGCATTCTAATGCAAAAATTACTATAAATTGACGAAGTCCCGAAAATTTGGTTTTATCATTTTCTAAAATCTTTTTTTACTTAAATTTTATTGTAATTAGGAAAAACAATAATTTAATTTTGTGTTATAAAACCTAATAAAAAACACTTTGATAAATGTTGAACATGACTCCCAAAAACATTTTGTGAGTTAAAAACAGATAAAAATGACATATTTCTAAAATTCCTAAACATATTTCTTAAATTACGTATGCTGTTATAATTAATTTAATATAAGACCTAAGTGCAAAATCTGCCATTTTGATTTCTGAGAGAAAGTTGATGTGCTAATTCCGCATCGTCAGTTCAGCGCCATTATCGTACACTTCAAATGCAGTCTATTCAAGCTCTACAATAACTGTATTCAATGTGCTAACGGCTTTTATCATTATCAACAAGCCTTTGTCATTCTTCGTGTGCACAAAATATGGCCTACATTACCGAAGCTTTAATTATTCTGTAATGTCGGCAATGTTGTAATAGCCCGTGTTCATTATTTCATAACCTCTTTATTGGCCGTTTATACAGTACGGTCAAATAGCCCTACTGTAATCCTTAAGTCTTACTATTATAGAGAGATGAAACAAGCTGCACCGGGGACACGAGTATTCAGAAAATTGTGAAACACGTGACAATTCCAAATGTACGAAACAACTATAACTATAAAAATTTTAGTTTTATAAACAATTATAAAATTGTAAAATAATATTTTTAATATTGTGAATGTATTATGATTTATTTAGGTTTGACATTGAAATTACAAAAATAAGCTTTTCCTTGATGTTAACACTAATACTGCATCCTCATTAGTCCAACTGGCATAAAATATGGACCGGAAGCAACAACAAAATGATAAAATATAAAAAATAGGAAAGCATATTCATTAGAAAAATAGTTACTGATTGACCTGTGTGTACAAATAACATGAGTAGCAGTAAATTTTATAGATGTAGTCAATGTTTCCCTTTTCCCTCCTTTTTTTTAACCTTTTAGTCACTTATTTTTCTTTTCGGAAGAAGCAGATTCTAAAGACCACATTGCAGCTTTAGATACTGTATACTGGCTGATATCCTAAAATTCTAGAGTCTTCCTACCAAACGTTCCGTTATAATATATTATAGTGTCTGTTGCCCAAGGGATGTTGATGCGTTACGCGTTTCCTTCCTCAAGGATGCTTAACAGTCATATTAAGTGTGATTAAGTGCTTTCACGGGATGTCTGAAGACTTTCATTGTTAGTATTTGATTGCACAAACAAAAATACATTTACCAATTTGTATACACTTTGGGAGGATTTTAATATCATTTTATATTCTTAATTCTACATGAAACTTTATACCTTTGTGTTTTACTTGGTTTTGTTACTTTAAGTAGGTTTTATCAGAGAAAGTTAGTGCAATATTTCGCCGAAAAATACAGTTTGAAAGTAGCACAATGCCGAATGGATTAGTCGTGTAGCACGCATTGAAAAGAAACCAAACAATAGCGTCAACTTGCGCAAGCCTTTCTGTCCTTAATCAGTAATTAATTAGAAGACGAGACAGTTCCCCTTCAATGGGCGGCTTGTGGAGGCTCAGCCAGTTCGGAGCCCGGGGAATCAATTAAACAAGTGTGACGACAAGTTGTTAATTCTTTTTGTGTGGATTATGTACTAAAAACACTTCAACTCGAATTATATTGTAAAAAAGTTCTTAACTTTTAAAAAAAAATTTCACAAAGTTCTGCCAAATTATCCTTGGACCTTCACATTATTTTACTAACTAAAAGCCTTTTCTAACACATAACAACCTGAGCACTGTTATAAGTTTAGCACAAATGTTCATTGTCAATTCTTTTTCTTTTAGAGTGAGACGTTTTGGCACCATTTTTACACAAACTCTGTACGTTCAATGATTCATGCAAAATCTGAAGGATACTTTCTTTGTTAATTTCTGAGATTTCAGCAAGAGCTTTGACACTCAACGACGATTTTCGCAGATCATTTTACCAATTTTCTGAATGTTGTCCGTAAAATTGGACACTTTTATCTCGAGGGTCGTCCAGGGAGCGCATCGTTTTCAGTCGTTTCATGTCCCTCCTTAAATTTTTAAACAATTCAAAAACTTGTGTGCGCGATAAAAATTAATTTCTGTGCACTTCCTTTAACCCATGACCTTCTGTAGCAGTTTTTCTAGTTTCACAAGAAAAACTCGTTTCTAGTTTCACAAAGATTAACTCGTTGCTCCATCTGAACACTTTGCATTTTTCCGACAAGACGCTAGTGCGAAAATTTGAATGGGCAACTGCTTCAGCGAGACGGATAACCCCCATCGAGCTCAGGGTGGGGAAAACAGGTACAGACATATTCTAACTTGCCTCGTACGCTCGCTGTTGAAAATCCTTAAGAGTAGCATCAGTCCTGTTATTTAATTACCACACCTTGTACACCATAACTCTCATCTATGATACAGCACTACGGTCTTACGTATAAACATAACCTCAAAGATAACGTAAAGAATAAACACCTGTTGTCTAAAGTACCTCAATCCTTCAAGGTCCTTGGACAACAGCTGTCACCCAAAATCAGCCGTTTAGGAAAGAGGAGTAACCAATATTAAATCCTTCCCCACTGGATATACGCTTGCGTATTGGTTTTGACATAATTTATTCTTCTAGCGTCTAGTACTGTCTTCTAACACCTAAACTGAAAAACGAAAAAATAATTAACCTTGCTATTTGAGTGGCGGCACGAAATTTGAAAAATGAAGTAATTATATCATTTATTTTCTTGATATTCACAATACATATTTATCTATTATTTAAAAGATATAAGCATATTTTTCAATTAAAAAACATTACACTAACTTATTATATTTAGGAAGGTATTACCAATATTTATTCATGCAGCCCTGTATTCCTCCTGATTCCTAAGAATGAAAAATGTCCAAGGTGAGTGCGCAGAGTAGGCCTGCCAGTATGTGTTGTCAGTACGTAAGGTCATCACCGTGTTAGTCTATTTAGGATGTTCCTAGCAGACAAAAACAGTTATTTCTTAATTAATTGTAATTAAAGAGATTTACATTCGGATTGTTGTATCGTGCTTTGTACATTCAAACTCACTTCGCCGTACAAACTGAAAAGAAATTTTACATATTAGCATTGTATGTATAATACATAGATCTTCCACCCAATTTTAAAATCAGGATGTCAGAATAAAAGGTAAAATGCACGCAGTACCGAAATCCGATATCAGAGCGCTCTGAATTCGTTTTTCTACTGCTTGCCCATCCTTGAGTGTACAAATTGCTGCAGGGACGTGAATTTATCTTACATTCGATTGAAATGTCTAATTATTAATATCATTAGTGATTCACACATTAACAAATAACCTAACTGTAGTCTCAGAAGCTAACCTAAAAGTGCATGTAGCATTTCCCTTCTCATAGATAGCGTTCTCCACTTTCAGTCATACAGTTTCTTATACAATGAGATCTCTATTATTGGCTCAAGGAAAATAGGCACAATGCATACGCTTTCTGTTCATCTGTTCATAGCCAGAAGTGATTAAAAAATAATTACAGGCAGCAGACTGTATACTCCCCACCCCCAGTTATCCCTCTAGGGCAAATACCGTTAGGGGATTCCCTTTGACGTGCAGCTTAAGCCATTAAAATTTCACAGTTTTAATTATTTATAAAAGATTATTAGAATAACCAAATTTGGACCTAGCAGTTGGTCAGATAATAAATTCACTTTGTGTGTGTGTGTGTGTGTGTGTGTGTGTGTGTGTGTGTGTGTGTGTGTGTGTGTGTGTGTTAACACGCTTACGTTTGCATTTTTAATTCTATTTGAGTCTTCAAACATGGTATAAAAATCGGTTACGGAAATAGCTTGAACAAGTTCATTGAGCAACGAAATTCATTCAACAGTTTCAAAATGATGGCAATTTTAAATCTTTAAAAATACATACCTTTTTTATCTTTCACTTTTTTACAATCCTATTTTACTGTCATAATCAGCTATAAAAAGCTGCATAAATTAGCATTTTGAATTCTCAAAACCTGTTGAACTTAAGAAGTTTTTTTGAAGGCGGTCAGGATTCATTTTTCATATTCTCAATGTAATTCCATGCAAATGTTAATGCTGATTATGAAGTGAAAACGGAATTTCAAAAAGTGTAAGATTAATAAAAATTCTTTTGCAAATTCGCTTTTATCACGTCAGCGAGACAGCTGCGTACCGTGATTATCGTAATTCCCAAACTAAGTTCCAACATTCCGACATTCATAGAAATTCCACGTAGGCACTATTGCACAGACTGCCTCAGGCCAACCCGCCAGTCAGACATTACAGCTAATGAGGATAACAGATACTTAAGATTGCTATCAGCAGACCGGTCTTATCTCTAACCACGTGTTTGACCGGCAAGTCGGACCGAGTCAGCTGATGCCTTCGTTAACCAAACCCGTTTATATGACTGTCTATTCCAGAGCGCCATCGTATTGTTCCATACGGAAGAAATTTGACTAAGGACTTTAGTTACAAGCTAAAGGTGCTGCATTGAACTCCCAGAAGATTAAGGGGTTCGAATATAAAACTGAAATTGGGGAGGACTGTTGAGATAACTTCAATTAAAATATAAGAATTTAATACTATTTTGAAAAGGTTAAACGGTTTTTTCTGGATATTGATTTTGTACAAGATATTATCAGAATCGATGAATCAAATCTGATCAAACTTGCGACAGTTAAAATATTAAAAACAATATGCATACATTTATAACTGTGTATATATATATATATATATATATATATATATATATATATATATATATATACACACACACATTTTTTTTAAATAGACCAACCCATCAAAATTTGTTTTTTAGGTCAGGATCAGTGCTCAATTCATAGAAGCATTTTAGCTCCCACACGCTTTTGCAGAGAGGCACTGATATCATAGGTAGTATATTATATACCTGTATTATTTACCTTATAAAAATTACGTCTTATATAAAAAAGAAGAAGTAAGGCTTATTTGTATTCTACCCCATTTTGAACAAAATGATTCAGTCATTAAACAATCCGTTTACCCAAGAAACAAAACAAATCATTAATGCTACAGACAAAGTTATAACATTAGGTTTATGCTACAGACAAAGTTATAATATTACAGAGCTTATGCTGCAGAGAGAGTTATAACACTAGGTTTATACTACAGACAGAGTTATAACACTAGGTTTATACTACAGACAGAGTTATAACATTACAGAGCTGTAGAGAGAGTTATAATACTAGGTTTATACTACAGACAGAGTTATAAAACTAGGTTTATGCCACAGACTGAGTTATAACACTAGGTTTATGCTACAGACAGAGTTATAACATTACAGAGCTTATGCTACAGAGAGAGTTGTAACACTAGGTTTATACTACAGACAGAGTTATAACTCTAGGTTTATACTACAGACAGAGTTATAACACTAGGCTTATGCTACAGACAGAGTTATAACACTAGGTTCATGCTACAGACTGAGTTATAACACTAGCTTTATACTACAGACAGAGTTATAACACTAGATTTATGCTACAGACTGAGTTATAACACTAGGTTTATGCTACAGACAGAGTTATAACATTAGGTTTATGCTAGAAACAAAGTTATAACAATAGGTTTATGCTACAGACGAAGTTTTAACACTAGCTTTATACTACAGACAGAGTTATAATACTACGCTTATGTTGCAGAGAGAGTTATAACACTAGGCTTATGCTACAGACAGAGTTATAACACTAGGTTTATGCTATAGACAGAGTTATAAAACTGGGGTTATGCTACAGATAAAGTTATAACACTAGGTTTATGCTACAGACAGTTATTACACTAGGCTTATGCTACAGACAGAGCTATAACATTAGGTTTACGCTACAGACAGTTATAACACTAGGTTTATGCTACAGACAGAGTTATAACACTAGGTTTATGCTACAGTCAGAGTTATAACAGTAGGTTTATGCTACAGAGAGAGTTATAACATTAGATTCATACGATTATCAGCTTTATCCAGATGATTTCACGAGTCTTCCTACGCTTCCGGTCAGATCCTTTAAAGCTAGAGGTAAAAGCAAAGTTTTAAAACAAAAAAGTGAAAAATATAACACTTCAAATGCTTCTGATTGGTTGGAATGGTTTCTCAAGCATAGCAAAGGGAACTTTTTCTAATTTTATACGTCTCATTGTGAAATTTACTACAATTCCAGCTATAAGCTACATTTGCGAAGCTTAGAATTGTAAAATTAAAACTTTGGAGGAGCCCCTGCTTCTATTCACAGTACAAAAGCTCACTGTAAATTACAATCTTGATAATATGATTAAAGAATTAAAAAATTGGTATCTTTCGAGCCAAAATACTAATAGTATTACAGAGAAACCCTTAGAAAATTTAATTTTATCACTTTAGTTTTTTATGTTTGTTCTGTGTATTAATTCCAATATTTAAAGGTTTTCAATTAATCATGGCCTCGGCAGAAATATGAAAAATCCAGCCCACGCCTATGTTGCTCATATCGAGGTCCAGGGTCTGGGTCTTACCTGTAAATATTTCCAAAACAGCTTTAAATCTAATGTTACTTTTGTTTGTACATGTGCATAATATTATTTTTGCTTTAATTCACGTTCAAACTATTTTTGTTCTCAGACCAACCAACAATGGTGTCCATTAACACTAGCTTGTGGATCTTATCCTTCATCACCCACTGGGCTCTCTGCGATAAATATCCGCCCCTCTTCAGTTCCTTTATGAGATTTTTGTCCGAAGGAGCTGACCATTCCTTCAGAGAACCTCGCGACATCGACACACCTCTGGGAACGTACGATTTTATAGTAGTTGGAGCGGGAACAGCCGGATGCGTGGTAGCCAGTCGTCTTTCAGAGGTAATATGAGGAGAAAGATGGTTGATAAATTTGAGTATCTATTTGCTTTTGCGGGTCGTTTTTATTTTGTTATTAAACATGCTACATGTAATAAGTTAGTCGTCATTAGCAATAGTTCCACCACTTCTTCTTCTTCTTCTTCTTCTCCTCCTTCGTCTTCTTCTCCTTCTCTTTCTTCTTCTTCTCGTCTCTCTTTTTCTCCTCCTTCTTCTTCTCCTTCTTCTTCTTCTCCTTCTTTTCACACACTTATACTTACAACACTACACTTACGACTTTAACACTTTACATTCACCTACTTTTAGAGAGGCGATAATAGCCTCAATGTGCTTTTCGCCTTAAAATAACAAAATATCCTCTTTCTTCATATCCTTCTTTTCCTTCTCCCCCTTCTCCTTCTCCTTTTCCTCCTTCTCCTTCTCCTTCTCCTCCTTCTCCTTCTCCTTCTTCTTCTTCTACTACTACTACTTCTCCTTCTCCTTCTTCTCCTCCTTCTTCTTCTCCTTCTTCTTCTCCTTCTTCTTCTTCTTCTTCTTCGAATTGGGCAGTCCGATACCCTTTGCATGCCAGCCACATGAGATTACACAGGTCTACAAAAATAATCTTTCTGAAATTTGATTTGATGATTTTGGTCAATCTTAATGTTTTTTGGTGTGCTGAAGCCGAACATGAGGTCAGTTTTTTTCTATCACGTAAGGAAATTGTTCAATCTCAAGTAAGGGCAGAGGTACTACCATTAAAAGAAAACAGAATTGGCGAATAAGAGTTTTCATGATCTTTTATTTATTTCAATGTTGTTTACTGTACAAAATACATAAATGAGTAGAAATAACAGCTTCAGAATTAACAGTGGCATATTTAATTATTATTTTTATGAAAACGTTTTTTTTTTTCTCTTGAAAATTTCTCCGTGTTCGTTTCCGGGTGTAGGACTCTTCAGATGATTCACGCTGCAGCATCCAACAATAGTCAGCCATCATATTTACGTTCCATTTGCCCTGATACCTACGTTCCATTTCCTTGATGTCCTGATGGAACCTTTCCCCTTGTTCTTCACTTACTTCCCCTAAGTTTTCCGGAAAATAGTCCACATGCGAATGTAAGAAGTGAACCTTCAAACTCATGTTGCAACCTTGTAATTGAAATGCCTTCAATATGCGTTCCACGATACTTCTGTAGTTGGGATCCTTCACGTTACCAAGGAACTTCTCAACAACATCTTGAAAAGAATTCCAAGCTTCCTTCTCCTTCTCATTCATGGTCTGAGTGAAATGTGGATCTGTGGAAAGTTTCCGGATATCTGGGCCTACAAAGATCCCCTCTTTTAGCTTTGCATCACTTAATCCTGGGAACTTGGAGCATAAATACTTAAAACATTCACCTTCTTTATTGAGAGACTTTACGAATTGTTTTATCAGCCCTAGCTTTATGTGTAGAGGAGGTAGCAGGATTTTGTCAGAAGGAACCAAACTTCTCCTAATTACATTTTTTTGGCCTGGCGACAGAGCTTCTCGTGATTGCCAGTCTTTGTTGTTCCAATGGGAATTTCTGTCTCGGCTATCCCATAAACATAAAAAACAAGGGAACTTGGTGTACCCTGATTGCTGACCTAAGGGCATAGTGAGTACTTTCAAGTCTCCACATATCAACCAGTTATGCTCATTATAATGAATTCGTTCGAGAACTAATGACAAATTTTCGTATGTTTCTTTTAAATGTACCGAATGGCCAACTGGAACTGAAGCATAAGTATTGCCATTGTGCAACAAAACCGCCTTTAGACTTCGCTTTGATGAGTCTATGAATAGACGCCAATGAATTGGGTCATATTGTACACAAAATTGACTCATCAGACCAAGAATCTTTGCAATAAACAAGATTCTCATCCAGAGCAAAGTGAGGAACAAAAACTGCTTCACGGTGTCGATACCATGAAAAAGAAGTGCCTGGCTGTAATAAATTTTTGTTTTTAAGACGGGAGCCAAGTAACTGAGCTGCATCTTTTGGAAGTCCAAGATCTCTCACTAAGTCGTTCAACTCCTGTTGAGAAATAAGCTCAGGTTCATCCTCTGAACTGCTTGCTTTGAACTCACTGTGTACTTCATCGCTCTCCGACATACAGGCTTCTCTATTAGCTTCCCTATCTATACTGTCCAAGTCACGAGGGGGCTGAGGAACTGTCAATCCAGGACCGTGTGGTACCGGACGACTAGCAGATTCCAGATTAGGGTAGTTAATGAGCTTATGGTTTTTGGAATTATAGCCTTGAACATGACAAGTACAAAAGTAACAGTCATTAACGTGGTTTTTGCTCCTCCACATCATTGGGATAGCAAATCCGAAAGATTGTAACTCTCCTTTGTACCATAAGCGAAGTTTTTCTACGCAGCTATGACATACTTTGTGAGGAGCCCACACTTTATCTTGATCTCCTATTCTCAAGCCAAAATATGCATAATATACATTTTTGACAAAACCTGTTATATTTCGTTGGTATTTCTTAACTGTGTACTCACCACAGATAAAACAGAAGTAGTCTGGACTGGTAACACAACGACGATGAGACATTTTGTCAAAATGCACTTTCAAACCTTAAAATACGTTCTTAATCACTTTGACACAACTAAGAGACCTCAGTGAATGTGTTCACTTCAGTTGATACTACTGAACTGAGAGAATGAACAGAAATTTAGCTCCAAGTTCCTGATACAACAAGTTCAATCTCGTTTAGCTTTAGACGGTGACTACTGAGACCAAACAAGTACGTTCCTGTCTGAACAGGTCGTGCCTAGACACCCTCAGGCCTACAACATCTACTGAGGGAGTCATTGCCTACACCATCTAGTGAAAGATGTGTGTTTATAAAAAGAGAAATCTTTTGAAAAAAAAACCTACTTCTTACCAAATTTATGTGTATAGCAGGTATATTATGTTCTATGGATTTGAAAAAAATCTGTACGTAATAGAGAAAAACGGACTTCATTTTCGGTTTCAGCACACCAAAAAACATAAAGATTAGCTAAAATTATCAAATCAAATTTTTGGTTGTAGACCTGTGTTATTAATCTCCCAATGATGATTTACTGGCCCTAGAAATGTTCTAGAACTGAATATTCTATAATATATAGTTTGATCATTTTTCCAAGGATTCATATCCTTAAATACAAATTATTGCAAGTGTCCGATTATAGACTACAAACTAATAATTCATACTTATGATTATTATATCAATATTATTATTATTATTATATTATATTATTAATGAATTGTTTAATAATTTATTTCACTTGAAATTGTTTTGTTTTTTGATAATTCACAATAATTTAACTAATTTCGTAACTGAAAACTTCACTGACAAACATATAGT
>CM040190.1:35893349-36263349 GCA_022606455.1 Callitettix versicolor | reverse complement strand
CATTTCATATCATTGTCTAAGAACATAGTTAAATTAGTTAAAAATATGTTTTCAATTTTTTCTAATGTATAATCCAATAAACATAGAATCTGGTACAACCATGCTAGAATTATAAAAACAAGTTTCAACTTAAAGTGAATACTAGCGATCTCTTTGAAATTACGCTAGAACTATTTCCTACCAATTCGTTTACAAAAGAATAGAGTAATACTTTCAGAAGTTCTTGTGTGATAAAATGTATTCCACAAACGTAACAACTAACCAGTGATTAGATCATTAAAAAAATCTAATGATTGTTTATTGCATGAAAAATGGCGCAAACAAAATATTTCACAAACGTTTTCACATTACATTTTGGCAAGCAAATTAAATTAAGTTCTAAATTAGACAACACTAAGCAAATAAAACATGAGTCGGTATTTCTCTAAGAAATTCGATTCTACAAATATTTTTTTTTAAATTGTTAGGCAGAAAATTAAAAAATTTAAATTTTATCTAGAATTTTTAGACATTTTTCCAAAGTTTTTATTTTAATTGACTCCAAATCTATCTTTAGAGATCCAATTTATATATATATATATATATATATATATATATATATATATATATATAATATATAACAAACAAAACAAACAAAAAATTCAGCAATTATTACAAGTTTAAGTGTTCATATCGTCATTAAGTTATTTTTTGTAAATAAATGTTTTTATGTTAAATCTTGAAAAGTGATTTAAACTATAAATATGAGCTAAATGTGTCAAGCCGAATTGGTGAAACTGTATTTCTTTTAAAAAAATTATCACCATAATTGATTTTTGACTATGGTTTCTGACACGAATTTTTAAGAATATTGATACTTATTTCGAAAAAATGTTTCTTATTTTCACGGAAAGCTTTTGTGGTTGTCCGTAATTTCTTATCAGCGAACTGCCATTTTTAAATGGGTTATTCAAGCATCATGGTAAAACCCCGTAATAACAGATGTTCCATCTCTTAACTTTCAATAGATTTTTCATATGGCTTCAAAAAGGATATTCAAAATATTTTATTTTTGATCCTCATATTTGAATCCCTCTATTTAAAAAACAAATGTGATCTTAATCAACCATTTTTCCAATGTAAAAACCAAAACAAAAATATAAAATAAAAGTCAAAGTTTTTTAATTTTGCAATTTACATAAAGGCGTAAAGGCATTACGGACAGGTAGTTTGCGACAAATAAAGGTTTTATAGTGATAGATATAATTTCATTTAAAAGAATTTTAACATTATATATTTCTGTTAATTCACTGCAAGTTCAGTCTAAAACTAAACCATTTTAATGTGAATTAAAATTCAGCGTACAAAAAATATCATTTCAAATTTGAGTGAATTAAAAAAAAAACTAAATAAAAAAGACACTTCCCCAGGTGAGGCTCGAACTCACAACCCCGGCATGGCTCACGACTACTGTCTTATAAGTACCGTGCGCTAACCAATTGCGCCACTGGGGACCTGAAAAATTTTGGTGTTTTAGTCATACTAGAATCTAGTCTCATTTTAATTTAACTTTGTAATATTGTATTTAGTTTGTTTTTTTCAAGTTTTTTCTAAATTTATAACTGAAACCTTATAAAATTACAATGTATATTCATATCGTTTATAAAAAGCTTATTTGCACAATCGTTTCATTAATATATTGCCTACGTTTTTCCGACAGCATTAAAAAAAATATTTTATTAACAAACAAAAGATTACATTTCTAAGTGTATGAACATAGGACAACTTAAAAGACACTAATTAGTCAAAACCACAAAATCAACAATTAATTTTAAATTAAAATTCAGTACAGCAGTGTGTTTAATTTTTTTTAATATGTAATTTTTTAGTATGCAATATATTACATTCAATGAGCATTTTCATTAGTCAGAATTAATCACTGGTAATCTAGACCGTCATAAGTAGGCTACTAGAATTTATTGATGTATCACAACATTTTGATGATACTTGAACTGATTTGTGTTGGTCTTCGTCAATTTAAAATGTTTGCATTTCAATTTATTTAAAATGATATTCTATGTCAAAATTCACAGAAAATAAATATAATTATTAAATACAACTTTCAATTAAAACATTAACTACAATATAAGCAAGACGAACTTTGGTTCTCGAAGTAAAATAGTTCTGCACCGTATCTCAAGTTTTTTTTTTCAAAAGAGCTGTATGCTGCGAAATTTTTTAACGCCCCCCACATATTAAATAACTTACAATTCTGACAAAAAAAAATTTGTATCATGACAGTAGACCGGCTGTATACTTATGTATAAAGTAAGAGAAGAGTGAAGTTAAGGTAAAAATAACGAACCATTGCGGTGACCTTGACAAACCGGTTTGGCAGGTCAAGGCCGAACGGAACATGCTGAACGTATACGTACAGGGCCGTTAACTTGCGTAATAGTCTACAATATAAAATATGTTGCGGTAACCGGCTTGGTTTTATAGCTGTTGTAAGAAGCCAGTGACACTATTTTATTTTCCATTGGCAAAAAATGTTTTTTTTTATTCACAAATTATAAAGATCGCATTTACAATTTAAATGAGGAACGATGAATCATTATTACCTACATAGACTCGAAATACACGTATTCCCTGCTAACACACAGTTGAACAGGATCTGTTTTCTGCAAAATTGTATGTACATAAGGCGTTACTAAAATAAATTTGAATTGACGTTTCAATACGTGACTACGAACACGCGAAGGATGGAATTTTCCCCCGGAAATTAACAAAGAGGAAGGACAAATTTTAAGATACTTAAGTCAAAACCGTGGCGGGATGAGCAGTTGTCACGTTGGGGATGTTTGAACCACGCATAAATACTTTTGCATCGTACACCATTTTCTGAAAATTACAAAAAATATTTTGTTTCAGCTTGGAAACATGATCGTAGAGCACGAAACTCGTCTAAATAAATTTTCAGATTGAAAATAGATTTTTCTTTCAAATTTAATTAATAAAATTAATTGTATGCATATTGTTATTATTTTATATTATACAAACAGATTATAAGTAAAATAATTGTACACATATTGTACTTATAACAAACAAAAATGTTTAAATTATTATTTAGTAAATATTTACAGTTGAATTGGCTACTGTTTGTTTTTACACCCTGTCTTATTTTCAATAAATTGTAACAACTGAATGAGTAGTTTTAGAATGTTTTCATTAAATTAAGTTCGATATGAAACCGTTAAAATACTTTATCTACACCAACTACTTAAATGAAAAATAATCCATCCAACCCACAACAATCAAAACTTGAAAACGTGTAATGACATTATACAACTTGCGATACTTTATGCATTTATGAAAACTAATAGTTTGTATCGAACGCTATTTTTAAATTAAACTATTACTTTTGAATAATTTTAAAATTTTAGTGAATAATTTAAATAATAATTTAAAATAAATACAGTGAATCTAAACGATCAAATTTTTGTAAAATATTTTAAAATTAAAAATTTTGCGTATATTTAAATAAAATTAGAATTTAAAAAAACAAACTTCATGAGACTTTAAGAACATTTTATTTTAAAATAGTTTTTAAACAGTCAAAATAATTTGTTAAATGGAATATTACCTGAACGTATAAAACTATCTAGTTTTTGGTTCGTTAGTACCTGTTAATTTAATAAATAAATTCATTAAGTAACAAAATTCTAAAACATATCTTCGTACGTTATTAATATAATACAATCGCTTTTTTCTACAGAACAAGCCTTGTTTTTAGCCTCTTCATACTATGTGCAAGCAACCATACATACACATCGTTGTAGCAAAACCAGTATTAAATCGCAACCATATCCTATTCTTAGATTTAAGTTCGTTTCAATTACTGTCATTTTAAAGTTAAATTAAATTATGTTAATTTAATTTAATGTTACACACACACACACACACACATATATATATATATATATATATATATATATATATATATATATATATAAACGACCAATCAAAACGTTTTTAAAAGATGAATTGAATCCAATCTTCAATTCATTTTAAATAATAGATAAATTTTACCTATTATTTAGTATGAATTGAAGATTAAAAGATTCAATCTTGAAAGATTTTGAATAATAGGCTACATTGAAACTCAATATTCGAAAATATAACGGAAGCCACAAATTTTCTTCAATTGAAGTATAAAATTCCAATAATACCTAATAAAGGTTTGATTGAACAATGTTAAACCATAAAAGATGGCGTGGTTTTGTTTTATATTACGACGAATTAATATAGTCTTCCCTCATTTTGACATTACAAAACCAAGTCGATACATGGTCTTCTACTACATTGGTGTGGTGTTGCAGGTGCCCCACTGGAAGGTGCTACTGCTGGAGGCTGGAAGGGAAGAGAGTTTCGCCATGGACATTCCCATTCTTGCGAATATCCTGCAGTTTTCAGTGGCAAACTGGAAATACACCACTGTACCTTCAAAAACTGCTTGCTTAGGTAAATCACCAGTGTAATTTTAGTGTTGTTAATTTTCAAAAAATCTATTGTAATTCATTCTTTTATCCATATTTATACTAACGTTTCTTAATTGCTTATTTATTTATTTTATTTTATTTAAAGCATCCACAATATTGTCAGCAAGATTATATTACTGAGCTGATTATATGTATACATTTTTACAACTCAAAATTTTAATAAAACTGTCACATGAGAACATGAATGGTACGGCAAACAGCACCAGCCTTATCGCAAATATACTGATTGATTAATCATTAAAAATTCTGTTTTGTAAACGAACAACAAAGAAGTAGTTTTTAATCAAGGTAAACTCCACATAAAATACACATACGCTCGCACGCACATACAACCACTTAATGTCATAAACTAGTAGCTCGAATAATAGTATATATAACCTCGCAGTATATTGTTAATTAATATACAGAGCGCTCCACGACAGCGCTTGTAATTTTTTCCGCCAATTTAACCCGTAATATTTAGGACAAATGTTAATGGGTCAACTTTATTAGAATTCTTATGCTCCTTTTCCATGAAGGGGTCAAAATTATGATAGGTTTTGACGTTCAGCCAATATTACAGGAAATAACCAGCAACTACGCTCTTAACGTTAAATCAGAATCCTCCATCTTGAAACGGAAGTATATAGAAAAAAATCTTACACATATGTCTTTCGGGCTTTATACAAGGTTCCTTCCAAACAAATTTCAAAACAATCGGCCAATATATTTGACCAAAATTACGTACACTCGTCATCGTTAAATCTGATTCCGACATCTTGAAATGGAAGTAAATAGGAAAATATGGTATACATACATCATTTTGGCTTTATACAAGATATCTACCAAATTTAAAAACAAACGGTTAACACTTATGGCTAAAACTGAGTACAGTATTTATTGCAAATCAGAGTCCGCCATAATGAAACGGAAATAAATGGGGGAAAATATTACACATACATTATACAGGTTTTATACACTGTACCTTTGTATTAAATTTTTAAAAAATCGGTCAGTGAGTTGGACTAAAACTGTGTACACTCTTTTTGCAAATCAGAGACCGCCATCTTGAAAATGAAGTGAATAGAAAAATATCTTACAAGTTTTTCCGGTTTTATACAAGGTACCTCCCGTACAAAATTTCAAAACAAAGAGTCAATGAGTTTGGCCAAAACTGCGTAACAAACAAACAAACAGACCAAATGCCGAAAGGTAGAGTTGAAGGAAAGGTCTCACTTAGTTCTGTCAATTTATTTACTTAACTTTTATTTCTCTACTACTTCCAGTTTCACAATCATTGCTACAAATATAAATTGTCTATTTTTCTTAACATTATTGATAAAGCCTTCAGTTTCCCCTCATACCTAATGGTTTTTTTCTATAGAAATTAGCCAATTAAATGTATTGCTAAATTCAATGGTTTCGAAATTCAAGGTCGCCGGTAATACAATCAGGAAACAGAAACTGAATATGAAAAATTCCACTACAATACAACCAGGAAAAAAGAAAAGTTAAATGTTCTAGTTTACCCTATGGCAACTCTCTTACGGAAGGTTAGAGTCTATTTTAAAAAATGTTGATCTTGGGGTGGCCAATTACAAGAATAACAATGTTTGGGACAATTATTAGGTGGCCCTACAGGAAAAATTTATGCATGTAAAAGTCTGGAATTTATAAAACTACATTTTTTTTATTTATTTAATACTCATAACCAATCTTTACAAGATCGACTAGTTATTACATTAATAACTTCCTTCACATCAGTGGAGCAGTTCATGAGGTTTAGTCCTCTTGAGGCGGCGAACATTGCCGGCCACTTCAAGTACTGCATCTCACAATTTTCATGCGTAAGAAGCCGTAGATTATTACTAGTTGCACATTTTTTAACTTCATCTGTGCAAACCTGATGTTCAAGTCCCGATGTAAATCATTGTTACGAATATACCATGGGGCATTGACTATTCCTCGCAAGACTTTGTTTTTGATATTTTTGATTATTTTTATATTCGACGGTTTTGTACAACCACACAATTGTAAGCCATATGTCCATATTGGTTTCAATATTTGTTTATATATTAAAATTTTATTCTGCACTGAAAGCTCAGAGTTACGTCCAGAAAAGTAGCCAGTAAAGTTTTCTATATTTTATTCTAAGCTCTTCAACCTTTTTCTTTACATAGACTTTCCACTTGAGCTTTGTATCCAGGGTCATTCCCAAGTATTTGGCATTGTTGGAGTAAGGAACAGCTTGAGCATTGATAAACAATGGATGGGTGGCAATCTTCCTATTGGTAAAGTTTATATGCATTGATTTTGTCTCATTCAGTTTAACTCGCCAGCACTTTGCCCAGGTACCTATCCTATCCATTGCACCTTTTAGTTTATTCGTGGCCTTTTCAACACAAGCATCAACAGCATGGATAGCGGTG
This sequence comes from Callitettix versicolor, assembly GCA_022606455.1. NCBI lineage: Eukaryota > Metazoa > Arthropoda > Insecta > Hemiptera > Cercopidae > Callitettix > Callitettix versicolor. The sequence continues at coordinate 36,256,403 of CM040190.1, read as the reverse complement.
TCATCAGTAAATGTGACAACAATTGAATCAGCAACCTCTGGAATATCTCGTGTATACAACAAATAGAGCACAGGTCCAAGGACACTACCTTGCGGTACACCTGCTGTTATCCTCTTTAATTCTGAGTACTCACAGAAATGACGAACTCGAAAGTACTTTCCTTTAATATATGATTGTAGTAACTCAAATTACTGAACTGGTAGTTCTCTGTGTAGTTTATATTCAAGGCCCTCGTGCCAAACCTTATCAAAGGCCTGGGCGACGTCAAGAAAAACAGTTGAACATATTTTCTTCTCTTCAAGAGCTTTTTAAATTATGTTGATGATGCGGTGAATCTGATCTATAGTAGAATGCCCACGTCTAAACCCAAATTGATGTGAAGGAATCAGTTGTCTGTCTCGAATGATCGGCTCAAGCCTTCTTAGAAGCAGCTTTTCGAAGATCTTAGACATGACTGGTAATAATGATATCGGATGGTATGATGTTACATCGGAAGAGGGCTTAGTATTAGTATTACCTCCGTAATTTTCCAATGATGAGGTACATATTTCACCTTAAAGCAGGCATTAATCATATGTTGCAGCCTTATGATAGCCGTATCTGGGAGCTCTTTCATTATCTGGCCAGTTATAAGATCATACCCTGGTGATTTCTTTGCTATGTTACACCTTATCATATTCTTAAACTCTTTCAGGGTCACGAATTGAATTTCTTTTTTGTCATTTTTATCGGGAGAACTAATATTTTCCTGATCTGTGCTTTTTGAAAAAGGACTAAAAAAGGACACCGGCTAGATGTTCAGCAAACAGATTCGCTTTCTGCATAGAGTTTGTGGCCCACATACCATTTCCCATCTTTAATGGTGGATTTTGAATTTTAGGCCTCTTTATTTTTTAGCAGCTATCCAAAGTGAATATTCTGTATTTTCATCGGCAGTTAAATTGCTGAGAAATCTACACAACGCTTCATGAAACTACATGTGATATAATTTATCTTGGCTATACGAGGAGGAAAATGACTAGATGTAAAGAATATTTGACACGTTTTAAGTAAGACAGACCAGAAAAATGTCCGTAACACATACTCCAAACTAGTCACAATTTAAAATTTAGTGACGTTAGATTGAAGAAAGTGTTAGTATCTAACAGTTTATTGCATAGTTTTAAAAGCGTTCGTATTTTAAGCATTTATCTATTTTAAATAAATCTACTTTATAGAATAGATTTGTGATGGTAAAAAGTTGCTTGAAACTAAACCTACACGTTGAAGCTGACAATTTTTCAAAAAATATTGCATTTTAAAATGTCAGTCTGTTGGTTATCAACTTCAAAAAATTTTAATTACAAATTTTGTTCTACGAAAAATGTAACTTTTATTTAATTATTGAGTTATTTTGCAGTATGACGGAAAGTATTGTTTTATAAATCATGCCTTAGAGAGAAAACAACATCTCAGAAATAATCTAACATGCATTTTCTACAAAAGTAGGTAATAAAACACACTGCTATAACAAAGTAATGGCAACCTGAGCAGTTTGTCTTGTCAGGTGCTCAGGAACAGTTGCTGAAAACAAAAAACATTTCTTGAAAAATGTAATGATGAAGGATTTAAAAAGATTTGTTGGATGCAAGAGAACTGGTCAAAGAACTGCAGTTACAACTTTGATTTAAACCTAAATGAAACCAACTGAAATAAGGAAGAAGACAAAACACTTTGATTATGAGACAAATGAAAGATCAGTTTATCTGTCAAAAGTCAAATTTAAGGTGTTGACAAATTTAAATAACAAAATTCTAAAATATACCTTCTTACGTTATTAATATAACACAATGGCTTGTTTTCTACAGGCCGTTTGTCTTCAGCCCCTTTATACTATGTGCAAGCAACTATGTATACACATCGTTGTTGTAAAACCAGTATCAAGGCGCAACCTTATCTTATTCTTAGATTTAAGTTCGTTTCAATTACTTAAATCTAATTAAGGGCAACTTTGGTCCTTTCCTCTCAAAGTTGATGAGAGAGTCATTCGGCTAGATGTAGCATCTGTGTTTGGATAACATTTAATGTAAAATTATAACAAACCTCTATTCGACGATTGTATAAAAAAAAACAAAAACGATTGGAAAACATTTCACCAACAATTATTCTAAGCACATTGAAGATGCTGAACTTTACAATGAAAGTCAAGCATTTGCGAGAAGCGTATCAATACTTTCATCTAGACATTTTTTATTATATTTGTAATAATAATCTCACTGACAGTTAACTGTACTATTTCTAAGCTTGATGAATTTTGTTAATTTTACCCGTATTTGAGGCCAGAATTGAATTTTACTCAAAATACCCGTATTGAGGCCAGAATCTTCACAAAATTACAATTAATATGATCGGAAATGTCCTTATAAGCTCGTAGGTATAGCAACGGACGTAGGTTTGTCCGTTGAGTAACGTTAGATTACGACTTTCCTAGAGCTCCGGGAACGGCTCTGAATAAAATAATATACTATTATTTAGTTGCAGAATTTTGTGAAATTTTCTGTATCTAACATGGAAATAAATAATGTTGTAAGATATAGTCGTCGAAGTTTCAATGCTTTGCAACTATGGTGGGTTGTCTTTCTGCAGTCAACAGTCAATTACATAATTTTATTCCACAATTTACACAACTCTTCAAACCGTAATAAAACCATTTTTTTTTAAACAACAACTCAGAGAGATATTAATAACAACTACCTTCTCTTTATTTTTATTTTATCAAAACACGCACTAAACATTTTAAAGAAATATTTTTAAAATTCGCTTGCCAAGTATACATTTGCATGTAATATTCTCCAGTTAACGTAACAATATCGCCTTTACCAAGCCAAACACAAATTACTGCACAACCCGGTATTGTTTTCAGTTTTGTATACAAAGTGTAACCAATACCGTTACGTTTACAATCAAGTGGAGCACTGCAGTTCTCGCCAAACAATGCCGCAGAATGTAGCCATTTTTAATGTTTATTTGCTCCCCGTACGGAAGAGTTTGTGCACATTGCAGCATTGATTCTGGTAGCGTTTTGTTTTACAAAGTTATAATCGAGTTGAAAATTTGTTTCCAGGCCAAGTTGTAATGGTAAATGTGTGCATAAATCATAGCAGGCGTTTTTATTGCGAAATTAAACCATTTCTCTCTCGGCAACTTTCTAGTGGTAATTTCAAATCAACTTGGGAATACACTTTACCGCGTTCCTGATCAACCATCAATGGTGAAACACCTGTTCAAAACATTTAACACATGTTGATATTCTCATGTTGCCAAATATGTGTACATTTCAAATGCGTATACCCATTAGTTAGTTTTTTTTTAATTTTACAACTGATTTTTTCGTTAAGAAGGATGTTTCTGTAATAAGCGCAGGAGTGGTTATATGGGTTAACGTATTTAAGGAAACTATTTTTTTACCAGTTATCAGTTTATTATTATTTTTTCTTACGAAATAATTTGTAATTCTAGGACGGCTTTAACCGATTGTCTTGAAATTTTGTACGTTACTCATCAATGTGAAGACCTAGTTTGAAAAAAATAATCAACTTGTTCCAATAATCCGTTCAAAATGGCGGCTATGTAAGCATTTTAAATAAAAATAATAATAATAAAAAGCCCGTTTCATTTCCTACTCTAAGGGCCATTAATCTAAATACCATATTTAAAGTCAAGAAGAATCAAGTGATTGTGCATTATTTTGAATTTAACATCAACAAAAGCATTGTGCTTAAATACCTCTTGAAGTGTAAGAGAAGTTATTTTTTGGCATTTAACTAATTCCTAACAATATCTGGATTCTTCATGACATAAATATGGTAATGATCGTTCCCAGCAATTCATGTTAATGGGCGCAGTTTTCTGAGGTTTTGCCAGTTACACCACAGGATATAAAATGAAACAAGCTACAAAAATGTACTCTTCACGTTTCTTAGTTATTTTCATTTAAAATATTTAAATTGCCGCCATTTTAAAACTGATCATTGGAAGCATGTTCAACTTTTAAAATTAGCTACACTTAAAATACGAAAATGAACATTTTTATTTTTCGTCAAATTTATATGGTCTTAATTTTGATGGATTTTAAAAATGTAAAATGCTGAATTTGTGCAGATTTCAAATTCTGATTAAAATAAAGAAATCAGACTTTTAAAAAAATAATGTACAAAATGTATGATTTGTTTAAGATTTGGAATTACCAAAATTTTAAAACTATTAAAAAGAATTTGCTTCTAGTCTATTACCGAAATTGAACCTAAGTTTTAATCAAATCTGACCACAATTGCGAATGTGAGTTCGTTAACATATATATATATATATATATATATATATATATATATATATATATATATATACACATGACTTTAGACATTTTAACGACCTCTCAAAAAGCGATGTATAGAATGGAAATTCACTAAAAACAGCAAATATCTAATACTGAACGTATGAGACCTAATCATCAGTAGAATATTTTTTCCCGAATGCCAATATCCTTAATTTCATATCTAGACTGACGTTTAAGTTCATTTTGAATAATTATAAGCCTATAAGTTGACTGCGAGCAACGTTTAGTGCAATATTTCTTTCATTATCGATGGTATACATAGGAATCTAAGTTAATAAAATTACAACAGAAATTCTAATCACTTCATTGTTCAATAATTTAGGAAGAAGCAGAAATCTGTTTTATCTGACTGCTTTAACATGTTGCAAAAATATAGGATGATAGTTTGATTTATACTCCGGTTTATTTAAAATACTTCTGTCGCTGTCAGTGTTTAATTTAAGGGAATGATTTGGCATGCAAATGACTGCAGGAAAGGCTTCAATAAATCTCTACAAATCCAACGTAAAAACTAAAATAATTGCTCTAAGGCAGATGTTATGATTATATTCATACATTCTTGTAAGAAATTTAATGTATTAATTTGTAAATTATTTCAGACTGGTTTTCGTCAACAGCTTCTGGAAACAAATTTGTCTGGAAAATAGTAACTGAAAATGTTTGTGTATCGGTATTGTATTTGCACTGTATTTACATTTAAGAAACACAGATATTACTTATGATTATTAATGTTATTAACCTTATATAATTAAGAACATAATAATAACTGGTGGACACATGCGACCTTTCGCACTTAATGGGAAAAAGAAACAAATAATATACAACAGTGTACAGAATGAAGTTGAACAGTGTTATAGCACCTCTTTATTAACTATGAAATATAGTTGAAATATGTGTTCTATTAAATACATGACATTCATAACTTTCTTGTTAATACATGAAAAGAAAGGACAATTATATATCACATATGCCTTCATTGTGCTGCACTTCCATGGGAACACATTACAATGTTCCTGGAATTTTATTTACTAACGTTTTATCGGTTTTAAGTAGGTTGTATTTTATTGTAAAGCTTTAAAATGGAATAGTATGATGCAAGAGTTCCCTGGTGTTCTGACGAACCTGTAAGTATCCCATATATACCTCGTATATAGCTTCAATATCGCAGTTCCATATTTTTGGTACAAAACCAATCAGAATGCTCAGCATAATAATATATAATAGACAATATAAATAATAATAATAATTTCTGATAAAAATTTCAGAAAAATCTGACTAATCAATTTTGAAAAATTAGACAAAAGTATGGATTTTTGACCAAAAGCTCCAGTTAGGGAGCTCCTAACTGGAGCTTTTGGAGGAGAGAAGAAACCTACAAGAAAAATAGGGTATTTTGAAATATATTTAAGCAAAAGTTCATTAAAATCATTTTTGAGTACACCTAAATGCCAAATTGTATAGAAATGCTTAGTTTATTTAGTCTCCAGCAATTTTCACAAGCAGAAAATTGTAATTTTGTTTACGACACCATTTGCCTTATATGATTTGTTGATATGATTTTGTTGTCTGTACTTCATATAGGTCTTCTGAGAAACCGTACTGAAGTAAAAATATTTAATTTTCTGTTACCAGGACTAAAGAACAGTAAGTGCAATATCCCTCGTGGCAAAGTAATGGGTGGGTCAAGTGTTCTCAACTACATGATTTTCAACCGCGGCAATAAAAAAGACTTCGACCATTGGGCAGCCCTGGGTAATACAGGCTGGGGATATGAGGATGTCCTGCCTTACTTTCTCAAGCTGGAGAATTTTAAAGTGAACAAGAACCTACCAGTAGACAAAGACATTCACAGTACGCAAGGCTATATGACTGTGACCGATGTACCATTTAAGACAGAGATTGCCAAGGCTTTTGTCCAAGCTGGTGTTGAGATTGGATTCCAACATCTTGATTATAATGGACGCAATCAGCAAGGATTTGGGTTTCATCAGGTAAGTACATTATATGACCAGAATGCTTGTATAGTTACTTACACTGTCTATAGTTAGATATTTAAGAATTTAGATCATCTAATAAATTTATTTTGCCACCATTTAAGAGTGGAGGTAAAAGTTTTTAAGCATTTAAAATAGCACCCAATTTATCATATTAAAACACACACACACACACACACACACACACACACATCATTTTAAAAACTTTAAAATACCAGAAAAATAATAGCTGTTTAGAAAATATTTGTTTTTTGAATAATAAAATAAACACAGTACTTCTTTAAAAAGGCTTTATTAAAATTCTTTACATTTATAGTGCATAAGTAAAAAACTTTCTCACATTCAAGCATTTCTTCAAAAAATCTGGTTAAGAAACTACTGACAAAAAGAAACAGTATCTCTGACTATATTTTCAAAAATGGTTTATCATGTTTTATATATAAATCTTCATATCTAATCAAAATTTGATCTACTTTAAGAAACTAGGCAGATATATTTTTTCAATAGTTTCCTGAATTGTTTTTTCATATAGAAAATCATATGTTTTGTAGGTACTTATGGCCTACATTGGAGTAAAATCTGATTTTTAACAATTTTGTCACCTTTAAAGAACTTTATGCCCTTTTCTGGAGAAGCAAAACATGGTAACAAAATAGAGGAACCCAGACCTGCATGTCAAATTTCATAAAAATCAGATAATTTGTTTAGTCTCTAGCGATGTTGTGGACACACACACACACACACACACACACACACACAAGCACGTGCGGATTGATGAACAAACATCTAAATATAAAACATGCTTTTTTATTAATATCAAACCTGAAAACAGACAGCTCATTAAAATCTCACAATCAATTTTTTTAGTTATCATATTAGAATTTATACTCATAAAAATGTGTTTGTAATGTAAACAAAAGTACCAGATAGAGTAATAATTTTTTTTGTCTATTTTCTCCAAAACCATAAATTTATTTACTTTATTTCATATTTGGTAACAAATATAAGTATAGTTATCAAATATAAGTATAAATATAAATTACAAATATAAATATCACTAGTTATATTTGATATATCACTAGATAAAATATAAATCACTTTATTAGGTCATAAAAATTTTATGTATGTCAAAATCTCAATGTGTTGAATTGACTTGCCAATTTTATTTGAAATTTTGGTGAGGTAATGAATTATAGTTTTTTTGGTATTAATTGCCTAACTGCAATTATTAAATTTAATCATCGGCCTTTTTAGAGAATTTATTTTGTTCTTAAATCTCTAAAATAAAATGTTAAATATGGTTTAATAACTTTTATATTTAATTTTTTTTTCATTCCAGGTAACAATGGACAATGGTACAAGAATGAGTTCCTCCAAAGCTTACCTCCACCCAGCAAGTAACCGCAAAAACCTAAATGTAATGAAATACAGCCAAGTCACCAAAGTACTTATAGATCCAGTGACGAAACAAGTCTATGGTGTAGAATTTATCCGAAAAAATAAAATTTACCGTGTAAAAGCACGCAGGGAAGTGATCCTATCTGCTGGAGCAGTAAACTCACCTCAACTGCTCATGCTGTCTGGCGTCGGACCTGCTCACCAACTAAAAAAACATGGAATCTATGTAATCAATGACTTACCTGTAGGCTACAACTTCATGGACCACGTAGCACTGGGAGGCTTGACATTCCTGGTGGATCCTCCTGTATCATTACACATGGATCGGTTATTGAACAATGCCAGTGTTCTCCATCAGTTCATGCAGTACCACAAAGGATGGGCAACTATACCAGGTGGCACAGAAGCGCTCGGGTTCATCGATATTAACAACCCATTTGATCCTGAAGGCTATCCTGATCTGGAATTACTATTAGCCTCTGGAACAATATGTTCTGAACCTACCTTAAAAGCAAGTTTTGGTATTACTGATGAAATCTACCACAAAGTTTATAAATCAATAGAAAAACGTGATGGTTTTATGATATTCCCTATGGTTTTACGACCAAAAAGTAAGGGTAAGATATACTTAAGGAATTCAAATCCATTAAGTCCACCCATGATTGATCCACAATACTTTACAGATGAGGCGGACTTAGATGTACTAGTTCAAGGTGTGAAATACGCGAAGTCACTCTTACAGACCAGTTACTTCAAGAAACTAAACGCCAGAATGTACCGCGTGCCAATACCAGGCTGCAGTCATATTGTATATGATACTGATGAATATTGGAAATGTCACGCAAGACATCTGACTTTCACTATCTACCATCAATCAGGGACTTGTAAAATGGGCCCTAAAGGAGATCCATCAGCTGTGGTTGATCCTCGACTAAGAGTGCATGGTATAAGTCGACTAAGAGTAGTTGACGCTTCCATGTTCCCAGAGGTACCGGCAGCTCATCCAAATGGTGCAATATTGATGGTAGCAGAGAAGGCAAGTGATATGATTAAACAGGATTGGGGTGTGTTGTGATTTGACCTGTAAAAGTATCAAAACAATTTGATTATATTGTAAATGTGTGAATTTGCATTATGCTTTCCAGAAAATTGGAGTGGGAAGAATATACTGTTTTGTAAGCAATTAAGTATGTGATGCAAGAACATTACACAAAATCTGTATTGTTCTTTAAAACTTGTCTTTCAACTCTTTAACAATTCGAACAAAACTGGTCTCAATCTCTTTAAATATTTTATCTGGTTCAGTGGTTATTACTAAAATAATAGAGATTCAAATACAAAATTTGTTCAAATACAGCTCAAGATTAAACTAGTTTACAGTCAAATTACAACTAGTTTGAAAATAAATTTACAAAACTAAAAAAATCTGACAGCAATCAAATTTTGTTTCTTCTCTAACTGTAATTTATTTTTATTTCAAATTTAGTTCAGATTTAAGTTTACATATAATCAAATCATTACACACATATTTTCAGATTTAAATTGATTTTCAGATTAAGCCTTTTAAACTTTTATGAATGGTAATTTTCCAGTTACATACCAATATGATTTGTTTGTGTATTTAAAGCTACATCATAAACAAAATGTTAAATTTAAGAATAAATTAAGATTATGTGATAGAATGTTTAAACAGGGTTTTTGCGCCATTATTTCTTCTATAATTTTAAAGGAATTGTTTGATAGGTGACAGATTTAAATGAAAAATAAAATTAGTTAGTTATTTGACCAAAATATTATTACAGTAGTAGCCTAACAAAAAAAGAGTGTTTATTGAATAAGTTTAACATGTACAAATTAAAAAAATCTAAATTATCTTAGGTTAAAACAACGTTTATGGTACAAATTCCATTATTCTCACAAAATGTTATATTGGAAAAATGCTAGTTGATCAAATTTTATTAAACATAGTTTTAATCCTTTTTAACATTTTTCTTATACCAGTTAGATAAATGAAGATGGGGGATCAACATAACAATGAATTTTTTTTTCCGGCGAAAAACTGTTAAGGGAAGGAATCAAAGGAATCAATGGCAGTAACTAGACTCGAATCTGTGTACAGGTCCCATTTTCCAGCTTTCTGCTCCCTACCTTACTGACTGAGCTACAAGCACTTTCTAGATTCTAGTCCAATGTCTGCTGGGTAACACACTAGAATTTCAAACATTTGAATGAAAAAACTTATACTGATTAGAACTTCAGCATTATTTATGAGGAAATTATCATGCGGAAATTGTTTCAAGTTGTAATGCTAACATTTATTTACCAATTTTCATATAAAATACTTTAATATCACAATATAATAAATAATAAAAATATTATAATTAAAAGCATCACACATTTGATAAAGAAAACAGCTGAATTGAGCGTAAAACATAGAAAACACAAATGAGGAGGTTTCATGAATAATGGTTTTACAGTATATGAAATTTGTAAACTGAAATTATAGAGGCAAGAAAGGCTTATGCCAGTGGATTATAGACTCAACTCCTCAACCACCAGTTCAACCTCTAAGTCACTCATTTATAAAATATCATGAGCAATTAAAAGTTGTTTTATTTTTAGGATTGTGCTAAAAAAATGTTCCCACAATCAATAATAACCATTGAAATAATTAATTGTAATTATGTTAAAGGGGTTACAAAAATCATAACATCATAGGTGATTATATTAGAAAAAATTTTTAATAATATTTTTTTATTATTTACTTTATATGATAGAATTTAAAGGTTGGTTATTATTATTATTAATTAGTATTGGAATTATTAATTTTGAAAAAAAGACACCACATCCCTTTCCATATATTAACTAAGTAAGGCCTTCCTACATTATTAATCAGAGGCTGGTTAAATTTCGTAAGATATTTCAAAAGCCCTTTTATTTTTATTATAATGTTTTAAAAGTAATATATTTTTAGTTAGAAAAAGTTTGATTCAAAGCCAACAATGTGTGTGTGTGCATGTGTGCGTGCATGCATGTGTGTGTGTGTGTGTGTGTGTGTGTGTCAAATCAATTTTCATTTTATGAAATATATATAGGTGTTACAAAAAAAAAAAATAGCACGCTGTTTGGGATCAGATTCTATACAACCAAATAAAAAGTGCTCTAACTTTTTTCTAAATCACCTTAGAAAATCTGTGTGTCGTAATCTGTGTGTGTGTTCTTTTTTTATTTGCTGTAACTCTCAAAAAAGATTATACATTGAATTAAAATTTGGTATGAACATTTAGTATGTTAAAGTTTATGAATATACCAACACACAAAGACTTTATTTTTATATAATTTTTTAAATGCCAGTCGTTTAATGTTTTTAAGTCAAATATCTTTGAAACCATAAATTTTACAATAATTTTATAAAAAAATGAAAGATTTAATTTTTAAATTAGAAACACAATTTTTTTTTAATTTTTCTGTAGCTTGAATAATAACTAAATTTTGTCAAAAAACGTACAATGAAAAATAGTTAGTAGGCCTATTATAGTGTTTTGTGTATTTTTGACATTTCTTCGCTTTATGTTCCTTTACATATGCTACAGAAACTTTTCTTAAAAATTGTTTTTCTTAACAAAATATAAATATTGTATTTGTTGTACAATTTATATGAAATTTACTGTTACAAAGGTATACTTTAAAAATTTGAAATAACCACCATTTTAAAAATTATGAAAATAAAGTCTGTGTTTGATATACCTGTAAATCTTAACATTCAAAAACTTTCTCAAATTTTAATTCATTATTTGGGAGAGTTTTGAGAAAAACAGAATGACCAATTGCAACTAAACTAAGGCAAATTCGAGAAAAAGTTATGAAGCATTTTTATTTATTTGGATATATAGAATCCAATGCTGTACAGCACACTGTTTTTTTGTGACACCCATTTATAAATCAGTGTTCCTGTAATTAACTTAATTTTTTAAACAGTTATTTTAGAAAAATGGAATTTGTTTGATAAAAGTTGTTGCTTCTTAAAAGTTATTATTCACCTGTTAATGTTTGGATTAATTATTTTGACGAACTAAGTAAAATACCATTAAAAATATGTTTTTGTAAATACTACATCAGCAATAATCTTGAATGTTTTTGTGAACTGAATTAAATTTTCCTACATGAGGTGCTCATTAAAGTTCCTATAATGTTGATCATTGTGTGTGTCCTCTTGATAATTTGTATTTTTCATAGTATGTGTGTTTCTTCTTCTTTAACCTTGAATCAATGAATTGTTATGTATTTGGACTTTCTACAATAGGTTTAATAGTCAAACTTGTCCTCTCTATAAGGGCTATTCTTGCATCCAACCACTTTGTCATAATCTCTTTTGATGAAAGTGACATGTTTTGTTGTCTCTGTATGAATCATTCATTCCATGGATGTTGCTTCATAGTATAATTTTGATTTACATTTTTATTCATTATTACATTTCAACATCTTCTTCAAACAATTTTTTATCAATTTTCAAAAAAAACATTAAACTTCTCTTTTTTACTTTAATTATTCAATCCAGGTTTTTCTTAGAGAAGGAGATGTGTACTTGGTAATTCAATAACTATTATCGTTTTTGTAATTCAATAACTATATTTTTTTTTACTCAAACTAATAAAACTGCCGATCACAATTGTTCTATATTATGTACAAACAATATATCACCAATGACTTAGAACTGTCACTATGAAGAAGTACCAAAACTTATCAAAAGATGATCTAAAGAATATATTCTTAGTTAAAAAAATCCTTAATTTAAGTTAGTTAATTAATTCCTATAAAAATATGTTATAAATTGTGTCTAATTTATACCATGTGTCTAATTTATGTGGTGTAAAGTATTTATACCATTGTATATATTGTTTATTATTATATGTGTAAATATGTAATTAGTGTGCCTGTAAATTATTTATGTAATGTAATATTTATGGTGTTAAATTTAAAAATTAGGATAAATGGAATATCTTGTTTTGTAATATAACAATTCTTATAAAACATTTTTAAAATAATCTTACTTCTGATTTATTGCTATATTCATCCAATCTCATCCAACTTCAACAAGGTACATACATCTTGTTCGTTTCACAGTCATAAGAAGAAGTTTTTAACTGTTCTAATTAATGAATCCATCTTCTGAACCAGGGCCTTAAAATATTTCATCTCATCTTATTTCATTTGGTTATTTTTTTGTAGTTTCATCCAACAATTATATCTTTAATTTTTTCTTCATCATTATTGCTTATTCTTACATATTGAATAATCTTGGTAAAAATATCTTGGATAATTATAATATCACCTGTTACTATTCTAGACATAAAAGTGTGATTTTTTTTACATACATTTGTATATAATATTATTGTATGGTCATTAGGTTTGTCCTGTGTGTTTTAGAGATCTCTGCCTTTTAAACAAGATTTCAACTTTTCCACCGAAAGATTCCTGAATATTGTTTTCCTTTAGCCATTCGCTTAGGTTTCAGACTTGATAATATTACAGCTAATTAATCTGCTACTAAATACTTGTTAAATTACGGTATCTCAAAATCCATTAAAAACATAAAATTTTATTTGTATTATAAATTATATCAAGTATTTCTTTAATTTAGTAGAAAAAAGTTAAGGTTTGTAAATAGAAATTGTACTTAAAGATGATTTTTAGAAGGTCCTGGAATCATAATGGTACATCAACATACAGTACAGCATAATACTTGACAAAATTTCCCCCAAAATTTTGTTCCAGGGGAAAATTTGTAAAATTTTACAAATGATAAAAGAAACCTTTAATAGTTTTTTCTAAGATTTTCAGTGATAATAACGTTATTGGATGATAATTGGAAGGATAATTATTGCTTCAATTATTTAATGATAAAAAAAACCATTTCTAGACAAACAGGAATATTCCTGATTCATATCTAAATTTAAAGCATAAAATGTTACATACATTTAAAATATAAATAATACATTTAATTCAGTTCCTAAACTTTTAAAGCCTTTGATTTCCCCTATACTTGCACATATGTATACTGTAAGATACTCTCATATTTACTTACATTTACTCAATGATTTTATTCTCATATAAAAGTGGATTTATTCCACTTAGATTTTTGCAACTTTTATAACTTAGTCAAATATGTAATTATTTACAAATTAAATATAACTATCTTAAAAATCAATTACAATTATTTTCACTATTGATTCAATTTCAGTTATGCTGGTGGCCTTTTTGAAGGCACTCAGTGGTGGACAGTATTCAGAACCACTGAACAAACACACCAAAAGTACCTAAGCCGAGAGCTTTACCACATTTGACTTCTTTACTTATTCTAATTATTAATCTCTTTATTATCTGCAGTCAGCATTTAAATTATCTGAGAATGACTTTTTTGGAAAAATGAACAGAACTTTCAATATTTTCAGTATCAATAATTTAAGCTCATGAGCATTGTTAACACTTTTAATCACACTGTCTGATTGTTAAGAAATCTGTTTTACATAAAATAAACACATCATTCTTTAGCTCTATAATTTTTATACAAAAATAACTTTTAAACAATATTAAGTACTATAGAATAAGTTAGCCAAACATAAATAACACGACAGTTTATGAGACTTGTTAAAGTGTCAAGATTTCAGACTGGTGAAACGGTTGAGAGGTCTAAGACACGTATAGTGAGTTCGACTAGAATGAGTTTGAACCATGCATCGGCTGTTGATTTTTCTGTGTAACTCACTTGGAGTTTGTCTGTCTGTGGAAGAGGTGAGGAGAACCACCTTAAATAAACAACGGACATTTTGGGTGGAAGCTGACAGGGACAGGTAAATTTTTTATGAGTTGCATAGCTGATCAAGAGTGTTGCTATATGTTTCTTACAGTATACTACGTGTGTGTCCACATATCATTATTTTGAAACATGTTCGTTACGCTCAAAATATGTCCAAAAAGTAAAAAATATTCCATTTGTTTCATGTAAAAAGGTCTTCAAAGGGTTAAGACAAAATTCCCTGAAATGTTCAAAAAAAATTATATCTGTTATATATCTGAATCATTAAAATGTTGATTATTATTATCATTTGCTTAATAATAACAACTTTATATTTTGAATAGTTAATTTTTTTCTTTAATTAAATCCACTGTGATCTCAAATCTCTATATGTTTCTTAAACTAAGAAAGAACATGTGGAAAAAAAATTTCTTATTTCTTGTGATTTATGTGATTCTTGTTGGCTTGATCTTAAGTGAAGGAAGCCAAAAATTGACATTGACATTATAGTAATAATATTATGAGGCAGACTATTGCAATCAATAGATATATGTATATTTTTGCCAGATAGTTAGAAAAAATCTGTTCTACATCCTTTAAGATATTATTACAATGCAACAAGTGTTGAAATCTGCTATTGATAACTTTGTTTATTACTTTATGGTCTAAAATCATATTGTCTATGGTCTAAAATCATATGGTCTAAAATATAAAATCATATTATTTTGTCAGTACATTACCAACCTCAAGTTGATTACCAATTCATTGTCCAATTCAATAATGCTTATTTACCACTTTTTCAATTACTTTCCAAAACATAAAGTCTGAGAAATGGGACTGTGTATTTGTCTTTTCAATGGAAATATATCTTGTTTTCTAAATATCTGTATAATTTCCAGCAATGGTGGCTCATGCTCACTGGTTTTGTGAACCTCCAAACAAATTGCTATACAAACATATTATATCAAAGGCAATAATTACTTAAATATTTTGTACAATTATGTAATATATTAAAGTTACAATAAATCCAAACATTTAAACTAGAGCATTGAATATAAATGTACTAGAATGATATCCCTTATGAAAGGTATGTGAGCACTCACTGATGGTTGCATCTTGCAGCAGAGTGTTTAACTACAGTTAAACAATTAATAGTACTGTCTATTTTCTCGAACATCTCCCCCTCTCTCCTTGCAGCTTACATCATTCATAGCAGCAGGTAGTCCAATTACTTGGACTCTAGCCGTTGATATTGAACATGCTATTTATAATGGTGGCTACACTTCTGTTCTATTTATATTCAATAACTACTAAAGCCTAGATATATTAGATTGATAGGTTTAGAATATGAAACTGAACCTGAACATCAAGCATTGGATTCAGGGGTTTGATCGGTACAGAGGGGGAGTCAATCAATTGTGTGTATTGCTCTAGTTGCTAACCGTAACTGTTACTGATCAATAGGGTCTAACCACTCCAAGACTTACAGATGGTCTCATGTATACTGTACTTGCAAGTTTGTTATCTCACCTTAAGAAGCACTCAAAGCTGCACTTGACAACTTAGCTCTTTTAAGAATTTTCTTAACCTAATAAACCACATGAATTACTAATTCAAAAAATAATAAATTACATAAAATTTGTGATAGATAACATTTCAAATATACTGTAAAGTTACCATGTTCTAGTGATAATGTACAAAATTTTAAACAAATTAATTTAGTATTTTTACAAATGTTTACTTGCAGACAGAACTGTAGTAAAAAGACCAAGAATTCAATTTTTTGCTCTTAATTAAAAAAAAAACCTAACCTCCATTTTCTTTGATGTTTTCTATACTTTCAAGTCCGCTTTAGGCATCTGTTTCCAAGCTAATAATCCAAGAGCTGTAGTATTTTGGCTATCCAAGATTATTATAATACCTAATAAAAGTTCTTTCAAAATATTTTTGAACATGTGTATTTTAATCCAATACTCTCCTCCTTCTAAGTTGTGTGATCCCCTACTGTATTTCTCCACTCTCTATCAGGATATGAAATTCATCCTATGTCTAAAGAAATAATGCATGTTGTACAATAGAAATTGTTTTTCTGTATTAACTATTAAGAAATATAAGGTTTTTTAGTCATATTTTAAATTGCAGTGCTTAATAAAACATTCAGCATCTTGTTTTCTTCATAATAAATTTTTCCTTTGATGTTATCATGTTTGTACTGTATGCAGTCAATGTTTTATGTATCTCCCATTTGTGCCTTGACCTTTTTCTACATCTTCTAATTTCCATGCATTCCTAAGATTATAGGTTATTTGCCTGATTTTTTTCCTGTTTCTCACCTATGTTAATCCGAATACTTGTAATAACTTTCTTTTTTTCTTCTATGTTTCTGTCTTCTATCTTTCTTATTTTCCTATTTATATATATATATATATATATATATATATATATATATATATATATATATATGTGTGTGTGTGTGTGTATGTATGTATGTATGAATTAATGTATATTTATTTATTTATTACTGAAAATTAAAAAATAATCATAAATAGTCACTATGTCAAAACTATGTTGAAATAACACATAAATAAGCATAAGTCATACAAAAATTAAATTGATTTCTTTTCATATTTACTCTCCTTTATATGACCTGAAAATCTGAAAAATTTGTCCGTATATGTTAAGTGATTAACTTTCATCACTTGCAGTTTTAGACTTACTATTTAATGTAATATTCTTTATTAGATATTATGTACTTTAGAATAGAAAATAGAATAAGTTTAGTTTAAAAAAAGAAATCAAATCATTTAAAAATAATAAAAATTGTAATTCAGTTACAAAGTACTTTGTATGTTCTTTTTCGTTAAATTTTCTGTAATAAACATCACATTAAAATAACAAAATAGTGCAAAATTTACAAAATACTTTAAAACATTGGCTAGCAAAGAAATTAAATATATTGTATATTGGTCAGCAAAGATATGACTGAGATAACTATATAAACAAATATAAAACTAGAACTGAAGAGGGAAATGCAAGGTATGTAACGTTATAGAAACTGTAAAGTTAAACTAACTACTCATATTAAAATATTTAAAATTAAGGTAATTTATTTAGCTATGTTAAATGTATGTACATTGTTTTCATGATAGGCAGCATACTGACCTATATATATATATATATATATATATATATATATATCGCCGCCTCGGTGGCCTAGTGGATAGCGTACTAGGCTTTCACCCCGAGGACCCGGGTTCGATTCCCGGCGAGGGCTTGGCATTTTCATATGCTATAAATCATCCCCATCGTGTGCATTAGCCCAAGTGTGCACAATAGTCGGACGTTAAACAGAAAAAAAAAATATATATATATACATACATATACATTATATAGATATTTTATATATACATGTGTTGTGTGTGTGTGTAACAGCTTTATTTATGAAATCAAATTGAATAATTAATTGATTCTACAAATTTCTCAGGAATAATATATAGTAATTATACTGCGAGTATTTTTTTTCTTGCCAAATACATGTTGTAACATACTGTATTTATGCAAGAAACAATTTTGAATTTGAATTGCAATTTTGTACACTCAATTTTTTTAAATGAGAATAAACATTTTTTTTTAATATGACAACAATTTTAATTACTGTCTTTTCCTTTTTTTTTACATGTACAAGAACATCTTGCTATTAGTAAAGCCACCTCGGTGGTCTAGTGGATAGCATACTAGGCTTTCACCCCGAGGACCTGGGTTCAATTCCCGGCGAGGGCTTGGCATTTTCATTAGCTATAAATCATCCCACCGGCTGCATTAGGCCAAGTGTGCACAATAGTCGGACGTTAAACACCAAAAAAAAAAAAAAAAAAAATGCTATTAGTAAATATCAAAAACAGCTAAGAAACTGCCTTTGCACGTTTCTGAAAATAGATCAATTTTTTAAAAAAAACTATATTGAAAATATAATTTTAACACTACTTCATTATTTTTTATAATCCCATTTATATTTTCTCAAAAATTATAATCAATAAAATTTTAATAATGAGATATGGTACTTTAAAGGAGTACAGTATAGAAATTGGTATACAAATACAAATAGTGAACATGAAAAAAGTGTATCTTTAGTAAAAGAAACTCTTTGTAGGAAATTTTACAAATTATATTTTTTTAGACATACAAATTTTTATATATTTCATAATTTTAATTATGTATTATTAATTTTGATTTTTAATTAGATTCAATTAACTATTTTTTAACATTGATGTAATATTACCATTATTGTTCAAGTTCTATAAATATCAATAATTCAATTTTACATAATATATCACTAAAAAAATACAAACTACAAGTATGTAAAATATTTTCAAGACAATGTTTTTTTTCTTTCCAACAAGTAATTAATTATTTTAAAAGGAAACATTTCAAACTGGAATGCAAATGTTATTTCTCAGCAAAATATTAAGGTGTATTTTGCAAAAAGGTTTTCTTTACATGAAAGAAATTTAGAAGTAACCTGGAAAAGTATCATAAAACACCAGCTCAACCATTTTACTATAAAATAAGGGTTTATTGAGACATAATTAATTAATACATTAATTAATACATATAAAAGAAGAAGTCCTGACTGACTGACTGATTCATAATCAACGCAGAGCCAGCACTATTTTAGCTAGCGACTTGAAATTTTCAGGGTGCATTTATGTTACCATATAGGCGTGCACTAAGAAAGGATTTTGCAAAAATTTGATTTTAACGCAATTATACTACTTGCACAATCCAAATTTAATAAACAATGTATAGCCAATACTATTACAGCTAGAAACTTGAAATTTTCAGGGTACCTTCTTACAACAATGTCAAGGTGCATTAAGAAAGGATTTTTCAAAAAGTTGATTTTAATGCCATTAAACTATTTACCCAGTCCAAATTTAATAAACAACGTACAGCTGAGACTAATATAACTAGAGACTTGAAATTTTCAGGGTACCTTCTTACAACAATGTCGAGATACACTGAAAAAGGATTTTGAAAAAAAAATGATTTCAATGCCATTAAACTACTTACCCAGTCCAACTTTATTAATCAACATATAGCCAATATTATTATAACTAGAGACTTGAAATTTTTACCCTCTTTCAACAATGTCACTGAGCATTAAGAAAGGATTTTGAAAAAATTTGATTTCAACGCCATTAAACTACTTACACAGTTCATCTTTAATAATCAACATAGAACCGAGACTATTATAGCTAAAGATTTGAAAATTTCATGGTTACCACCACATGTAGGGGTGCACTGAAAAATGATTTTCCAGTATTCAACCTTTAAAGAGGAAAAAATGAGGCTCAACAATTTTTATTGAAAAAAATATGTTTTTTGTCTGACCTTCTTGAAACGTAACATAGTCACTCTTAAATATAAGTAATGAAATATATTTATCATCATTTCCCAAAACTCATATCCTAAAGAGATTGAAAGGAAGTAGAAAAATGTAAAAAAGGAGTATACAATTTTCAAATTGAAGAAATATTTGTTTTGGACCCGTATATTCTAGAAATATGCTATGAAACACAAGTAATGAAACACATATTTCAACATTTTTTTGAATTCATTCCCTAAAGGAATAAAAATGTAAAAAAGAGGTATAATTATAAAAAAAGAGTGTTTTCATTGAAGAAAATATTTTTATTGGCTTTTCTTAAAAATAAACAAAATATTTAAAACACAAATTATGATAAACGTAATTCAGCATTCCCCCCCCCCGAATTCATCCTCTAAAAAAACACAAAAATATAAAAATGTATAAATATTTGTATTGGAGAAAAATATTTTTTATCAGATTTTCTTAAATTCGAATGGAACACGTTAGAAGACAATAAAATAACAAATTCAGGATATAATATTTTTTCATATTCACTGTAAAATAATCATGAGTTTAGATGATCACACTTTTATTAATATATTTTTTTTATGTTTCTAAATTATTACATTACTCAAACAGTTTAAGTTTCGGGCCGCCTCGGTGGCCTAGTGGATAGCATACTAGGCTTTCACCCCGAGGACCCGGGTTCGATTCCCGACGAGGGCTTGGCATTTTCATATGCTATAAATCATCCCATCGTCTGCATTAGCCCAAGTGTGCACAATAGTCGGACGTTAAACACCAAAAAAAAAAAAAAAAAAAAAAAGTTTAAGTTTCGTGGACAAAGTTGCGACAGGTTATGCTAATATATACATATACATGTAAAATGTATATTCACCCATTTTTAAAATAACATATGGACATATGTTAGGATGAAATGACTGATGTCTGTTGATAGTGCAGGATTCATTTTGGCCTACCATACCATAATATTCAAATTGTTTATTTATTATGAATACACTTTATAAAATGATTGTATCAGTGTGCAGTAAATAAATAGAGATTAATTCATAGTTTTTATTATAAATAATCACAAATAACTGCGTAAAACGCAAGCAATAATGTTACTAGGTATTGAGCATGGAGACAATGTAAGCATTTTAGGTTAGTGAGTAGTGGGGGGATTATAGGCATGTGAGCCTTACTGTCATGGTTAGTATACATCATTGTCAGTTCCATTCTGATTAGATATGTTCAAGATATCACAGAACTGCTACTTTTTCACAGATAGTCTGATTTCACATATTTATCTAACACTGAATGACTGAGTTTAACTGTTACTAACTGGGAGATGTCAGGAATCTGTTCCACTATAGGTCAGCCGGTCTCCTAAGAGCACCAGTGCAGACAAAGAGAGAAAATGTGTGAGAGACAGGTCGTATCTCCACTCTCTCACAATATCTCTCTCCTTTTCCTTCACTATTGCTGAGTAGTAACAGTTTGTAAACTCAGATTGGCCGACTCTGTGTCATTGGACTATTGAAGGGAGCTTGAGGGGAATTCTCTTATATGCTTGAGAAATTACCATGCAGATCATTTACTTACTAAATGGCTGGACTATAATCAAAGCCTCCTAGTTTCTTTCTTCTTCCCTGGGATAGCATCGCCTTGCTCTGAGCCTGCATAACGGATTTAAAATTGGTACCATCAACCTGACATCTAGGTTATTCCATACGTAAAATATACCACAATAAATGTGAACTATGACATTTTCACTGTTTACATTTTTGTTATTATTGAATTGAATTACTGAGAGGGGATAAATATTGATATTGCTAACTGCCCACGCACCACAATTCTTTCCCGCCAAATTTAGCTTGTTGTTGGTGTTATTTATTTATAATAGCGTGTGAATTTTTTGTACAAGTAGTTTAGGAATTGTGTAGATACATAGGTACCATTAATAGAGGATTTTGTTTGTTGTTTTTCAAATTATTAGCCTATATGAAAACGCAGTAGCTACATAACAAGCCAGCCAAGAACATTATTTCAGAGTTCACAGTTTTATTTAATACATATTGAGAGTAGGAGTTTTAGTTTTAACAGATAGTAATATTTCACAGGTATTATCATCTCTAATTCTGACGTAAATGGAAATTAGTTAACAGAAAATAGAATTTCAGAAATCAGATCGTCTAGCTGAGCCGGTTGTTCTGTTCGTGCATTAACGAATATCTCATAATACTAGCGTCAGTAGTAAAATATCGTTTAACAAATGCTCCATAATTTCTACCTATAGAATTAACGAATTACTATTACATTCTCTTAATAGTCATTAATATTACAATGTCTAAGTATTAACCTTTTATCTCATTTTTATAGCATATTATGTTAAATTGTTTCATACTGTAACATCCTACTACTGTACCAGAGATAATATAACAACGTACTGTTCTATTTAATACTTAGTAGTTGCTCTATGGTACTGCAGAAAATATTATACATACTATTGAATTTTTCTTGACAATCAAAGGATTGAAAATTTATTTTAACGGCAGTGGCATTCAACAAACTATGACATTTTAGTCTGCTAAAAGCTTCTGCTTTTAATACAGCTGTTAGTAATTAATTGTTAATACGTATTGGCATTAGTGTTACCCTCAACCCATCCCCATCATCCATTCATGTAAACGTCTAGACGTATAGTTAATGTCCACGTGTATATAATTCAGGTGGATAATAAAATTTTAGGAATGATACAGCGTAATATTGGTAACTAAATAATTTTGTGCATGTTTAAAGTTTATAGTAAACTAAGAGTAAAATACGAAATAACGTAGCATTTGGTCTCATAATTTTTAAACAAGTTTTTTAACCTTGACAGGCTTTTGACTAAGCTAGGCTTCGCGAACTGAAACTACATTTCATTTATAAATATAATAATATTTATGGTCAAGAAAAAAGTGGAAGATTAAACATAATGTGGTTAGTGAAGTAATACAAGAGATCAGTTTGGATTAATCTCTCATAAGAACTGAATCCTTTATTGATTCCAAAGGTAGGAAATACTGTCGTGTGTGTGTGTGATAAAACAACAATAATAATATATATACAACAATAATATCATAGGTTAATTTATATTCATACACTTTGGTTGCAATTGTTTGTTTGTATAATCTATTGTAAGTTTGTGTTGGTATTTTAGGTCGTCATTTTTCAATTTTTTTAATTTAAATTAAGTTACAGACACCCATGCTTAAGATTATCAATTTTTTGTAAATATGCAGCATAGGTTGTTTTCGAGTTTTCAGTAATTTTTTTACTAAAATGAATTATTACATGCCCAAAAGCAATAATCCAAAATATAAAAGCGCAGGAAGTACAATAAAAATAAAAAATGGAAGTGACTCGCATAACCTCAAAATTGGTAATGTGAAGAAGTAGGTAACATGTTTTTGATCATTAAAATGATACAAATCATTTTACTTTTCTTTAAAAAAGTAGCAGACCTAACTGACATGGTTGTTGGGTGGTGAACCTAACACAGTTGTTGGGTGATAAAAACAATTTCATTTAAAAAGAAATATCAATAACCTAACTGATATGGTTGTATAGTGACATATCTCAAAAATCACTATTTGGAAAAAAACCGGTATTTATGCAGTGTAGGTTGTTCTTTTACATATTCTGACAGCCATTACTAAATGTTAAGGTTAATTCCTTTTTTCACTCGTTCGTTCTTGTAATGAAGACATTGTTAAAATGGCATCCATTATTTGTGAACTTATTGATTTGCCTCTTTTTTTTCTTTGGTTCACCACCGAACAACCATGTTAATTACGTTAAGTATTTTTTTAAAATTAATAAATTAAGGTTTTTTATCGTGTTAGTGATGAAAAACATACTACCTACAGGATAATCACTAGTTCAAGTAAATAGCTTTTTCACCCAATGCTGTATGAGTAAGGTTATCAAGTATTATTTCTTTTAAATAAAAGTGTTCTTTTCACTCAACAACCATGTTAGATTCACCACCCAACAACCGTGTTGTTACCCCACCCAATAACAGTTAAGTTTATAAGCTGTTGTATCTATTTCTTGTCTAGTCACTTTGCTAACTGTTTAATACATCACAAATAATTAATGTCTGCATTACTTAGAACAGATAATACATATTTTTATAATATTTTAATGACATTATGAGCGTGTCTTTGAACTACTGATTGCAAAACAACATTGACAACTTTTATTCAGTAATTAGACCTAACATAATTAATAGTATTTATGTAGTAATTAATATTAGTTACTGCTAGAATAAGTATAATAGTTACTGTTTATGTAGAGTACTGCCTGCTGCCATTATTCCTTTGTCACTAACTTTCTTAATGTATTTCAGAGAGAAGTGCTCGATTTAAACATATTGTATTTACTACAAAAAATACTTCAAGAATATCATTTGTTTGGGGCTAATAGTAATTTAATTTTTTGTTTTAGGTTTGCATATTTTATAGGCAATTCAATGACGGACCAGTTGGCAAATAATGAAGATCAAAATATCACCAGATCTCGTAAAAGGCAAGCTAACAACGATATGCGTCAAGAACCACTTATTGACATAGAAGATGGTTCTTCTTTGCATTCCAATTTAAAAGGTGACAGACGGAATGTAGCATTATTACTTTTCCTTTACCTTCTGCAAGGTATACCTCTCGGGCTGTCTGCAGCTGTGCCTATGCTTCTTCAGAACAGAGGCGTTAGTTATAAGCAACAGGTAAGTTTAGATGTGATATTAATACTTGCAGTGCTTTATACTTTAGTTTCTTAAAGACTTTTACTTATAAAAATTCAATTTATCAACTAGACGAAGTTAGTCTTCGATTCATCTCAATCGTTTGGCATTTGGTTATTGTGAAAGTATTCATTTGTTACACAGTGACCCGATGCATTGACTGATTGTTTTGAAATTTGGTACGAAGGAGTAAAAAAATTCCAATAAAGTTAGTCTATTAAAATGTTTTGTAAATACTATAGTTACTGGTTAACGTGGTGGAAAAAGATTGTGATAGCAACAGAGCACTGTTGTGGATCAGTGAACATTCACTTAATCGAGAATAGGATACACTGTTCTTTAAACTACTAGTAGTATTTAGTTTTATATCAGCTTGAGCAATAAAGCAGAAAATAAACAGGAATCTGTAAATGAACATTTTTTTTCCTACAAAACAAACAAATTATTGATCTCCATATTTCCAAAATTTTGATAATAAACTGAAAAATAGTAAGGTTCAGTTTATTAGTAACCTACTAGCTACTTCAGTTTTACTAGCCGCCTCAGTGGCCTAGTTGATAGCATACTAGGCTTAGCATTTTCATGCGCTATAAAATCATCCCATCGTCTGCATTAGCCCAAGTGTGCACAATAGTCGGACGTTAAATACCAAAAAAAAAAAAACAACAACAAAATTCAGTTTTACTTAATTTTTAAAACATAGATCTAATTATTAAATTTTTAAATAAAAAAAAAAATAGTTCATGGTAAGTAGGCTTTCGTTAGAAAAAATCTGCTAGGCCTTTTGTTTTTTTTAATTTAAAAGCCGAAACATCTATGAAATGTTAACTTGTTGCAGATTGATTTTGACATATAACTGCCACCATTCCTCTTTGACTGTATACATTTTTAAATACCCCCTTTTATTATATTTATTTAAGTTGTTTAAAAGTTCAGTTATAACTTTTTAATTTAACTATACTGGATCGAATACTGTACATCAGTTATTTGAACAAATATTACAACTTAAAAAAAATCTGTTATTCTATAATTGCTGCCATCTTTTTACAACCATTAAACTGTCATTTAGTCAATGATAAAAAAATAATCTAGTAGCAATTAACTGTTTATCTATTATGTTATATAAGCTTAGACTTAATTAGGAAGGTGGAGTTAAAGATTATGCTTTTCGTTTTTTAAGGACTTTCCCATTATTAATAAAGATTTTTTTAAAATGTCTTTCTTATTTTAAATTGTCTGTAGTAAGGAAATGCTATAATATTTACTTATATTTAAAATAAGATGGTCTTAAAACATCTTATAAATTAATGTAAAACATCACATTTGTTGGTGTGGTTCTTATTTGTGCTAGTATCTACACAGTAAATACTTACAAATAAATATACAGTAAATAAATATAAAAGTACTTAAGTTTATAAAAAATGTGAACATGTTTTACAATAAAACAAAATGCTGTATTTTTATTTTAACTATTATGTATTTGATTATGTCTGTTGGCCAAACTTAATGATTAATTATTATTAACATCACTATTTAAGCCTTTAAAAGTGAAGTACAGACAACTTCTGATTATCCACAGAGCAGCTTATCTGCAGTGACAAAAAAACTTTTTTAAATATTTTTTTTATAATGAAACAAAATGTGTACTTTGTCTTTTAAAAAAATCAAATATAGTAAATGTAATTTTTTGTGTAATAGTATACCAGAAAAAGTTTGAATCAGTAAATAAAACCTATGTTTTATCTAAAAATAAACAATCTACATTTCAAATAAGTGATTTTTAATATAATTTTGATAAACAATACACACACTTACTGTTATACCGTAATTGTTAATATGTTACAGTGTATTGGATTAAGTTTGTTGTTCGCAATTTACAGTACATAATTAGCATTAAATTTCATATGTTTCACATATCGTATTGTATTGGAAGTAGACAAATCAATTATAGCTGAGGCAAATAAATAAATATTTAACAATGCACTTGGGTTGTTTGTCTCTTAGGTTGCTAGGCAGATAAGTTATATGTCTACAGTACTATCATTCTTTTTCATTTAAACATTTTATTATTTATTCTAATCCATAAATGATGTTGCTTTAAATTACAGTACATAAAGTATTTGTTGTAAAATAATGTGTTTTTACTGGGTTATCTGTTAATTTTGATTATCCACGGCAATCATGCCACCCAACCCTGCAGATAACCAGGAGTTGACTGTAGTTCATGTGGCATGTGCTGTAGACAGAGGCATGTTAAATTCATGATTTTTCAGGTAAATTTTGCAAGTATTTATTTATTTTAATTTAGTTGCCTTCATACATGCACAAGACACCTAGGATCTCTTTGCCTTTGCTAGATTCAGTTACACACCAGTCGAGACCAAGTGAATGCTTCATGTTAAAGTGGGCTTAATTACATTGTTAAATATAATTTTATGAGTTTATTTATTAAGAAAAAATATTTTTAAACTATTTAATTCTTATGTGACTTTAAATGTTACTTACATGATCTGGATTTTATATGAATGTAATAAAGTTTCATGATGATAGAAGCTTAATACCTATGAAACCAGTAAAGTGCAGCCAAACTTAGTGACTGGTAAATTTTGGTGTAACTGTAACTCTAACAAACAAAACATTTTTGTCAATGGACTTATGTGTTAGGCGTAGAACTAGTAATGTTAAAGGACTGTTCATTCAGTGATAAATTATAAACTGTGTTACCTATCTATTTGTTTTTTGTCCATGCTTTCAGCACATTTTTATCAATGGACTTATGTGTTAGGCGTAGAACTAGTAATGTTAAAGAACTGTTCATTCAGTGATAAATTATAAACTGTGTTACCTATCTATTTGTTTTTTGTCCATGCTTTCAGCACATTTTTGTCAATAGGCTTATGTGTTAGGCGTATAACTAGTAATGTTAAAGGACTGTTCATTCAGTGATAAATTATAAACTGTGTTACCTATCTATTTGTTTTTGTCCATGCTTTCAGCACATTTTTGTCAATGGACTTATGTGTTAGGCGTATAACTAGTAATGTTAAAGGACTGTTCATTCAGTGATAAATTATAAACTGTGTTACCTATCTATTTGTTTTTTGTCCATGCTTTCAGCACATTTTTGTCAATGGGCTTATGTGTTAGGCGTATAACTAGTAATGTTAAAGGACTGTTCATTCAGTGATAAATTATAAACTGTGTTACCTATCTATTTGTTTTTTGTCCATGCTTTCAGCACATTTTTGTCAATGGACTTATGTGTTAGGCGTATAACTAGTAATGTTAAAGGACTGTTCATTCAGTGATAAATTATAAACTGTGTTACCTATCTATTTGTTTTTGTCCATGCTTTCAGCACATTTTTGTCAATGGACTTATGTGTTAGGCGTATAACTAGTAATGTTAAAGGACTGTTCATTCAGTGATAAATTATAAACTGTGTTACCTATCTATTTGTTTTTTGTCCATGCTTTCAGCACATTTTTGTCAATGGACTTATGTGTTAGGCGTATAACTAGTAATGTTAAAGGACTGTTCATTCAGTGATAAATTATAAACTGTGTTACCTATCTATTTGTTTTTTGTCCATGCTTTCAGCACATTTTTGACATATTGTTTGTACTTTTCAGGCAGAATTTAGTTTTGCATTCTGGCCTTTCAGTGTAAAACTGTTATGGGCGCCGATAGTGGACTCATTATATATCGAGCGGTTTGGCCGTAGGAAGACTTGGCTCATTCCAGTCCAGTACTTGTTGGGTTTGTTTATGTTATTTTTATCATTCAACATTGACACTTGGCTTGCATTGACAAGTGACGGAGGAGATTCACCACACATAGGAGTGCTTGCAATTTGTTTCTTTATACTGAATATGTTAGCAGCTACTCAGGACATTGCTGTGGATGGATGGGCTCTCACAATGTTGAAGAGGTAAATATTTGGCATGGAATGATTTGATTATGTAAAATTTGTAATATACAGTGCAACTCCAACTAAAAACTCTAAGTAAAAATAATTAGTATAGTTGATTATGCACTAGTTTTATGTTAATAAATAGTAGGCTACAGTAAACAACACTTAACTTTCTCACAAATCCAAAACCATGCCTCCCAGAATCTCTTTATCCTATCCGAATGCGCCTTCCTCCTCTCAGCTGTCCACTTCTTTCCAGGTTGTTGTGATGTTTTATGTTAAAATTTAATCTTCTTAATTTTATTCAGCACGATCCTCAAAATTTCCTATGTTGATCTGTTGTAAGTCCCTCAGGACTTCTTTCAGCCATTCCATGCCGCATTTACTCTCTGTTATAATCTTGAGTATTTTCTTCGCCGTCCTGAAGTCTTCCATTCTATAAATGTGTGTAAAATATTGCTCGGCATTTTCTGATTTCTTCCGATACTGGGTTGATCCTCAAATAGAGTTCACTCTGCTGTCTCTTCATCCAAATGCCATTTTTATTGACTGTCTCATAAATCTTTTGAAGGATTTTCCGTTCCTGCTTCTCGATATCCTGACAAATTAATAAGTAAGTAGTTGATAGCGTACTGGGCTTTCACCCCGATGACCCGGGTTCAATTCCCGGCCAGGGCTTGGCATTTTCATACGCTATAAATAAATCATCCCATCGTCTACATTAGCCGAAGTGTGCACAATAGTCGGACGTTAAACACCAAAAAAAAAATGACATCCCATCACATTGTTTCGGCTGTGTATATTGCTTCCGGAAGACACACACACACACACACACACACACACACACACACACACACACACACACACACACACACACACACACACACACACACATACACATATATATATATATATATATTTGTGTGTGTGTGTGTGTGTGTGTGTGTATGTAGATTTGAGTCACTACTTCCTCTATTAACTACTTTATTATTAACATATTAAGTTGTTATTTCTATGATAAATTTTGTTGCAGAGAAAACGTTGGTCATGCATCAACGTGTAATAGTGTGGGACAAACTGCAGGGTATTTCCTTGGATACGTAATCTTTATGGCATTAGAATCACCTGACTTTGGTAACACCTATATAAGGACAGTTCCTCAACCCCATGGTTTAGTCACACTGGCTAGTAAGTTTTATGTTATGTATGCAGTAAGTTGCAAAATGACCAAGTTGCAAGAATGTTTGACCTTTAACAAAATAGTAGCAGTTGTTCAGTATTGTAGCTCAAACAAATGCCTAATGTGCTAACAGACATATCACAAATTAGCTGAGATCTGTTGATAAGTGCTGAATTATCAAACTTTTATAAGGGTTGTAAATTAGGTTGTCTTTTTGAACATCATATTATGAGACTTACTAGCACACTACTGTGGATAAGTGTATTATCCTAGCGTATTTCTCATATCCACTGTATTGTCTGGCATCTCAAAACTCTTTTAAAAATATAATATTTATAGAAGTTTCCAAATTTGTTCTTTTTTCCCTTAAAAACAATCCTTAAGCTTTTAGATTTTTTTGAGTTTGTCTTCTTTATTAGTAATTCTAGAATTTTTAATAATTTTAATTTTTCAGAATTTTTTGGAAAAAAGTGATTTCTTAACAGCCACTTTATACGTGCTTCAGAGTTGTATTTGAGCAAAAATTGCAAAGGTTAATTTTGAAAAATATTTGGTTTGGTTTTATTGAAGCCGTTACCCTCTTAATTTAAAACATACTCTTGTTTGTTATTTGAGTTGTAAAAAAATAACATCACATTTTTGGTAAATTTGACTCTTTCCTCTTTGACAACAAAAGCTTTTTGTTAATGCAGTTATTACCCAAGGTATTTTTGATTCAAAAAAAGTCCGTTAATATTAACCTTTTTATAAAATTTGATAATATAAGCACTTGTAAAGCTTATAATTTTGTAAATTTTGTAAAGCACTTGTGGTAAAAGTTATGACTCAAGAGTAAGTAAGATAAACATGAAAACAAGCTTACTTGTTTTTTTAAGATTATTTGAAAAGGTAGTTTTTCAACCTTTTCTATTAGAAAATGCTTGACCTCTGGTTATTTCTCAAGATACTGCCCCATTTCGTGGGATGCCTTCCAAGCAGAATTCTGATGTTATTCAGAATATACTTGCCTGTAAGTATATTTCCATCACTCTGCCCTTGACGGTCCATGGTTTCTGTATAACTGCCACTCCTATGTCTTTGGACAAGGTATTCTGGCAGAGCATTGCCATAGCTATCTCGCTGTAATAAAGATTGATCTGGAGCATTGCAGTCATGAACTACTGAGGTTCTTTTCCTCCCTTCAGCTTGAAAATCACTCTTTTGCAGCCCAAGAGTGGACGCATATGAAGTGCCTCCAGCCTTTTGAGAGAGTCCTTATCCTGGTTGGATGATACAAACCAGGCATTGATCATTGGGATTTGAGTTTCCTCCCAACTCAGAATTTAGACTGCCTCAATGCTTAAGACCAAGCATCATATCCTTCTTATTCTCTGTCCCAGTGGTTTGGGTGCATAATCTTCACCACCTTCACTAGGCTTCAGGCAGGAGCCAGTCTGAGCTGAACTTCCTGAAAGGGATTCTCCTTGAACTGGCCAATCTCCCTCCTGATGCTGTTAGCCATGTCCTCTGTTAGCTTTGTGTCCAGATGCTCAAGCCACACAATTGCTAGCTTCTCTACAGATACTGTATCAACAGCCTTCTCTTCAGTCACTGTTGCATCATTGGCAGATTTTACCTTCTTCTTCGCAAGACCAACATTCTTCAGTATAAAGGGCGTTTGCAACCTTTTAACACCAATTTTTGGTGAAGTGCCAGAAGTAGCCTGGCTGTTATGAGAGGACCCACAACACCGATTTAGCACCAAATCTTCATAGACTCCAGAAGATGTGGCTTCATTTGGAATTATTATTATTGACTACAGCTTTTGGCAAAAAGCACATGAAGGCTATCATCGCCGCTCTTCATTTGGATGCCCAACCTTGGCACGGTGCTTATCCTCTCCAGCCAGATGTCTTTCCTTTCAATATAGAACCTTCTCGCCTTTGGGAATTGCTTCTTCTATTCTTTTCTTTTGTACGAGGGTTGATCAAATATAAACGAGACTGATTTTTTTTAAAATTTATTGCTTACTTACAAATTATTCTTGATACAACTTATTTTTCTACATAGTCTCCCGCACGAGTAACTCATTTTTCCCACCGGATTGGAAGTTTTTAATTCCATCTTCGCAAAAGTTCTCGGCGTTCATTGAGCCATTGGAGCACGAAGGTCTCCACCGCAGAATCGTCTTCTCAAACGCTGGCCTCCAAGCGCCTCTTTGAGTGGCCCAAACAGGTGATAGTCGCAGGGTGATAAGTCTGGACTGTATGGGGGATGTTCCATTGGTTCCCAGCCAATTTGATCGAGTTTAAGCCTCGTAGCGTTCGCCGAATGTGGTTGGGCATTATCGTGAAGAAGAATGACGTTTCTCGCCGGTTTAGATTTCATTTTCCTACGAAAAGACTGTTTTGCGGCCTCTAAAACATCGCAATAATATTGTGCATTTATTGTGCGTCGTTGATGGAGGAAATCGACGTGAAAGGCACCTTGATTATCGAAAAATACAGTGGCCATTACCTTCCCGGCCGACGATCGTGATTTGGCCTTCAGATTTGGCCTCTCTTCCCTCTTCCGCCACTCCATACTTGCCTGTTTCGACTCGGGAGTGTAATGGTGAACCCATGTTTCGTCACAGGTGACAATCCGGTTTAATAATGCCTCACCATCTCGTTCAAATTGGGTCAATAGTCGCTGGCAAATCTCCAAACGATTCCGTTTGTGAATGTCGGTCAAAATTCGTGGAACCCACCTTGCAGATACTTTGCTGAGTTCCAGGTTTGATGTAACGATTTTTTGAACGCTACCATAGCTCAACTGGAGTTCATCTGCAATAAATCGCAGCGATATACGTCTGTCTTCGTCCAGGAGCTTCCGAACATCATCAATGTTTTCGTCCGTGACGGAAGTGGTCGGGCGACGATCATGGCTGCTGAGTTTTCTACTGCTTCCGTCCTTCGGCAAATTCCTTGTGCCAAGCAAAAACGCGAGCTCTTGACAGGGTCCTGTCCCCGTATTGAGCCGTCAATCTACGAAAGATTTCAGTCGGATTGACCCCCTCCTTGGCCAGAAACTTAATAATAATTCTCTGCTCCACGGAAACGTGCACTTCACTCTCACTCATTGTATAGTTTTATACTGAAGGGTCCGAACGGAAATGTTGCCCGTCTACGCCCGTCCCAAACCTCCCAGGCTACCTGAAACCCCACCCTTTAGAGTTCAATGTCCAACGGAAAAGTTTTTAGAAAGTCAGTCTCGTTTATATTTGATCAACCCTCGTAGTTGACCACAGGAAAGTCGTGCATTCAGTACAGCTCCCTGTTCAAAATCTTTTAGATTTACCAGGACATCCTCCTCCATGGGTGACAGATCGTTCATATTTAATTTGTTAAGAAGAATGCATTCAACCTCAGACCCACACTTCAGTGAAATGCTTTTGACCTCAGGCCCACACTTCCCTTGATTCCTTTATTCTTGGTTTGTTCAACTTGGTCATATAAATTCTAAAAGTACTGGGTATCTAATAGTCCATACCTTTGGTGAACTGATTCAAAGGATAAGGAGTATGCCCAGTAGGCCCCGTTAAAGACACTGAATATACCCCCACTAACCATTCAGCATGGACCCCACCTTTTAGTTCATCCAGGCATTAAGGACTTTATATCAATCTCTTGGTGGCCTTGCATAATAAATTGGGGGTTTTTAGTTTCAGCCTTAGTCTAGTTTTTTCCCTACCTCGTATTAATAATGCATACCTCGTATTTTAATAATTGCATACCCAGCTAGTTATACTTTTAATGTGTGCACTTTTTAATTGCTGTTTTACAGGTTTCTTATACTTCTGGGGAGTAGTGTTCTTAGTGGTGACAACATTAGTTGGAATCTTCAAGAGAGAAAATGACTCGCACCATGCTGTTAGTAACAAAGTGGATATCGCAGACACTTACAAACAATTATGGCAGATTGTAAAGCTGCCGAGTATACAGACTTTGGCAATAGTTTTGCTCACTTGCAAGGTTAGTAACAAAATAAATATCACACACATATAAATAGTTGAAGCAGTATTCAGCTGCCAAATGTATAGATATATGAGATAGTGTTGCTTACTTACAAGGTTAATAATTAAATTAATATCACAAATAGTTGTGGCAGGTTATGAAGCTGCCGAATATACAAGCTTTGGCAAGTCTTGCTCACTTATAAGGTAACAAAGTGAATGTAATTAACATATACAAAAAGTTGAAGCAGTATACCACTGCCAAGTATACAACAGTTTGGTGGTAATTTCGCTCATTTTTAAGGTTAGTAACAAAGTAGACCTGTATAAACAGATGTGATAGGTTACCAGTACTCGGCTGTTGAATATGTAAAAATTTGGCGGTAGTGTTGCCTACTTGCAAAAAAAAGGAGTATGAAGAAAGACTAAACAGATTTCAGAAACAGATTTTTTTAGATTTCTGTTTGTAATAACAAAATTCTGAGTTCTGTTAGAGAATTGAAAACCACATTTTAAGGTCCTAAACAAACTGTTTTGTAAAATATGTATAATTAAAGGCCAAGACTTGACGAAAAAGTGACACCTGTGTTTAATCAAAGATAATCTTTACTTTAACTTAGCTCAGTTTTTGAATTGTATTAAATAATTACAATTTGATTTGTACTAAGCTACATTCTTTAGCTATGAAAAGAAGCAGATATGTTATTGATAAAGATTGAAGGTACAAATTTAGGAAGTCCTTATTTTTCATTGAAGACTGCATCTTTGCATATATATATATATATATATATATATATATATATATACGAGGGTTGATCAAATATAAACGAGACTGACTTTCTAAAAACTTTTCCGTTGGACATTGAACTCTAAAGGGTGGGGTTTCAGGTAGCCTGGGAGGTTTGGGACGGGCGTAGACGGGCAACATTTCCGTTCGGACCCTTCAGTATAAAACTATACAATGAGTGAGAGTGAAGTGCACGTTTCCGTGGAGCAGAGAATTATTATTAAGTTTCTGGCCAAGGAGGGGTCAATCCGACTGAAATCTTTCGTAGATTGACGGCTCAATACGGGACAGGACCCTGTCAAGAGCTCGCGTTTTTGCTTGGCACAAGGAATTTGCGAAGGACGGAAGCAGTAGAAAACCTCAGCCATGATCGTCGCCCGACCACTTCCGTCCACGGACGAAAACATTGATGATGTTCGGAAGCTCCTGGACGAAGACAGACGTATATCGCTGCGATTTATTGCAGATGAACTCCAGTTGAGCTATGGTAGCGTTCAAAAAATCGTTACATCAAACCTGGAACTCAGCAAAGTATCTGCAAGGTGGGTTCCACGAATTTTGACCGACATTCACAAACGGAATCGTTTGGAGATTTGCCAGCGACTATTGACCCAATTTGAACGAGATGGTGAGGCATTATTAAACCGGATTGTCACCTGTGACGAAACATGGGTTCACCATTACACTCCCGAGTCGAAACAGGCAAGTATAGAGTGGCGGAAGAGGGAAGAGAGGCCAAATCTGAAATCCAAATCACGATCGTCGGCCGGGAAGGTAATGGCCACTGTATTTTTCGATAATCAAGGTGCCTTTCACGTCGATTTCCTCCATCAACGACGCACAATAAATGCACAATATTATTGCGATGTTTTAGAGGCCGCAAAACAGTCTTTTCGTAGGAAAATGAAATCTAAACCGGCGAGAAACGTCATTCTTCTTCACGATAATGCCCGACCACATTCGGCGAACGCTACGAGGCTTAAACTCGATCAAATTGGCTGGGAACCAATGGAACATCCCCCATACAGTCCAGACTTATCACCCTGCGACTATCACCTGTTTGGGCCACTCAAAGAGGCGCTTGGAGGCCAGCGTTTCGAAGACGATTCTGCGGTGGAGACCTTCGTGCTCCAATGGCTCAATGAACGCCCGAGAACTTTTTACGAAGATGGAATTAAAAAACTTCCAATCCGGTGGGAAAAATGAGTTACTCGTGCGGGAAAAATAGAAAATAGAAAAAAATGTAGAAAAATAAGTTGTATCAAGAATAATTTGTAAGTAAGCAATAAATTTTTAAAAAAATCAGTCTCGTTTATATTTGATCAACCCTCGTGTATATATATATATATATATATATATATATATATATATATATATATATATATATATTGTAGCTAATATTAGTTTTGTTGAAAATCATATTTAATTAATTTCAAAACACTCTTAGGTAAGACTCAGAAACACTCTAATAGACTTCGGGACTAAATGACTGTTCAAACAATAAAGTGTGAATAATAAATGTTTAGATTATTTTAAATGCCTTCCTAGTACTTCACAGCCCAACTTAATTATTTAGTATACAAGTATAAATTGCATAACAGTGACATTTTGTATGTTTACTATATATTGGTAGGTGTGAATAATAAGTGTTTAAATTATTTTAAACACCATCAGACTGCTTACCCAGCCCAACTTAATTATTTAGTATTCAAGTGTTAATTGCATAATAGTGACATTTTATACGCTTATTACATATTGGTGTGTGAATAATAAAAGTTTAAATTATTTTAAACGCCATCATACTGCTTACCCAGCCCAACCTAATTATTTAGTATTGAAGGTTAATTGTATAACAGTGACATTTTATACGTTTATTAATATTAATAGGTGTGAATAATAAATGTTTAAATTATTATTTTAAATGCCATCATACTGTTTAGCCAACCCAACTCAATTATTTAGTATTCAAGTGTTAATTGTGTAACAGTGACGTTTTAATAATATTTTATTAGCATATTATTAAATAACCTTTTCTAGAATATCGAATGGCGAAAATGTATATGTCTTGGTGGAAAACCATATCGTATAATATTATATATAGAAATATATTAAATTGAAATGAACCTATAAACATTTAGATTAATACATGTTGATATAAGCCAATATTGAAAATAGTCCAGACCTTGATCTTAATTTTTTTTTTTAACGAAAAGCTCATTGAGGCTATTATTGCCTCCCTAAATGTAAGTGTTAGTGTAAAGTGTTAAATTTATAAGTGTAGTGTAGTGAGTGTAAGTGTGTTAGACTCTGGTATCGCGAGGGACGTCTAAATCCTCTCAATAGGTGTAGCTAGTCTTCTTCCCCCTTGTGGGCCTTGATGTTAATATACATTAATGTTTAAAAAAAATTCTTGTTTAAAAGAAACACCTTTGCAAATGGTGCAAAACCAATCACTGGGTAGAGAGGCGTTCCCATTGGCGTGGCAGCAGTCATAGAGTTAAAAACTGTAGAGGTCCCAAACACACATAGAATGTAATGTGTGACTGAATATAAAGAGCATTATCTTGCGATGAAGAAATGAAACACAGGTGAAGAAGTTAAACTGGATAATAATAAATCTGTTTAAATTATTTTAAAACACCATCAGACTGCTTACCCAGCCCAACTTAATTATTTAGTATTCAAGTGTTAATTGCATAATAGTGACATTTTATACGCTTATTACATATTGGTGTGTGAATAATAAATGTTTAAATTATTTTAAACACCATCATACTGCTTACCCAGCCCAACCTAATTATTTAGTTGTAAACATTTCTTGTATTCATTTATGTTGTTCTGTTACATACTTTATTTTTTTTAATTACTGCTGTGACGTACATTTATCTTGTAAGTGTATACATTTTGATAGATGACTATATTTTGTGATATAGTAAATGTATACTCTTAATTTGATTCAGTAAAAATTGAATTGTAAAGCACCAAATATAACCAACAAGTACGTTGTTCCTACAATTATAACAACTGAAGTTGAAATGAACTTTAATTTAAATTTAATTAACTTGAATATATATTTCTAAAATATAAAAAAGATACCATGATTGTACTACTGTAATTGTCATTTTAACTGTCACCCTTGTTACACCATTGTATTATAGTAATATTTTTATAACTTTCTTTGTATGTATAAATATTTCATTGACATAAAATTAGGTATATTTTTCAAATAAATTTAAATTATATTAAAATGAATGAATTAAGTCGTTTTAACGTATTTTTAATGATGTTAACAAATATTTCCGTACATAGCATTGAAGCTTCGCTTTTTTCGGTCATTCCCCGAGTGCCACATGCCCTAGTTTTTAAAGACAAACAGCAAGTGTGTCAAGGTCAAATGCTACAATGCCGAGCCATGTTATGTCCTGTCTCTCCAGTCATACTGCCGATTCCTTTAATCGGACTATGGCCTTTGTTCATATTAGATCATGCATCCACTGCCCATCAGAAAAATCCCTAACTTTTTAAAAGAGCAACACATTAATGTGAAGATTTTTGTGAAACTCAGAAAATCTGCCACAGAAACTGATTCTTTATTGAAACACGTGTACAGTGATGAATGTTTATCACAGCACTCAGGTTTTGGGTAGTTCAAAGAAGGTTCAAAGAAGGACGAGAAGAGATTGATGATGACCCACATCTAGGACAACCTTTTGATGTCAATGACAGACGAGAACATTGAAAAAATTGACAATTTAATCTGAAAAGACCATCAGTTGAGCTTTCTTGCCATTGCTGAGATCTTCAGAATCGAAAAGATTCAATTCACCATATTTTGCATTTATTTTAACATGAAGAAAATGGTTTGTTCAGCCATGGTGCCCAAAAATCCCACACCTGAAAAGAAGGACTCGCAAATGAACATTTATGCTGACACGATTCATCCATCAAAAAATAGAAATGTATAAAGTAAAAACATAGTTTTATGTAGTTCAGTGATGAAACCATTTTTGTCGTGCCAATCATTGATTTTTAAACAAAGAACCGTCTTGGAAAAACAAGATAAACTTAAAATTGATTTCATTGGCTATTATTTTTCTGCTGACAAAATATTCCTAACAACTTAAAACTATATTGTTTCTCAATAATCAAAATTGTTTGAGGAAAAATATTTACTAGTTGTAAAAATATTTTGTTTCAATTTTCAGGTGGCTTTTTCTGCGTGTGACGCAGTTACAAGTCTGAAGTTAATGGACGCAGGCGTTCCAAAAGATAAGTTTGCAATGTTGGCTGTGTTGCTTGTACCATTGGACATTGTAATGCCCTTGGTCTTAAGTAAATACACAGCAGGAACAAAGCCGATGGATATTTATGTGAAAGCTATACCTTACAGGTAACTTGTTTTCTTTAATGGTCATATTCATTAAACACTTGGTGTTTAGACATATGTACTATGATCGTACATACTTATAAATTAAGTGACCAATTGTCATACAATACAAGTACAACTACTTTCCTGTCAAACGTAATTAACAGTTTTTAAGAGGTTCTATCACTGGTTTATTTTATTTTGTATTGTTAATTTATTAGTAAATTTTCATTGGAAAGTGAGTATTAAAGTGGCCTTCATCGTAAGGTCCTGATCCACAACTAAGAAATAAGCACTGACCCTGGCCTGTAAATTATTTTTTGATATGTTATTAATAATTTTATTTGTATGAGGCACGTCCAGAAAGTACGTATTGTTTTGTCTATGGCCACTGCAGCACTGCTATCGGCATGCATGCTAATCTTGTTGGTTCATTGTCTCTTCAAGGCACCATCACGGTTGATTTGTATAATGTTTCCAGTTTTCTGTGAGCATTTGAAATGTTTAAGACAATTCATGAACCCTCCAACTGTGAGATTCATTCTATCATTCAGTTTTTAAATTCAAAGAACATTAAGCCAGCTGAAATTAATCATGGAGTGATGGAAGGTTCTTCTGAATGGGGCACAAATTTACTATGGAGAAAATGTATGTAGATTGAATGAGAAATAGCAGGTCACATAATGTATGATTGTGAGACTCCTGCCAGTAGGAGGTGAAAGTAAACACCAAAAAGTTTCCAGGACTGATGAATGAGCTAGTCGATGCACTGCTCAAACTCATTGAGGAACTAGTATATTGAACTAGTACCTAAAAGGCTTAGTACACAAGAGATTTTTAGACCGCAGTATCATAGATCACCCAATCCCATAACTTCTAACATTTATTTTAAAGTCTACATAGTTTGTAATGGTGTTACTACTTCTTACATATCACAACATGTATTACGTAAACTTGATTCTCCATTAGAAAATCCCATTTATTCTGTTAAAAAAATTTCAGGTAGCTTTGAATTAATTTTTTTATTAAAATAATTATTATGTTTAATGTTGTGTTTCAGGTTAGGTTTCAATATTTTAGCAGCTATATTTGTCTACTTCACACCTTATATTATAAAAGATGGCTTCATACCATTCTACTATTACATTTTGCTGTTTGTTACCTTTTTTTTCCATCAGGTAAGGACATTAATGTTAGGCTGGGTGGCCATCAAATGCAAAGCGGGGTTGTGCTGTACTAAATAGAGCAGACTACATTCAAAACCTAACCTATTGTTTTTAATGTAAATGCAGCCACTGAAAATGTAATAGTGCTGAATAGAGTCAAGCGACATCATTGGGCTCCATACTGCCTAGGTTTCACTCTGCCTAGGTTTCATTTTGAAGTTGACTTTGTTCTCCATTATACTGACCATGCCAATAAACTTGTTATTATTGTTACGTATATTACAATACAGTAGGCCTAAATATTTAGATTTAAAAGATACCAATGTATTCATTAAACTGACCGGTTGCCGTTCATCTTCATTCTGCTCAGCTCAGCTCCACTCTGCATTTGGTAGCCACCCAACCTTATACTGCTAAGACTTTCTTAGGATCAACCTAGTATAGATCCAGTTTAAATCTTATACTGTGTGTTTCATCATTGCAGATTATTACTTTGCCCTGTAGACCAGAATTCATCTGTTATTTTTATTAAATTCTTAGTTTTACATTAGAAAGTACTAAATGTTCATTATTGCTTTCACAATCATTAATTTTACTACCAATATATAATTACAACACAAATGATTAGGAATTCTATAAATATGTCAGATAATTAGTTAATTGAACTAACCATTAGAGGTTTTAAATTATCAAATACAGTTAAACCCTGTGTATCCATCATACTTGAGACTGGGTAAAGGTTTGTAAGCACAAAGGTCAAGTAATAAAAGGACCCTTAAAACTTTATTAAAACAAAAAATACATTACAATGCCTTATTTAAGTTTATTACAATTACTTTAAAACACATATTTCATGATGTGGGTGAAAAATGTTTTAAAAAATGTAATACAGTACAGTAATCTTATACCAACTGCTGATTTTTACAATAAGAAGCAACAACATTGTGTGGAAACATAAACAATGAACTGCTTCTCTGTATGTTCTGTAAATGCAAGCTGTCTTACAGGTACCCACTTGAAAGAAGTGAATATTTTTGTGATCATCGTTTATTTTTATTTTCGTACTACAATATACCACATTTATCAAGTCAAGAGACAAGATAAACAAACTGTCAGTTAGGTGTACTTATCAGCAACAGTTGTAGACAATTAACACATTACACAAAGACTACCAGAAGACTGATTTATCAAGACATAACAAATATACATTGAGTAAGCTATATATGCATTTATTAAAAGTCATGATTCACCCAGCAGGTGGTCAGTTATACAAGGTGATGGATATTTAGTGGTCATTTACACCGGCTTCTACTG
Organism: Callitettix versicolor; assembly: GCA_022606455.1. Taxonomy (NCBI): domain Eukaryota; kingdom Metazoa; phylum Arthropoda; class Insecta; order Hemiptera; family Cercopidae; genus Callitettix; species Callitettix versicolor. The sequence goes on along the minus strand of CM040190.1, from coordinate 36,214,987 downwards.
AAAATGTACAGTAATGTAACTAAATTCTGTCTTCTTTGTTAGTTAGTGTCCATGTAACACTAACTATATAATGTTAGAATGTTGTATGGTAATGTAACAACATTCTATGTCCTTTGTTAGTGACCTTGTAAAATTCTTTTATAATATAATAATGTTCTGTCTTCTTTGTCATTTGTTAATGATCTTGTAAAGTTGTATTATAACGTGATATCATTATGTTTTCTTTGTCAGTGACTATATTAAGTTGTATGATAATGTAACAACATTCTATCTTCTTTGTCAGTTGTTAACAGTGTAAAGTTATAAGATAGTATGACAGACTTGCCAGGTCTCCATATTTTGAACATAATATCTGGTGTTTCGTATTTGCAGGCAGTTTTTCCATATTTTGATGCAATTAGGGCTTAACAACAATAAATATGAGTAAGGAAAAAATAAAAACATTCTTAGTTTGGTGCTTCGAGACTTTTTCCTAAGCAAAATATTTAGACAATTATTGTCGTTTGTTATGTAAACACTTCATGTTTAATTTGTTCATATTGTAGGCCCACATGTGTTACTGCATTAAAAGCAGTCGAAGTAGATTGAAGGTTAACCTTTGCTGTCATTTTGGTTCATTCATTGCCATATCTATTTGTAGAAAAAGATAGTGACGTGGTCTGATCTCAACTAGTGATGTTGATATTTGAATAATAAAGGGACTCAGAACAAGAACAGTCAGAATTGAATGACTTACTCAAAATAATAATATATTCTTTATTCTTTATTATTGCTTATGCCTAAACTAAATAATAGCATACTTTTAACTTTTCAAGTAACAAAATATAAAAATAATAAAATATAAACTTACACACACACACACACACACACACACACACACACACACACACACACACACACACACACACACACACATAAACTTTTTCAGTTAGTGAGTTTCCTAATCAATATGAAAATTAGAAAAGTAAATAGTACAAGAATATTACACAAATATTCTCACAAAGCCTAAAAACTGTTAGAATCTTTTAGGATTAATTCATTCCTAAAAATGTTGCATGTATATAAAACTCCTGCTGCATTTTTTAGCATTAACTCAGTCCTAAAAATATTGCATGTATTTTAAAGCTTATCCCAACTGATGGTACTTGCATTGTTCAATTGCACTTGACAAAAATTATTTTTTTGTTTAAGTAATATAACATTTATTTGGCTATGTGGTCTGTACAGACTTTACAAAAGACTGGATTGCAAAGTAGATAATTTATTCACTAAACCAAAATTGTTTAGCGCACTACAATGTTTACTTTATATAAAATGTAAATGTAACACATGACAGATCATTGATTTACATTTAGTATTTTGCACATTGTTGACAGTTTCTTATTTATTTACAGGTTACTCTTTATTCAATGTTCGTATCATCAATGGGTTTCTTTGCTCGAATCAGCGACCCAGCCTTTGGAGGAACATATATGACATTGCTAAACACACTATCCAACTTGGGTGGTAACTGGCCTACGACACTAGCATTGTATTGTGTTGAAGGTTTAACTTGGAAGAGTTGTTCTACCATTGAAAGCAATAACTGCACGAGTCCAGAATCTATAAAGGTAATCATTTTCTCAATTTCGTGTGATATAAATATAAGACATTGAAAGCAAATACAACACAACTTTCTCATTGATATTACGTAAACCAATTTTTTAATTTTCAACAATAATTACTTTTATTTTATGCTTTTTTTGAAAATCTGATTTCATCAAGTCAATCAATATTAAGACCTGCATATTTTAAAAACGTTTTAATTTCACAGGAGAATTTTAAAATTTAAAATACCAATTTTTACATATTTTAATTCTGTTTATAATAGTGAAATCAGATTTTTTTTTAAGTTATATTTATTTAAAATTTTTAATGGCCACCATTTTGAAACTGTTCAAAAGATTTTGCTGAAAAATTTGTCTAAGCTATTACTAAAATCAAACAATAATGATTCAAAGACTGTAATAATTTTATGGGTTTGTAGCCAGTATTAGACAATATAAAAACAATTCCAGTAGTTTGTATATTTACATATTGTGTTAATCTAAGCCTAGGCTTATTATTTATAATGTTTAGAGTAAAATATTATAGAAAGAAAGTATAAGATTAGCTCTAATTGTGGAGTCAGGCTTGTTATAGAAAGCTTATTAATTTTTATTTTGGCATTCTTCGATTTATCAGAAATTTTTGAAAAAGAGCAAAAAAAATTACTTTGAGTTTTTTAGTGCCTCTGTATTAGGGTTCTGTAAATGGAGTCAAACTAAAACCTTGATCATTTCTTTTTGTGTTTATCCATTTTTAGTTAATCTAGTTTGTAACTTTACTTATGTAATGGCCTGTAGAAACATGAACTCAGAAAAAATGTTTTCATTGACAGAAAAAATTTTAAATAATAGTGATCAAATATTTTTTGTGAAATTAAAAATATACTACAGAGTGAACCAAAAGTCCTCCATTAAGAAAATATAACCCATTTATATACAATATACAATAAATTCATTTATTTACAATAGTTCAAAACAAAAATTTATAAATCTAGAGTAAATTGCAGTATGTTGCCAATGCCGTTGCCTCCAGTATCCATATCCAACTGCAGATGTTCTTCTATATTTTGTATTATGTTTGGAGTTATAACCCTGCATAATTGTTCTTTTCCCTTAATTTCACTTAATTTCCCTTAACTTTAACCTTCAGATAACCCATACATAAAAATCCTTTGGATTTAAGATTGATGTTCGAGGAGCTCATTCTACTGATGCTTTTTTGCCAGTTCACTAACACACAAAACCATTGTGTGCCTAGTACTGTTTCATTTTGTGTCTGACATACTTTTTGTGTTTTTTATTATGTTTACTTTTGTGTCAAAACTTCAGTACTTATTCTACTTCAGTACTGTAATGCCTTTTCTCCTTCTCTCTTGTACTGTCCTGCATGAATCACTGATTTTTTGAACCAATAATGTCAAAATCAGGCATCAGGGAATAGCCTGTTCTTTCACAAAGCAAAATAATCATCAGTAGAAAACATTTTAGTTTATCAGCATAAAAAATATAAGAGGACAATCTTCAACCAAACACAAATATCCTTAGGTTTTGTATATTAGAATCTACAGAAATAACAATTAATACAACAGTTTTGTTATGTAACAGCTGTTTTTTGGTATCTGTTTGTATTAAAATAGCCTGTAAAGATTATAAAATTATATACAAATGAATTTCCTGTAATGCGAAATTTTGGATGGTTTTGTATATGGTATTCATTTTAAAATAAAATGAATCATTCATTTACTACGAATGATCATAGTAAAAACTGAAAATTCAGAGAAAACATATACTTGTACTAAAAAAAATGTTTTCACCATCTTGTAAAATCTTTGGAAGAGTAAACATAATTAATTGTTGTTAAAATTGTTAAAATTAAAATGGAGGATGTAATCAAATATAAATAGTGTGCAAACCAATGAGCACCTTAGAATAAAGTTCAATTACTGAACAAAGGTTTTTTCTAAATCCTTTTTTCAATCTAATTATAAACAACTGCAATAAAAGGTTTTCACTAATAACAGAGAGATTTATTTATATTTGTTATATGAACAGGAGTGTGAGATTGGTGGAGGACGCTGTACAACACTGTTGGATGGATACTACTTGGAAACAATTCTGTGCACTGTTTTTGGGTACTTCTGGCTGGTCAGTTGGGGACGTAAAACTATTCTAAATCTGCAAAATAAAAAAGAAAGCGTATGGAAAGTCCGGATTTCAGGAAGATAACAAAGACTATGAGTAAAAATTTTGTAAATTGTTTTAGAGCATTTTAAAATGCTTACCTAGATTTTGTAAGCAATTGTGATAAACATTGAGAATGCGTTTTTGTACTAGAACAGTCGATTTGAAAGTACTATTTTAATATACTGGATTTAAGTAAAATGTGACTACAGCTAAACAGAAACAGAAATGCACAATTATTTTGTATAATTATATACACAATTTAATTGTGTCCTATCTGTATATTTTTGTCATTTTTTTAGTGGACCAGCTTGTAGTTTTACAAACATTTACTTGAAAACTTGATTGTTTTGTTACAAATAATATTTAACAAAAAGAAAAATTCTCATTTTAAAATGATAAATCAATAATTTTTTAAGTGCAAAAAAACACTTAAAAAAAGTTATCTCTGGAACTTTGTTTTCATGCTAAAGTAACTGAATTACCTTTTCCTAAAATTTATAAATAAAAAATAATCTACAATATGGTCAGACCATAAACACATTTATAATTCAGTTTAAACTGACTTAACTATTTTTGGCTTATCAAACTGTACAAACAGAAACAAGCAAAAGAAGTGATCTGTGTTATCATAGTGATTAAGAACAGTATTAGATGTAGGTCTTTTAAAATAACTATGTGTATGTTAAACTAATCAATTTCAACTTGTTATTTGTTAAAAGTTTATTGGATTTGTTATTTATTTTGAAGTAATATTTAGCATTCTTTCAAAGAAAATCATAAGAATATACATTAAATAAATGATTAAAAAATATTATAAACTTTCTCATTTTCAGGGGAACTAATTTAGAAATAGTTTGAAAAAACAATTTATATTGAATTTTGTTCTATAACCATATTTGTGGCCAGTTTTAACAAACTCATTCAAACAGTTTTTGCTCTTGTAGCAGTGACTAATATTTTAATTAATAACGCACATTATTATACATAGGTAGTTCCTACAATAAATTAAAAGTAGGAATGTAAAGCAAGCTAATTTACAAATTCATATTTTTATATTCTAATTATTTGTTTAATTAAAACTCTATTAAAGCAGAAACTTATTTGAACTCCAACTAATATCTTTTATTATTTACTTTCTGGTCAGAACTACTTCATGTCTATACGTCACAGTTCTTTTGAACAGTGTGTCCTAAATCTCTTTAATCTGAGAGACTTTTTCTGTCCTTACCATAAGACAGTGGCCGATCTCAGAAAGTTTGTTATAAAATAGATCTGTAGAACCCATATTTATGAACTATCACGTGATTTTTCCCATAAGTTACGAATCAATTTTATTTTATCATCATGTAGTTTAATTGAAGCAAAAAATTGAATTTAAAATTCATATAACATTGAAGCATAATATAATATGTTAGCATAATAAAAATATGAGTGCAAATAATATGTAAAAAATGATTAATCATATTAAAATAACGCCTGATGACTTTTAAATAATGTTTAAACATTCCATAGAAGTTTGTATGCCAAAAAGAGACTATACATTATTTTGAAATTTAATTCAAAACAGAACTGCAATAATTATATGCTGTCTGATCATGAAGCTGCACCTACTTCCTAAATTCAATTTAATATAAATACAATTATTTTGTATTATTACTTTAACTAATAATTTCTAAGAAATTATTTTAAATTATGTCATTTTTTTAATTTAAAAGTGTCCACTGCACTGATTGTTTTGTATGTGTGATTATTGTTTTACATGTATGGGTTGGGACCTTATTGTTTGAATAAAAATACAGTTTTATTTTTATAGTTATGTCGGAAAATTATTTTGTTTACCATTTCTCTATTTATACAGGCTTCAATGACTACAGGTTTATACTGGAATAAAAAAGATTAGACCTTCTAAATATAGCAGCAAAACAAAAATATTCATGTTATTGTTCTTTATTCATACATTTACTGTTCTTAGTGTACATAAAACAATACACGAAGTTTTAAAATATAAGCCTAGAATCCTAGACCTGTGTTAAATACTAACAAGAAGGAACAAACACACTTAAGCTGTTACTCTGTGCATTCATAATTAAAAACTAAGAAGTCTCACATGTGATTAGTGGAACTACAAATCACCAAGAAAACAAATATCTACACAATAGTATTATTAGTAAATACTCTACCAAAACAGTAAATAATTTACTGATTATTTCTCACACAACACCAGTTTTTTATAGGGGTCTCCGGGCCAAATTTTACAGTTCGGGTCGGGTTTTTTTTCTCGGCGCTCAGGCTTTTAGGGTCGGGTCGGGCCAAACGGTTAAATGGGAACACATCACATTTTTAGCTAGGCCTAAGTCAAAAAAAATATATTATTATTATTATCTGCGTATGGACCTTGTTGGATCACGCAAAGCACTCCGACTCATGTCTTGTTCCTTCTAATCCTCCACACCTCCCTCATCCTGTCTCCATCGATCCTCTTCCGCTCCTCCGTCCATTTTACCCCTGCTCTCTTTCGGATTTCATTCTCTGGGACCTTCCAACCGAGCATCTTTCTCCTGTATGCGTTCCTGTCTTCAACGTCTGATGAGTCCATTTCTGCGTCATGTAGGTCTATTCAGACCTGTGCGATCTATGACGTTGTCGATCGTATATACTTTGACTCCTTGTATATACTTAAGGATTCTGTTGGCAAGTCTCGTTGTTGGCAGTCTACTGATGTGTCCATAGAACCGAAGCCTCCTTCTTCTGATATCTGCTGCCAGGTTCGATATCTTCCCTGTGGTCTTCCGGGACCACAGTGCAATCTGTATCCATCTTCTGTTAAACTCGGGCCAAGGATTTTCCTCTAGATTTATATATCTATCTATCTATATATATATATATAATAGTCGGATGTTAAACACCAAAAAAACAACATATATATATATATTTATTTATTTATTTATTTATTGCTTAAATATATGTACTTTCATACACAATGTAGCTGCCTCGGTGGCCTAGTTGATAGCATACCGGGCTTTCACCCCGAGGACCCGGGTTCGATTCCCGGCCAGGGCATGGCATTTTCATAGGCTATAAATCATCCTATGGTATGTATTAGCCCAAATGTTCACAATAGTCAGACATTAAACACCAAAAAATCATACACAATGTGAGTTTACATTGTAGATCTATTTTTGTGACTGCCAAATTGTGAACAATTGCCAATTAAAATATGTATTAAACAACATTGATTTTCTAAACTAAGAAAAAATTTGTATAGTACTGTATGAAAACATTCCCTGATATTCTGTACCAATATATACATATATATACTATGTAATAAACAATTTTGTATGTGTGTGTATATATATATATATATATATATATATATATATATATATATACATATATACACATATATATATATATATATATATATATATATATATATATATATATATATATATATATATATATATACACACATATATAGGCTATATATATATATATATATATATATATATATATATATATATATATATATTATTTTTCAACCAGTTAAAACACATACACACACATATATATATGTGTGTGTTTTTTAACTGGTTGAAAATAATTTTTGCCCCTCAAACTTAGCTTTTTTTATCATTTTGTGAAATTATATACTTTCTTTTATCAGAAGAACTATTTGTCTGGAGCTTAATCAAGAGAATACCCAAAAGAAAATATTGAACAAAACAATATTGGACCCTGCAGGAGGCAGTAAATAATCCCCTACAAATATATTAAAATATGAAAACAAATATATCAGTTTAAATCTCTATACTTTCTATAGATTTTTGTATACAGTAGTGAACAAAAACTAAAATAATTCTAGATTCAAAGCATATCTGTATTAGATAAATAAATTATATTTGACAATATAAATAATTAATTATAATTCTATAATTTTAAATACAAAATTCTCAACTCCCAAAAGACAGGGATTGTCTTTCCATATATAGTTTCCTTTCTGTTTTTATTTGTTTATTTGGTAATAACAAAATTTAGATGTGTGGCACACCCTCGGCTGAATATAAAGCTGCATAACATTCTGTTCTACTATGAATGATTTGTCAGTGATGACAGCTGCAGCTGCTTGAATACAAAATGCTAGACTCAGCACACTTAAAGTTCATTGCCTTATATAATGCTGAATTGTCTAATATATAGATGTTTGTTCACAGTACATTGTGTTGTGTCTCAAAATGAAGTTCTTTTTACAAACATTGTTTTGTTTCCTACTTTTCAGTTGTATTTATGGTAGAGTAATCAATTTTTTTGAACACATTTTATAGTTTTCAGTTAATTTTGCTTTCATTAAATTTCGTAATTTGTAGACAAAATTTTGTCATGGAAAAAAATTATAAAAAAGTAACTTTTAATGGAAATATCCATTTTGGAGTATGTGGATTCCGCTAAACTAATTTTTGGAATGATTTATATAGGTATGTCCAAACAGACCTAATGGCTGAACCAACTGGATAGGTGATCAGTCAAAAAATGCTCATTCATGATGTGTTAAAAATTAATGTAGGGGTAGTTTTTTTTTAAGCAACAAGCACATTGAGGCTATTTTTGCCTCCCTAAATATAAGTGCAAGTGTAAAGTATTAAAGTTGTAAGTGTAGTGTTGTAAGTGTAAGTGTGTGTTAGACTCGGGTACCGCGAGGGACGCCTAAATCCTCTCAATAGGTGCAGCTAGTCTGCACCCCCCCTGCGGACTGTAGGAGTAGTTATAATAATACACACAATTATTAAATTTTAATATATTGTGGATTTTTATTCTTTTTATGTACATTCAAGTGAAAAAAAAATTAAAATAATTTGACTTTATTTAGCTACTTATAAGAGTGATTATTTGGTTATTTAATGTATTCTTTATTTTAAATTTTTAACCTTGTCCCTGCTCACTGTTAATAAAGTACATATATCATCATCAAAATTAAAAGAAATCTTTTATATATATATATATATATATATATATATATATATATATATATATATCCACATCTGATTCACATTTGATACTATTGAATCCAGGCCTTTTTTTATAAAAAAACCCACTTTACCATTTCATATTCTGAAGTACTAATTCTTCTTCAGCAGTTACAGTATGTGTTTAGAGTGTTGTTTCTTTCTAGCTTCCAGCAGTCATCACATTTCAACAAATCATTTCATTCAATAATCCCCTTGCAGACTTTTCACTAAAATTTATTATGTTATAATCATATAGGTTTCACAGACTTGCAATGTAGCTGTGGTGTTGGTTATAATGCAACAATGTCAGCATATTTTCCTGATTTTGAAACAGGCCAAACCAGAGATGTAACTGATAAAAAGGGGAAAAAGTTACAAAACTTACAGGTAAATACACAGTGCATACTTTATTGTATTTCTGTAAATCCTAGCATTAACTTCCTACATATCCTTATGACATGTTTCAGAGACTCTGAATCAAAGTAACTAAACAGAATAGTTTAAAAACTACTGTGTTTTATAAACTACATTGTGTGTATTTTTACACTGTGTATAAACTACTGTGTGTATTTTTTCAAATACATATGTATTTACTACTATAACTCTCCTTCTTGTTTTATTAATTGTTTATTGTTAACTTTTTTAATTGCATGTTAATGGCAGAAGCCAAATTATACTTCAGAACTAGTTTTATCATGTTTTAGGGCTGCTTGTGATATTAGATTTTGGGCTGCGTGATGTGAGGAACATGTTTATATAGATATATATAACAGTATATTTTCAGTGTCGCATGTTTCATATTAAGTTAATTATAATTAAAAATTACTGTTTCCACCTGGGATCGAACCAGGAATCATGCACGTATGAGGTACACGCAATAACCATTACACTTTTCAGTAGTTATATTAAAAGATTAGTTGGGTTATATTAATTCATAAAGATCAGCTGATAAGCTATAATTTGTTTTAGGTTATGATGTTAAAAACTAACTATGTTAATTCGTCATGTTTTCAAACAAATTATGGTAATTAAAATAAAAAAGTGAGAGAAAACATGATACATATGATTTTTATTTCTGGTTCAATAACAAATTTGTCGGCAATTTTTTTAAAAGCCAATTTTTCAAAGACCAACTAAAATAATTGGTAGTCTAGTTTTTATCTGTAATTAATATTGTATATATTCTAATATATATATATATATATATATATATATATATATATATATTTATTTATTTATTTATTTATTAGGGGGCTATGATTTTTAATCGGACATTTTGCTAATATTTCTATTTATGGAAAAATGCACAAAATTTTGAGAGTGTGAGTAACTCATGTTCTTAGAGAAAATCTAAACCATAAACACTTAAAACTAGAAAATAAGCTCTGATGTCCACGTCAAAATACTAACACAAATAAATGTGAAAGGTTGGGGTATCAACATTAAAAACTAAAGTTATATGTTATCAGGAAAATCACAAGTGACAGAAACTAAAAAAAAAGATATAAAATATCTGGAAAATACCAAACCAGTGGAATATATTCATTTATGAGTTCTTCAATTGCCATTCAAGTTTTGGTATAACACTTCCTGCAGACAATTAGCAAAGAATTTCAGTTTTTCATTTCTCTTTGAAATTTTAACCACATTTTCTTTGATGTATTAACAACAAAATGAGATGTGCTAAGAGTCTCTTAAGGCACATCCTTGGTTCGTAGTGACTTTTCATAACATCTCTGCATGATTTTGTGAATCATAACTTAAGGCGCAAAAGTTGAGTGAAATTTGTTTTTAATTCTAATAATTAACTAACAGGATATTAAAATGTGGCATCTAAGTTGGCCATAAATTGTTGACCATAAAACGCTCTTCAAGCTAATCCTGTTCAATTTTAAACCTTAAAATTAGCATACTTCAGAATATTGTAAAGTAATTGTATTAACATATGTATTAAATATTAAATAAAATAAAGTATTTATTCATAGAAATATTCAGGATTGTAGCATTTATACAGAACAAATATAACAAAATTAAAATGACTGTACAAATAAATATTCAAAACTTTTCACAATAATACCATTCACTGCTTGAAAGAACCATTTTTTTTTTTAACACAGTATTAGAAAAAGTGGACCCTCTGTTGTGCTTCCAAAGCATTCCAACCAATCAAAAGCATTTGAAGGAAGAAAATTTTCATTTTTTTCAAATTTTTACTACAGCTCTGAAGGATCTAGAATGAACTGTGTAGAGGACACTTAAAATCAGCTAGATGCAGCTGATAATCGCCTAAACCTAGTGTAATAACTTTAGCTGTAGCATAAAATATTTGTTGGCTAAATCGATCTTTTAATAACTGTAGCATCCTGTTGAGAAAAGGGGGTAGAATATTCTTTCAAATCATTTTTTTACAATTTTAACACTGATATTTGTAAATTAAAATTTAGTAACTAGAGGACTCAACCATAACAACAGCCATTACTTGTGTCACTTTTACCTTTCATGGCTTTTTGAAGTGATTACTTCTATTGCACAGAGCAATGAGTGCATGAGCTCCTAGGCATACTTTGCAAAAAGTATGGGTTCGCACTTTCTGTATAATGGCTAACCAAAGCTGACGTGTTGTTTTTTCCACTTAAGATGTACATACAAAAGTTTTAAGTTGTTAAAATGTCTATGCGCATTGTTTTGTCCATGTATTAATTTTTAAGTATGGTATGTTTTAACAAATGAATGTAGAACTAGGTTTGTTTATCTGTAAACTTCTAAAGGGTACAAGTCTGGAACTATTTTACTGAATTTCATGGTATCCCTAGAAAGTTAGCTTTCAACAAAATTATGGTAATAGTGACACATAAATTTGATGTATAGTTCGGAAATGTAAGGTCCTTTGATGGTCCTGCTGTAAAATACTATATTTTGTTTTTTTTAATATTTTTTTTTATTTCAGATAAATTCAACATTTTAAGAAATAGCTACACTCTAATTAAAAAAGAAATTATAAAAACAAAAATATTATATGTAAATGAAAAAGAACATAGTCTTTATAATTTCATGATAAAGCTTAAAAATACCTTTATAATTTATAATTTCAGCTTAAAAATACCTTTACTGATTTTAGTTTGTGTTGTTAAAAAAATATGGTTACTTTTTTTATTTTTGCTTAACGTTCATACTTTATGCCAGTTAGACTAATGAGGAAGAGGGATCAGTGTTAACGGTAAGGAAAAGGGGTAACTGCGGCTGGAACTAAGAACCTTTAAGTGCACAGTTGAGTGACGCAGCAGAATGACCATGCTTTACCACCTCGACTACTGAACCCCATGGTTACAATAATGTTTTAGCTTTAATAACTAACTAAAATCTAAATAATTATTCATTTTTATACTAAAATTAACTAAAACTTCTTATCACTGAACATAAAAAAACATAAAAGAAATGAGAGTATAGTTTTTTCCAGTAAAACACAAATAAATGAAATTGGTAGTTTTACGTAAAGTGAACTACCTTTAGGTAAATTACATTTAGATGGTAGCAACACGTCGACCAAACGTCTAAGAAAAAATTAGCCTAATCACACAAAAACTATTTGGAAATATACCTACTCACAATGCTGGCTGGTCAGCAACTTATTGCCCGAGTCACTGATAATAGGGAGAGGGGTTTGAGTGAAATTGTATTAGTAAGGCTTGTGATTATTTATTTCATACAGGTCGATATAAGGTACACTACCTTTCTAGGGTTAAGGCTAGATCCAATTTACCGGTCCGATTAAAATTTATGTGATACTGTTGTGACTAGAATAGGTTTCGCGGTTTTGCCATAGTGTTTTAAATAATAAAATATTGTAAAAAAAATTCTTGAAATGTAGTTAAAAATTATGATGTTATATAAAATGTACTGCTTGAGACCCATTAGAAATAAAAAAATTAACATGAAAATTAGCACAACCATAAAAAAGATGAACCTATTTATGTGTTTTACTAGGCTTTCACCCCGAGGACCCGGGTTCGATTCCTGGCCAGGGCTTGACATTTTCATACGCTATAAATCATCCCATCGTCTGCATTAGCCCAAGTGTGCACAATAGTCGGATGTTAAAAAAAAAAAAAAAAAAAAAAAAAAAAAAAAATGTCAATTGAGGTTATGTTTATTGTTCTTGTTAATTTTAAAAATGTGTATTTTCTAAATTTGTGTAGTAAATTATTTAATGTATATGACCTATACCAATTTTTGAATGCCAGAATCACAAATATTATATTTATTATTATACTTAGACAGTATAACTGTCATGTATAACTGTAAAATGTAGTTATAAACTGATTAATTATTGAAGTCCCTTATATAGCCTAAAATACTCAAAATTCATAGTCTGTGACATTTTCAGTTAATTTTTAAGTTGTGCAGCTACACACAAGCGAAATTTAATATGAAAATATGTATTAAGCTTACCACAAAAAAAAACTTACCACCTGTTAGAAGAGCAACTATAGCAAAAGTTGTTTTTCAAGAGTTACCCTTTCCTGTATGCATCTAAATTTTTATAAAAATATTTAAATCATAATAGTGAAAAAGTATACAGTCAGACATGCCAAAAGAAGTAGTCGCTTTTGTTGGCCAGTCCCACACTGCCTAATTTTTTAAAAATTTTAAATAGTTTGATAAATACCCTATTTTACTGCCACTCTAAAAAAATGTCACCCACTGTGTCCATGCCTTATGGCTACTCATACTAATTGTACTTATTATACATTTTCAAAATATTTTTCAGTGTATATGACTAATATTATTTTTCTCCTTATTTAAAAGAATAAAGTAGGCTTAAATAGCACATTAGACAAGTAGAATAATTACAGTAATATTATTAAAAATATTGTTTATTCTTACTTCCCCTAAATTACTATAACTTTTGAAAATTAGGTTCAATTTTTTGTCAACTTATTTTTAAAAACTAAATTTTATTAAAAAGCTAGGCATTTTGTAATTTTTGCAGTGCAGTCTTTTTATCAAATTATCTCTTTAAAATCAGATTTTAGAGTATTCAAATTTCAAAATTTGTCAAGGAATAACCTTTGGACCTTCAGTGGTTATTGGTCACTGGCACTCCTAATTGTTAAAAATCTGTGCATGCCTATGTTATTTATATGTGGATTCATCTATCTAATTTCTAATTCATATTATATTTCCGAAAGTTTGTGTGTTTGTTTGTTTGTTATTCAATTTCGCTTTAACCACTGGACCAATTGAGATGAAATTTGGTACGTATATGGTTTAAGTATCAGAGATACATATAGGCCTATTCCCGTTTTACAAAACGTCATTATACTATTTACCCAGCCCAAAATAATTATCAGTTTTTAGTTTTGTAACATCTGTTAACTATAGTTAGGTTTAATTACTGTTTACTGAACATCAGATTTAGGCACCTGAGATGGACATAGATCTAATCCCATTTTACAAATCTTAATCTATGTTTTATTTATTGCAAAATTATTGTTTTTAATGTTACATTTTCATCTAATAATCACAATCTGGTATTTTTCATTTAAGACTATTCAATGTTTGTAAAACAGAGTGCAGAATATATATATTATATACAATTTTATTAGGATACTTTAATTGTAAGGTAGTATATATATTTGTGTAATTACATTATATGAAAAAATGGTAAATATGCAGTGCAGCATCTATTGGAGTTTTCGATATTTTTCTTACTAAAATGCTTTATTATGTGCCCAAAAGCAAAAATCAAAAATATGAAAGCAGGAGAAGTACAATAAAAATCGAAAATAAGTGACCAGCATAACCTCAAAATTGCTACCGGCGAAAATCGGTACCGTGTTGTACTGATTTTAGACGTATTTTTATTGTTTTACTGATCTGTAGATCTAACACGGGTTTGGATGATAGGAAACCCATTTTTTAAAAGAATAGTGCATAACCTAAGTGACACGGTTGTTAGGCCTAACACGGTGATGCGTGAAAAAACCTTTATATTTTTTTAAAGATTATTTGGCTACATATCCTAACTGTCACGGTTGTTAGGCCAAACACGGTGATGCGTAAAAAAACCTTTATATTTTTTTAAAAAATACTAGGCTACATATCCTGACACGGTTGTTAGGCCTAACAGTGATGCGTGAAAAATCTTTATATTTTTTTACAGAATACTTCATTAGCAAACTAATATGGTTGTTAGGCCTAACACGGTGAAGCATTAAAAAAACCTTTATTTATTTTTTTAAAAAGTACTCCAAACCTAACTGACACGGTTGTTGGGTTAAACAGTGATGCAGGAAAGAACCTTAATTTTTTTTAAAGAGTACTCCAAAACTTAACTAACACGGTTGTTGATCCTAACACGGTAATGCATGATCTTTAATGTATATTATGATTGCGGGCAAAGCCGTGACGGGTAACAGCTAATCATATTATATTTCTGAAAGTTTGTTTTTGTTTATTTGTTTGTTATTCAAATACACTTTAACTACTGGACCAAATGAGATTACATTTGGTGTGAACACGTTTTAGGTATCTGCGATAAACACAATAATATTCCAGTTTAATTATATAATAATGACTTTTTAATAATACAGTATTTTATTAAAATATGACATGATCCTGTTTTAGCGTATCGAGTAGCAAAAATTTATATGTCTTGGCCGAAAACCATAAATCGTATAATATTGTATATAGCAATATATTAAAATGAAATGACCTATTCTGATTTTGAAAATCGACTATAAATTTTATTGCCTACATTATAATTGCAGGCAAAGCCGCAACGGGTAACAGCTAGTCCTTAAATAATTTCTTTAATTGTTGGGCTAAGACTAAAGCTTGTTCAAAAGATTTTCATTAGAATGTTTGTTAAAGAAACAACATGTTTGTTGCTGTTGTCATAAAGAAAAACATAGTTGTCACAACAGCAACAACAACAACAGCTGCAATGGAACATTACATACAAGGATTAGCTAGAAAATAACCGGACAGAATCTTTAAAACTTCTTATTTAACATTGTTTACCTTATCAAATTCAATACACACCTCTCCTTGATTCCTACACCACTCCATACAAATTTTCCATTGTTGGAAACAATGCTGCATATCGTCTTCTGATGTGGTCAACATCATCTCCGTCGCTTTTTTTCACTGCATCCTTTATACACATTCTTGACCTTAGAAAAAGTCATATGGAGCAAGGTCAGGCAAGTAGGGTGGATACTCTAACACAGGAATTCCATGCTTTGCTAAAAACATCTTGATCGACAGTGCTTTGAGCACCAGTGCCTTGTCTTGATGAAGGATCATGAATGATGTTTCCACATGTCAGATATTTTTCATTGCATGCATGTATGAAGATTGGTCAAAACCTCTTTGTAGTAAATTGGTTATAGTCTGACCTTCAGATACCCATTCAATATAAACGATCCCTCGGATATCAAAAAACACAATCATCATGACTTCCAATGACTTGTTAATTCATGCTTTTTTTGCCTTTGTGAGCTAGGGCTTTTCCAGTGCAGGGATTGGCACTTGGTTTCGGGGTCATACGTGAAAAACCATGACTCATCACATGTTATTACCTTCTCTGAAAAGGTAGGGTCAGTTTCAATGTTTTTTAGAATGTCAGCACAGATGGTCATTCGAGCTTCCTATTGATCAGCAGTGAGGTTTTTCAGTACCAACTTTGAGCAAACTTTATTCAAGTTTAAATTGTCATGTCAAATTTTCCAAACACTTTCTTTGTCAATGTTCGTTAACTCACTAACTGCTCTTATACACAAATGATGATTTTCTTGAATAAGTTTACCAACTTTTTCTATGTTTTCATCAGTTCTTGTTGTTCATGACGACCAAGACGTGGATCATCTGTAATGTCCTCTCTCCTCTCTTTAAATCTTTTAAGCCAATCAAAACTTGAGTTTGTGATAAACACTCATCACCATACACTTTTTGTAACAAATTTAATATTTCTTGTAGGTAGAGGGAGCATTTAAGGTCAATGCCCTACCATTGTCAACTGCACAAAATAAATATCATGGGCATATTAAAATTAGTCTGGCTATTCTCTAGCCACACTTCGTAAAAGTCCTTTTACACTTTTAGTCCTTCTAGCTTAGGACTAAAATTAAGGCCTTGCAGAGTTTTAACAACTGCAATGGAAAAACTCCAAAATGGAAAACTCCAATGGAAAAGCAAGTTTACATAAACTTGCTATTCTAATAAATTTTGAATGCTTAGGCCTTCAGAGTTCATAACAGCTGCAATAGATTGTTACTCTAACAAAACTTGCTTGTTCAGGACTATCTAGATGGCCGTGCAGAGTTTGTGACAGCAGCTATGGATCGTTACTTAAACTTAACCTATGGAACTACTGTCTGTATCCCAGAACTAAATCTTCACTTTCGTCGACCAATCAACATACAGATCAGGGATACTGATCCTGAACTAGATCACATGGGCATGTTTAGAATTGACATTTGTGTCCGCTCCGAAGCAGACAGCTACGATACCTCTGTTAATAGAAGAATCCACTTGGTTATTGAGAAGTAATGTTTGCTTTACAAGAAAATAAATGTATAATTATTTATTTACTAGATTTTTTGCTCATTTACAATAGTTGAAAAAAGTTGTAATGAAAACAATTTCATTTATTTGGTTTGAAGGATTTTTCTTAATGTAAAGAAGCTGTTTTTAATGTATTTTAAATTACAATATTTTATCTTTCTTCCCGAAATTGATTTTAGGAGTAACTACCAAATTCCACTAAAAAGTAGCCCTTCGTTTTTAATTAAAAAAAATATATATACACACAAATTAGTAGAACATATTTTGATCAAATTGAATACAACTTGTTACACTATTGAGAATGGAATGAAATGAAATTAATAAAAAAATTGAACTCATAAAGTGAAACAATTGATAAAAAATACAACAAATATTTTGTCCTACAAACTCCTATTTTTGAGAAGTGTAGCAACTCAATAATTAAAAAGCAAACAAAAATTATTGAAAATCTCCTCAAATTGTAAAAGTATCAATCTTTACTTTACTAAAATGTAATTTGTTGAAGTTAAGACTGTCATTCTAAATACAGGCAAAATACTAACTTAATATAAATTGCAAAATAATTTATTGTTGTTTGGGCAACAAAAAAAAGTATATTATACATAACATCAAAATTCTTTTACCAAAAGAATGTTTTCCTTTTTTTATAACTTTTATTAAATAATAACAAGGAGAAGATGGATATGGTTACAATATAGTAACTTTTTAACCACTTTTTGTTTCTAAATTAATTAGAATAGTTCTTAAAATGACACTAGGTAACATTAAGTGTAATTTTCAGTTAAATAGTTAATTTTTAAAAAATGTAATAAAAAAATATTTTAAAAACCATCTTTTTGATTTGTCCAACCTTCTTTTAT
This sequence comes from Callitettix versicolor, assembly GCA_022606455.1. NCBI lineage: Eukaryota > Metazoa > Arthropoda > Insecta > Hemiptera > Cercopidae > Callitettix > Callitettix versicolor. The sequence continues at coordinate 36,196,786 of CM040190.1, read as the reverse complement.
TCACTTGAGTTAAAAATTTGAGATCTTTGCATGCCACCTTTTATTTACGTAAGACGATACACCAAGTGCCTTTGAATTGATTAGATCAAATAATATTATTTAATATTTTTCTTAAATCCTTTTAATTTTGCTGGAATTTCCACTTATTCTAAAATGAATACAGTAATTAATTTGAAATTACTTGATATTCTTTTTTTTGCACTACCACAGACTTAATTTATTGTACTGAACACTAAAACCCTTTATTTTGCATACACACTTCTAGGAGATGCTGAGAAATCCCAAGTAGAATTTTATCTGGTGGCAGCTGATTGTAATTCATTTGATGACTATACACATAGGTCATCAATTAAATACTTTTAAACACTTTTAAAAAAAAATACTTTTAAAAAAGTATCAATTTAAATACTTAGTAAACACTTCAAAATTTATTTGTCAAAAGCATTTTTCCTTTTTTTTACTTTAATTAACAACAAAAGCACTTTTAAAAATGCTTTTGCACTAAACAAAAGGCTTTATAAAAAATGTATTTTTATTAACGATGAAAATACTATTGGCTTTAGGACAAGCTACTCAAAGCTCAAGAAAACTTTTTGGGATATGACCTGCTGCCAGTAGAGTGGGCAAACAATATTCTTTGTGAATTACTGTGCCAGCAGCTGTGAAGGTGAGAGGCCACGTTCTTGAGTTTCGTTCGTTCTTGTAATGATATGTTTTAGTATTGCTGCAATTTTTCAACTTGACTAAATAGCTCATTTTAAAAAGCGAAGAACCTGCATCAAATTTTGCTTCAAGCTTGAAAAAACTGTTGCTGTTGGCACACATAGAAAGATCAAATAATCAAATAGAGATAAGTTATTCCTAAACTAACTAGTACTTCACAATTTGTAAAGTCTAGGAATTAATGAACAACCATTCCACAAAAAGTAATAATCCTCTTTGGTGGGGAGGGACTGAATGTTCTTGCTATCTACAATGACAGTATGCAATGATGACAACTTATCTCATTCACTGTTCACTTGGTTTTGTCCTCATTCACTTTCATTTCTTTACAGCATACTGTAAAGTTATCTAATATCAAGTATTGTTTTCATTAGGGCTAATAGCTTGTTATAATAATTATTCTCTCTTACTATTTATACTTGTTTACTTTTTGAGGCTGTCACTTTCAACTTTATGAAGTAGCCTTATTATTTATTCTTTAAACACATTACATATAAGTTTAATATTTTGTAAACCCTGTAGTTTCCTTATTTGTAAAACAGGAAGGAACAATAAATGAAAAGGATTGGAATTCCAAACCATCAATTTGGATTGGGAAAATATCACTCAATAATCCATGAACTTCATGGAGTTCTTAATTATACTTCAACAGGATTTGAAAATAAAAAATATATGGCAGGAGTGTTCTTGGATGTCAATGCAGCATTCAATGAAATTTGACATAAGGTCAACTTTACAACTTAATTCTCTGTAACAATTATTACAACATTCTTGGACAACAATAACAAGATCATTCTTGGAAGCTAGATTCTTCACAGTCTGTCAGAGAAAATGCAAAAAATTGAAGCCCATAAGGTTACATATTATCATCCTTTTTATATAGGCCTAACATTTACAAAGTTGACCTTCCAGAAGCACAAAACACAATCACGGCTACTGTAGTTATTCTGATGATACAATGATACTTTCTTTTTGTGACACACCAGAAGAAGTGACATTTTAAATCTTCAAAAATTATATTAACAACCAAATATTAAATCTTCTCTCCAAAAAACAACCTGACTTCAAAATTGGAGAATAAAAATATATGAAGAATAACACTATGTCTTTATTCTAGTAAAAAAAAATATCCTCCTGTCTATTTAAATATCATAACAATTCCTTGAGATAAAAAAGTAAAATGTTTAGGCCTATTCCTTGATATAAGAATGACATATGGACAAACAAAAGCAAAAAAAAAGCATCTACTTTTAGATTCTAGATTCAAACTTTTCCATAAACTTCTAAATTCTAATTCCCTTTAATCTCACATGTTAGCAACTTAACTCTACACACAGACCTTAAAATTCTATTCATTGAACAGTTAGTCCATTTACACTATTAAAGACTTCATAACAAAATTAAAAATCACAGTAATCCACTAATCAGAACAATATTTAATAAAACATTAAATCCATGATACCAACTTCAGTTGGCTTTGGAGTAGATGCCTTCTGTTTACATCACTGAAGATTTGCCTCTAGACAATAATTCATAATTAATATCATGTTATTATTCATATTGCACATATTACACATATCATTTGGTTGTTGTGCAAATGTGTACAATACCAAATAAAATATTAATGTTAAAAAAAAATAATTATTTTATGGTATGTCTAGTGTCGCACTTACTGCTTCTAGTGGAAAAAACTGCTACAAGTGCAACAGTTTTTAAATACGCTACCAGATAGCAGACAATTACATTGCAATAAGTATATAGGCATTGAATATTTGGTACTTTACATTCAATGGTCAGCCTATAAGAAACGACCTGCTACGGTCACTTGTTATAAATCCTAAAAATGAATTATGAATAAATTTATAGCTACTAGCACTGAATATATACGGACATATATATTAAGTATATCAACGCTACTAGAGAATAAGTCTTCCATAGGAATGCAACAAATTGTGATATCAGCAGTAATTTCATTCAATGAACAAATAATTATTGTGAAAAATACATTAAGGTAGAATAAAAGTAATTTTGTACAACAAAATTATAATTCCGTGTAACCTTTAACGATTTCGAGTAAATGTTTCAAATCTACATCATTCCCAATAACAATATTTTGGTTGTCTTACATAATACCTAGTAGGTCTACGAACACGTGCGCGCGCGCTCACACACACACACACACACACACACGTAATGTGTCATTGTTACAATCTTACCTGTATACATAGTAAGTAGCCTATCTCTATATAAGATACATTTGAAGTAATTATTCGCAGTAATTAAGTAAACATCACTTATCACGGTAAATTACAGGAAAATGAGTTTTGAAGTCAAGGCCACGGATAAAAAAAGGTCAGTTTATACAGTTGTTATTCTATTGTGTAGTCCAGTATTAACATAGCAGCTTTTAGGTTAGCATGTACAGTAGTATACTTATTGTTTTCTTTGTAACTATCAACATTACGCAAAACTGTACCGATAGTAAGTATAGAATATATACCAGTAACTGAATTGTTTTTGTTATTTTTTAAAAATAATGTATTAAGCTGACCATTACTTACTGACAACCAGTTTATTATTATTTTATTTTGTGTTAATGGTCTGTTTAGTCATGATATAAATAACCTGTAAGAAGTAAGAAAAAAATTAAAATACAGTAGGCATATTATTAAAATCAATCCATTTTCTTACAATAACAAACAAAATTAGATATGCATAATCCTTCATATACTTTCTTAGTAAAGTAGTATTTGTTTTGTTTTTTTTACTTAGATCACAATACAAATTAATTATGTCCTATGTTAATAATTTAATTTACTATTACCCATAACAAATGTATTTTGTAAATTATTTTCTTAATAAATAATATAAATAAAAAGGTTATAATAATTTAATGCGTATTTTTTAACTTTTCAGAAAAACTGTGATTACCAAAATAATGCCTATTTATGATGTACAAACAAAAATTATGTTATTTCTGTCTGCTTTTAGCAAATCTCCTTTGGAGGCATTAGAATGTCCATCATTGTAAGACCCAGACCCGAGATCTTGAAATGGGTACCTCTAACTCACCTTTTAAGGGGAGTTGTTAAGTTATATATATATAACTTATATGTATTGTTTAAAATATCTTTTCAGAGCTTATTTCTCTCACCAAAATAAATGAAACCATACTTCCTAAAATCGTTAAGTTTCTTTCTAACCTCTATTTTGTATTTTTTTTTTAAATTATACCTACAATATGGAGTTAAAATTTTGCTTTCCACCTAATGTAATAAAGATCCAAATTTAGAAAAATATTCATTTTACTTATTTAACACATTTTAAAAAATGGTAGATATGTAAACTTTTAGTATCGAATATCTTAAAATCCATTGATTTTACAACAGAATTACAAGTCACGAACTATTTACCATTTTTAATTAGAAACAAAATGTTTTTTAAAAAATTCTCTTTAGCTTAAAAGGTAACTTGAGTTTTCGACAAAAAACTGTCTGTACATCTGAACCTATGTTTCAATAAAAACAGTAGATCCAATGTTTAATGATTAGGCTAAAGCCAATAAAACATCAGTTTTTGTTGATAACTCAATTAATTCTTTAAGATAGACAAAAATTTTAAAAACATTATGTTAAACCGATTTGATTAAAACTTTGCTCAAAACAAAAATTTGAGAACAGGTTGGATAAATTATTTTTTTCATTGAAATCTGATCGTGTTCAAATAGTGGCAATTTTTTGGAATACTTAAGATGCGTTAAGATGAACACTTAAAGTTGTAGCAAACTTTAAGAAATCTTATTCTTTATGATATACTTTCTTGAAAATTCAATTTCACTTTCATAATCAGTGTTAAAGTCTGCATACATATAAAAGTGGTGGTTTCAAAATTTCATTGGAAATATGATAATAAACTGACTGTGGTCAGAGTTTATTTTCGTATTTTCAGTATATATAAGTTAAAAATTTTGAATGCTAAATTGCAGATTGTAATGCTTATTATGATGATAAACCCAAATTTTTAAAAATGAAAAAAATATTGTTGTAAATTCGCTTTAGTCACATCATCTATAAAGCAATTAATTACAGCAAATTAGTTATAGCAATTAGTGGTATAGGTAACCTGTAGTTATCTTGGATGAAGACAATAGGTAATGATATGAGTATGAGTGCTTATAGAGAAAAATGTGATTACACTAAGTCTCCAAAGCCTTTCTGTATAGCCCTACTGAAAATGTACGATAGTTTCTTTGACTCTGAAAATGTGGTTTAAAAGTGTATCAACACTACTAAACTTGGAAAATGTCAGATTTCTTGGATCAACATAGAAAAAAATAAACCTCGTTTAGTGCTCTAAAAATAATAATTCCAATGATATTTTGTGTGGTTAGAAGAAATACAAGGTTTAAAAAAAAGTAAACGGATGCAGGATTATACATTTGGAACTAGAATGGTACTCATGCCTGCATTTTCATTAGCAGACAAAAAAAAAATATTTTCACAGTAAGATGAAAATTTTGGTTATGTGGATGACCAAAACAAGGAATTTTTCAGGAGTTTATGTAAGTAAAATCAATGTGCATCTCTTGGCACTTAAGTCTACTCATTGAAAAAAACCATGTTGGACTGAGAACTTTTTAAAAAATGATGAACAAAATATTTATTTTAAAGACTGATATCAACAGCTTTGTACTTAAGAAAAGAGTTCAATTTTTTTTTAAAGAATTTATCTGCTTTACTCCAACAGTTGTCAAGTTTTTCCTGTTACTGTTAAGTTTCAGTTTTAGTGATTATTACCATTAACATTTCAACCCTTCATATTGGGCCTACATAAATTTTTAAAAATTAGGAAAATTGAAAATATTATATTGTTGACATTTTTTGAAGTCAAAACGTTTTTAGATCAGCCTAGCACTTTTTGTTTAAGGAAAAAATAGAAACTTACAATAATACAAATAACATGTAAAACAGTGACACTCTTGCTGAATACAAATTGTTAGTATTTTTTAAGTGAATTAAATCTACCAGTGAGCAGACTAGTTCTGCTCATGCATTTGTGGCTCAGTGCATTTCTGCTTATGAAACTAAAGAACATGGGTTCAAAACCCAGTATTGAATTTAAATTGTAGTACATTTAATATTAATTTCTTTAAAAGTAAGTATTTTTATAAAAATAAGTTGAATAATAATATTTAGGCTACATTTTCACTATAGTCATTATGCTATTTATCTGACATATAAGGCAAACATTGTGTTGAGCGTTTATATATATGTATACATGGTAGAAGCAAATTTCCAAAAATATTTTTATTTTGAAATTTGAAGCTTTAACTATGTGGAAGTTACATATTAAGGTTCATAAAATTAAAAAAAAACAATTTTAAGCCACTATAGACTTAACCCCTTAATCCATTATATGAGGGGCGACCGTTGAAGAGAAAGTTTGAAAGGATCCAATCAGAAGCGACCGAAAACGTATGATTTTGAAGAGCCAATCAGAAGCGAGCATGTCAGGTTTAATGTACACATGTTGAATAGAAGGGGGTACGAGGTGGAGATAGAAAATTATAAATAGGATGGGCCATAATATTGGTGACCAGTATTGATACAGTTTTTGAAGATGGAGGTTCTCCGAAACGCGTCAACGAAAGTAGAATTGATGAAGCAAGGGGAGGCAGATCATTATACTGAACATAGTAAAACACTTAAGTTTACATTTCAAAGGTCAAAACTAATTTATGACTACTGGTAGCCTAACTCTAGTTGGCTATTCTTCTCAGTAAAAGTTTCAATTAATTATTTTGCATAGTAGTTGACATTGTATATTTTTGTTATCAGAAAAACACCATAATCATTGATAACACATAGCATATTGCAAATACATTTACAATGTTATATATGAATGGTTTTTATGAAGTTCTGTACTTCATTATTTTACTTCGCAATAACAATGACTATGATACTAAAACCTTAACAATTCAGTAAGAGAATATAATCTTTTTTTTATTTATTGATATATTTTTTCTTTAAAAATGTACAGACTTAAAGATTTTATTTTAGAGATATATATATTTTTGAAATATGGCCACTCGGAGAAAAATATTAGAATTTAAGGAACCTTTTTAAGAAACCTCAAAAATTAGAAAAATTGATCTTCATTGAGTTTTATAACTACCTTACTTTTACTTTATCTTTCATGCTTAATGAATTCGTATTTTTCGTAGGTCTAACTATAATTTCTCGCAAGCAATGGGGAGCAGTTCCACCTAAAAGTAGACAAAAGATTTCATTGGACAATTTACCTGTTCCTTTTGTAGTTATTCACCATAGTGCATTAGACAACAACTGTTCGAACCAATCATGTTCTCAGATTGTACGCAACTACCAGACATTGCATATGGTCATCAAAGGATGGGATGATATAGGGTACAATTTCTTAGTGGCTCCGAATGGTGACATCTTTGAAGGTAGAGGTTGGGATATTGTTGGTGCTCATGCTATTGGTAAAAACCAGAACAGTGTCGGCATTTGTTTGATTGGTAATTTTGAAGGTAATTGAACACAAATATTGTATTAATTAATTCTGAATAATTACTTTTTCACCATCACAAGGTGAGATATAAACAAAAACTGTTGTAATGAAACGAGAAATTTAGTTTAGAGCTTCTAAGGAATAATTAGAGTTTACATTGGGTAATAAATTATTATATCTCTAATACCGTATGCTGTATATCCAATACTATATATCAAATACCTACTGTATATAAAGAAGCTTGAAAAAAATATATATACAACTATTATGTATTTTAATAGACTAACAAATGATCTAAAAAAACTTAATGTAAGTGCTAAAAAATAAATTGAAAAAATGGCTGCTGCTAAATGAATCTTTACCATAACAAGTAATTAGAAAGAATAATATAGATATATTGGAATAAATTATTGGTTGTAATTTCTAAGACAATTTAGGATACTATCTTTGTCTATCTAATACATATTTAAAGAAAAGGTTACTCTCAAATTTTGCAGTGAATATACAGAAGCCACTCATTGATTCATACATAAGTTATTTTAAAATGGTTAATGAGGTTTATTGTTATTGATAAAGGGTAATTGTTCACTATTTGGCAGTTACAAACTTTATTTGTATGGAATATATTGTTTATTTTACAAATCTATATGAAATGTTAAAAAAACAAAATATATATATATAATGTAGTAGTTTGTGATTGATAACTACATAACACAACAGATTAAGATTGTAACAAACGTTGATGTTTTTTTAATATCAGAACAGATTTACTTACAGCAAAATTAACATGTTTAAAAAGTTAAAAAAAAGTGAAAACATACTTTATTTCCACACATATTATGTTAACTGAATTAGCAAGACTTGCTAACCTTACATGGTATGTGTGGAAATGTGATGCTAAATTCAGCCAGTTGACCTACAAATAATAATATTATCAGTTAGTGTAACAGGAGGCATCGTAACACACTTCATGGTAAAAACTGTATTAGTGAAGTTATAAAGTGACACATTGTTCGACGTCAAATCTCTCATTGCATTTATGTTTGGAACATCATGTGTCCCACCACTTTCTGAATGGTAAAAATAGCTCACAAAGATGAAAAATCAAGTTTGTAGGGCAATAATTTAAAAAAAGTAATGTATTCCCAAGCCTTGAATTGAAACAGGTTTGTTTAATTTAAAATGCAAATTCCTCAAAACTATGTTTTTTCCATCAGTGTAAGAAAAAAATACACATTTGTCATCAGTCTAACAGGCATAAAGTATGGACGGTAAGCAATAAATTACTAATAAAAAGAACAACTACTTAACAGTACAGTATGTTTCAATTTTTTAATATGTTGTACAAATATTAAGTCAATAATGATATGAAATACAATGAAATCGATTGGTTAAAATTATTTTTATTTTTTTTGTTTAATTTTATTTTTCCCATTTTAACTACTTTATTTATTAATTGGAAGAAAGAAATCAGAAGATTAATATATAAACACTCAATGGTTTCCAAGAAACAATTGAATTATCTTTTATCTCAATAAAACATAAATTACAAATATTATTCGAAATTTGTTCAAGTGTCTATTATCAACGTATTTATAAAATTTATATTTGATTCTCTTAATTTATAAAATAAAAAAAAAGAAATACATCGATTTATCAATTTACAACATTTTATCCTACAGCTACTGTTCGATAATAATTAAGCTCTTTAAAAAATGCCTATCAGGTTTAGTTAATTATTAAAGTTTGATAATTGTCTTTTATTTATTTACGTTAGCATTAACTCAGGGGTTCAGTAGAGCACTTAACATGCACATATGGTCAATATTAAACAGTATTCATATAATTTGCGCTTAAATGTTTTCTCATGTAGGGGATATAGTCGTGTAGGCTTTTTGTTGGTAAACATTTACTAATTACATTTATGAAATTATACAAATTATAATTTATAATCAGTCATATCTCAAAAGGAGGATAGTTGAAACTAAAATTTTTAAATGCCAATATTTGTTTTTTTAATAATAATAATAATCTCTCTCCAGGAATGATTATCTTTAATCTGTTGTATTTACATTTATTAATTAATAATTCGTAGTTTTAAAATTTTGAATTCAATGGTTAGTAAATTTGGTTACGTCTCATTCAGGAGAAGATTTGATTTATTTCACTGTCTTTACTGTTGATTTTGAATATCACTATAAACATTCACTTTCTATTTATAATTGGAATTCTGCAGCTGATTTTCTCATCAATGCTTGATGTTTTACGTTCGCTTAAATTTTTCTTCGGACTATTCTTCAGTGTCCAAGAAGCAACTCCCTCATTTTTTATTTTTGAAAACAAAAATTTTGTGTCTAATGTTCACTACTTTTGGCACTATTTTGGGTGGAATCTTGATTAAATTTTATCTCGTAAATATAATTAGTGTAATTATACAAGAAATTTTATAACCAAATATTGCTTTATTAATTTTAACTTCAGAAAACTATAAAAAAACTTCTTTGTTTGATCGAGTATATTTATTATGAATAGGAACTGTACATACACAAAGTTTGTTAGTATGTACTGCCTTACCCTTTGCTTATCCTGACAGTCAATCATATGTCCAGTCATATGATAGTGGTCCGCCCATGTACTACATTTCATTGTATTGACTAAAATTAACATGTCTTTCTGCCAACAATATTCAAAAATGTAAAATGTCTAAATTTGTTATGATAATCTGAAGTATACAAATAAAAAAATATTTATTACTGAATATGTCTATATGCATTGTTTTTACATGTTCCTAGTGATTAAATAATCATTTTATCATAATGCTGATTTGGTTATAGGCTTGTCTTTGTGAAGTTACCAATGATGTGATGTGGGCGGCCATTATCTTTCACTCATTGCGTTTTTGTCTTTGGTGGAGTCATTCATATCATTGCATTGTTTTGAACACATGAACTGCTTCAGTGTGTATGATCACAAGTACTTAATTAAACTACAAATTTTATACCAACTGCAATTATACATTTCATAACAATGCATGTCTTTGGAAAACAAGATGGGATATAAACTATGTGCTTTCATAGAAATTTGGATTAACATAAAACATATACAGCTTTTAAAAATTAAAAATAAACCTTTTTTAAGGAATGATGAAATAATAATCTTCATTTATCTTGTGGGAAAGCAATTTATCTTGCAGAGAAAGCAATATGGCAACGCTAATATAGTATATTGGCTAATAATATTTATTATTTTTATTTCAGAAATTGTTCCAACTGTAAACGCACTTTTATCTCTTAAAAACCTAATCAAATTTGGTGTTAAAAAAGGCAGTATTTCAAGAAACTACATGATGATTGGTCACAGACAAGTTTCAAATACACTTTGCCCTGGGAAAAACTTATTTTCAATAATAAGTACATGGCCACACTGGGCTAATTTGACAAAGTAACATATTTCTGCTTTGATGTTCAACAATGCAATAAAGTAGATATAAATATACTACATAAGTATTCATATTTCTTCTCTTATATCCTATTGTTCCAGACATTATTTATGCTGTTTTTAGAGTTACATATACTGTTGTCATTATTAAGTACGGAAATTAAACAAATGAGGAAAGTGGGGTGATAAATTTCAAACCAAATTGATACAATTTCTGGCAGTTTTTAGTAACATCAAAAAATGGGTTTTTAAATTAATCCCTTTTTGGGACAATTTTTTTCATATTTTGAAAATATTTTCAGTAAACTAACCAACACCAATGCAAAATCTATCACTTCTATGTAACTAAAAGTAAAACATAAGATGGAGCTATTTATTAAGTACAATTACAGTGGGCTATAGCAGACCTTTGGTTTAGCGGACTTTGCATTTAAGGAACAACAAAAACTAAAGTTATTTTTTGTTTGAAATTTTAAAAATTTTGATAGGTGATATTTTGTACTAAAATTTTTTAAAACTTTTTAATAATTTTGGTACATATAAGAATGGATTTCTATTACAGCATCATAGAATAACAAACTATTAACTCATTATACGAGGGCTATCTAGAAATCAGTTATGTTTTGCTCTGTAGACGCTAGGGGCGGGGATATCACAGCCATCTTGGTGTCAGAGCGTTCGTCTGTTCAGCTGTGCTAATGAGACGTTACTGTTGCTGTTTGTTCACGTACAATACTAGTTTGAAATGTGTGCAGCTATTGAAAATCCCGCACCTGTGAAGTGCGATCGGTGATACAGTTTTTGTTGGCTAAGAACAATAAACCAATTGAGATTTATAGCCAACTCTGTGAAGTTTATGGGAACGATGTGATCACTGAAGGTGGAGTGCGTCAATAATGCATTATGTTTATTTAAAAATGGCCAAACTAATGTGCACGACGAAGAACGAAGTGGACTGCCAAGCATTGTGACCGATGAAATTCTAAAGTCGATGAGAAAATCAAAGAAGATCGTCGGTTCACAATAACAGAGCTATCACTTAGTTTTCCACAAATTTTAAGATGTTTGTTGCATGAAATTGTTACACAAAAGTTAAGTTACCACAAATTTTGTGCAAGATGGGTACCGAAAATCTTGACTGAAACCTATAAAAATCAGCGTATGGCTGCTTCATTGACATTTCTGGACAGTTACGAAAAGGGTGGTGACTCACTACTCGATCGAATCATTACAGGATACGAGACTTGGGTGAAACATGTCAACTGCAAAACCAAATTGCAGTCTATGCAATGGGGGCACACAAATTCCCCCAAAAAACCAAGGAAATGCATGCAAACGTTGTCTGCAAGGAAGATCGTGGTTTTTTGGGACAGGAAAGGAGTCCTTCTGTTGATTTCTTAGAACTTGGCACAACAATAACTCTGCAAGGTATTGTGAAACCTTGGAAAATTTAAGAAGATCAATTCAAAACAAGCGCAGAGGAAAGTTGAGTTCAAAAATTCTGTTTCTGCACGACAACACCCGACCACACACAGCCAATCAAACTCAAGAAGTCCTGGATGTTTTCTAGTGGGAGATGTTTCCACATCCACCTTACAGTCCGGATCTTGCTCCGAGAAATTATCACCTGTTTCCTGCAATGAAGACCTGTCTTGTGAGCAGCATTTTGATGACGACGGAACTGCAGGAGGGCATGACAACCTCGCTGAAGTCTCAGGCGGTAGAATTCTACGACACTGAAATTTCAAAACTGGTTCACTGCTATGATAAGTGTCTAAATTTATATGGTGACTATGTAGAAAAATAGTATTTTAGTATCACTTTCAAATGTATACAATAAAAAATTTTTCTTGTACTTCGTTTTTTTTATACGAAAACGTAACCGACTTTCTGGATAGCTCTCGTATGATGGGCAACACGCAATAAAGGCAAACAACAAAATATTTTTTTTATTGATTTTCATAGTAAATTCAACAGAGACTCTAATTATAACACTATTTTGTCTCTAGCATTCTGAATATTAAATGTAAAAGAAGTAAGCGGTTTTTGAGCTTACTAGTTATTGTGGATTGATGCGGAGGCAAGAAGGGCTAACTAGATCACTGTTATCCGGATGTGGCTTTTAATCATTTGCTCCAGTCCAAACACTGTTTCTTGCTGAAATGGATTTATTGCGAAATGATACACTGACTTCACCATTGTAGCTCTATAACAGTTTTTTGATCATTTATGGGTCACCTACTTTTACAGTACATAACCTTCTACTGTTACCAATATCTACTGTTTTAAAATTGCTGGATTATTATGGCCTTAATGTTATGTAAGTGTTTATGAATAAGTTTGTTGTAATAAAACTGATGAATTATGAATAAACAATAGAACATGGTGAAGGAGCAAAAAAAGGTGATAACAGGGGAACACAGTAATTATATCCATGGCCTCAACCAATAATGCATAAAAGAGAGTGCATCAGAGTTCAAGTAACAACAGCAGAGTCAACCAATAATCTAAAGATATCAGGAAATGTTTATTAACATCTGTAACTCATCTGTTCTTTTAATGGTACGTAAAATTCCTTGATCTTGCCTCTGTAGTTCTGTGGTCACCCAGCAACATAATCAACGATTTTTTGGAACTGTGTTTTGTTGTGGATTGTTGCACACAAACCCCTACATTTATAAGTTGATAGTGTCAGTTTATCTATGATTGAATATGCTGTAATAAAAATGTATTCTTATTTGTACTGTACTGATTTTTAAGAAACCCAACCTTTGAACAAAAATTTGAATTTTTTGATATAACTGAACAAAAACATAAGTTATTAAAACAATTACTATATATTAATAATCAGTGCACTTCCAGATTCCACTTTCATTTAACAGGCTCCCATACAGCATATTAAACCAAAAGTTTACTGTATACAAAGCTATAAATTTTTCAACACAAAGTAAACAGTAGTTTAAAATAAAAATTATTGTAACTATTAGTAACAATAATAGAACAAATACATCTTTGAATTTCTCTGGCAAATGTTTAATACATTTCCGCTCTATCTTTAACCATCAGTTGGGTTAACCACCTTGTATTTCCAGAGTAAATCTTCATTCACTGAATATCAGACAATGTGACTTTGTCAGTCATTTGTCGTTTCTCATGATGATAAGAAGGAAACAAAATATGATTACACAATATGTAGCTTATTGTAACAGTATCCTTGTGTGTTTTTGCATGCTACCAAAAAGTGTGACAACAGCAGCAACATTTGATTTATTGACATTAGGATTACTTGATCAAGTGTTTCTGTTATTGTGTGGGGTTTACCTTTAGTGTTATATTGTTTTTAGATATTTAACAATACAGTGAGTTTTTTTATATAAAATGAGTGTGCTAAAACAAAAAAAATGTATTTATTGACTATGGAACAGAAAATTTTAAGTAATATAACAGTTAGGTAAAGGATAATCAGTGAAATTCGTAGTCGCTGAATTTGGTGTCAAGTTAACAACAGTTAAGGATTGGTGCTAAAATAAGAAAGCCATTTAAGATTATTGCATACAAATTGAATCAGAATTAATATGATAGCATTTGTATAACTTTTACTATACAATTTAGGTATTTTTGGTTTAACTGATTTTTTCATTGTTTAACTAGGGCCTGGTTAAGAGCGCTTCCATTGTAATAGTCCTAAAGTAAGTTTAGCAGTTATTGAAAGTTTCTCATAAAAATATAGTATTAAATTATTTTTAATAAAATCATAATTAAATTAACTGTAATTTCAATTTGCATCTGTTTATTTGAAAATTTAATTACTTATGTTTTGTTTAAAGTTATAAATTATTTGCAGTATAAATATCTAAACATTGTAAGTTTAATTAGTTAAATCCACTGTGTTTTGAAAATAAAAATTTTGTTTTAGTTTTCATCATTCATTGTTTTTATGTTTTTTACCTTTCAACTCGTAACCATGAAATTTTTTACATTTTGTACTGTTTCTTCTGAAGTTCTATGTGCATAGTATTTTTTTTTTTATTCAGTGGAAAATATAAAAGAAGGTGAAATGAAGGTTATCCTGAATGTTGGTCAATATACCACCTTTAATATAGGCAATATCAAGGTGACCATAATTTGTTTTAGTCATTTATACATGTGTGTGTGTGTGTGTGTGTGTGCACGCACACACACACACACACACACATATATGTAATAAAGTCCACAGTTTTATTCTGGATACCTGAAAATAAATCCGTTTATGCATTAATTTTAAGCAATAATTCAATTAAATAATAAATACAATTTCATTATGAAAAAAAATTTATTACAAAATAAATTAAGTAACATTTTATAAAAATACAATATAATAATACATACTCAACACAGCACCAACACATCAATCCCAAAATTATAATTTAACTCGTTCTAACTTAACAGATCTGTTTTTGACTCTAGACTGTAAAATAAAATATGTGTACACTGCAAATGAAATTAGGACACTGCTACAGAGTCAGCTGACATAAAGTAAAACAAAATGAATTTAAATACTGCTAACAAACAATTGATTTTTCATTATCAATAATAATATGTTCTTCGAGCAGGATACAGTGTATCCTACATACACTAGAAGAACAGGCACACCCTAGGATGTCTTGAGTGTATATGTGCCACATTATTTATCCAAAAAATGTTAATTCATTTTTTCTTTAGAAAACCTAAGTTCTATTAACAGTTTTTTTCTTTTTTGTAAACATGTAAATTGCTGTTACCAGTTTTGGAGCATTGTTTATAAAACTAACTTGCTCTTGTTGATTTTGAAAGGTTTTCAAAATAAGTTTGTTTATACTAACTGCCTGACATGATGATTCCTTTTTCTTTGAATAGTTGATATCAGAATCAGAAAAAGGACAAAATATTATGCAATCAATGTAGTAATAAGAGATAACATAGTAGACACCAGTGTGAAATGAGGACAGTAATGGTTACATATGAGATAACATCAATATATTTGCTTTCAATAAACCTTGTTTATAAGGTATTTCATCAACCATTGAAGAATATCTAAGGAAATCCAGCATCTTCCCGAATACTGCCAGGATTTTGACGATAATGGTCATTAATTTACCCAATACAAATGATTTCTTTCTTGACAATGATGGTTATTTCATTTGAATACATGAATCCCCAGGGTTTACAAGAAAAATAAATTATAATTAACTGAATAATAATAAATAAATGGAAAATATTTATTGGCTATATATAAGTAAAAAAAAAAATAATGTGCTCTTATCATCAGATATTACATTTTTGCTCTGTACTGTATGGCAGTGCAATCCCTAACAACTAGATGTTGGATAGTGTCTCCTATATTGGTCTGGAACTAACAGTTTTGCTGTGCAAGCAGTGCATCACTTGGCTGCAAGTCTGGACTAATGGATTTTAATTATAAAAACTGCACATAAATACTTAAGTTACTATGTATTTGAAAAATTTCAAAAAAATAACTTCCTTTTTCTTAACAAGTAATTTTACTTTTCATTCATGTATGTGTTATCATACACCAATAAACTATATTTTGAAAACACTAAATTACTATCTACTTTTTCCAGAATAAAAATGAAGCTGTTTATAATTAACTGTGTCTATTATCTATCTATTTGGTTTTACATTTAAATGGATAATTAAATATTTGAAAAATTTGAGGGTGACTTTTTTTGATGTTATGTACAGTATACCATATTTTGAAGTATTTTTATAATCACTTGTCGATCTACAAAGTTAAGTGAAGGCGAAATAACAAATTTCCCTATCATTATTTCTAGGCAATCAAATATAATTTCTTCTTTCTAGAAGGGTTCTAAAAGGCACTCTGCTGACTGCAGTAGTAGCATCATTTTGGTATTTCAATAATTAACAATGTGGACACTAAAGAAGTTTTAGTATAGCTTATAGTATGTTATCTTGCTTCACAACAGACACATAGATGTATGTCTGTAACAACTATTTTATTTCATAGAATGTGTCCTTAATGAATTAAAAATAACATCGGGGGACACCCACCCTTTTGTTACAAGCCCTCTTTATGTTTTGTTTGGAAAACGCTTGTGCATATTTGATATAGAACTCGTACAGACACAGTGACAGATCCTGAAGAGTAGCTAGGAGAATTCACAAGTAGTCCAAAAGTAATGATAGGAAAACGTTATTTCACATACACTTACCACTAATCGTCAAATTTGTTACAAAAACACTCCAAAGTATATATTGTATATACCTCAAAAAAAGAGACACCTTCAACATTTTCAATTATTTTTAATTGTCCTCTTAAATGTAAATATAAACACCAAGGAGGAATTAGTAGACAGACTTTGAATCATGATTTGTCTGATTTATTGGACAACTTTTTTATATAACCTCATTGTTTGGACAATTTTTTAAAATTTACATTCATAATATTAATTTTTACAAATGTAAACTTTGAAAAAATATCAAGCAGTAAACACTAAGTTGTTAAAATAACAAAAACAAATAATAAAATAGCCTGCTAAGATAAGTACCAAGGACGAAAGAATAAGATTCCAAGAAAAAACCAAAATAAGACCTAAACCTGTCATTTTGGAAGATGAGAGGAAAAGAAGATCGGAAAGAATGAAGAGCTACTGGGAACAAAGAAGAGTACAGTGCGCAAGAAATGATTGATTCAGCGTACCCCAAAGAGGGTGAAACAAAAAGAAGAAAATAGCCAATGGCTTATGAAATTTGTTAAAGTATCAATATATAAGACTGGTCAAACTGCCTCAGTCTAAGGTGCTATGCTTGGCCAATATAATATTTTAGGATCCCACACCGGTCATTGATTTTCTGTGTAATACATTAAAGTTTGTCTATGTTAGAGGAAAAGGCACCATCCCCTCCCACCATAAATAAATGGTCAACAGTTCAGGTAGAAATTGACAGGAACAGATGAATTCTTTGTGAGTTGCATCTAAGACCAAGACTTTCTACTTTTGCAGTAGACATTTACTATATGTGTCCAGCTGAAAATATTATTATCATGAAATATGTTCATTAGGCTTAAAATATATTTAAAACTTCATTTTCATCTATTACACTAAGAGGGTTAAGACGACCGTTTCACAGAATCAACTACATCAACATCACAAAATTAGACAGTACTATTCATCAGAAATATATTAATAATAATTTTGTTTTCATACCCTGCATTTTGTTTTACATTTAGTAAAAAATTTTCTTTTCAATATTTTTTTTTACCTTAAGAGTAAAGAATGTTAAACAAAATTATACTAGTACAATACAATAACAATTTACATTGTATACTACAAAAAAAAAAAAAATGCAAAGTAAAAGTTTAACAATATTCAAATATACAAAATGAAATTGATCACAAATAAATATAGAATAAAAAACTCCTCAAACATCATGTTTAAATTAGAACCAAGTTATATCACAATAAGGGTTGTATTTTTTTAATGCTGAGGTAATTATTCTAGTTTTAACTTAAAACTAGTTTTTAGTTATAAAATTACAGATCAAATTTTATGCAGTTGAAGAAATAGGCATAAACTCTATTTAAAAAATAAAGTACTGAGCATCATAAAATTAGTAAATGTTCAATCAGCAGCACTTAACTATATAAATTTGTAAAATCAATATATATTTTCCTCTTTGTGGAGAGATAACTTTACATAAGTGTAATTAATAAAATCTAACACAGTAAAATCTATCTATTGCGGATTTTTTTTATAATGGAAATCTCTCTATAACAGCTGAATGTGTTGGTCCCTTCCCATTCCTATAGTAAAAATATGTATTGTAACTTTCTCTATTGAGGCCAACAAAATACCAGGAATCTACAGCGGCAAAGCATGTGCACACTTCCAATACTGATTTACATTATCAGTATTGAGTGTAATCAGTGTTGTTATGTTTGAGAAGATAACTCAAACAAGTTATCTTCTTCTACCCTATTTCTCAATAACACATTCTAGTGTTAAAAAGCAGTGTCCAGTTGTCAGCTGAATCGAGTGTTTTGTGACCAAGTACATTTTACAAGTAGAGCATTATTTTTTTTATAATTTTACAATACAGTGTACTGCCATCTAAATGGAAAATTTTATTGTTAGATGTAAAGTTTACAATTTTGTGTGAGTTAGAGAAAGTTATGAAGCAAGTAGATGTTTGCCGAAATTTTAACTTAGCTAGTTCTTCTGGTGGTACGAAATTTAAAAATATAAGGAGGCCTATAATAAAAACAATAGCTTCAAGACAATTCGAAATCCAGAATTTGAAGGAAATGATGAAGCGGCTCTGCAGTAGTTTTGGCAAAATATGGCCTTTCTCATAATTACAGTATTTATTCATACAGTATTATTTAGTAAATATTGTTTTTTTTAAATACTGTACATTATATAGTTTTATTTCGATACACTTTGCTCTCAATACTTCAAATTAAAAATAGTGTATAACATGTTTTAGAAATTAAAATACATTTTATACATGTTTTGGTTGAGCTGTCTCTATAGTGGAAATCTTTTTATAGTGGTGAAAAATAGTGTACCCTTCAATACCACTATAGAGAGATTTTACTGTATATGAAACTTGTGGTAATTAGATTTCCACAAGTATGGTGATCAGTAGATAAAGGTATCAAAGTATCACATGAATACACAGTTAGCCATTTTAAAATATTCTATGGCAAGAATTCAATTATTAAGTAAACAAATCAAATCTGTACATACTTTTTATGCAATTAGATACATGTTATGCATTTACGCCAGAAGACTAATTTGATTAGTCTGAATCAGATATTGTACACATTAACAATATTTTTTTTTAACTTATTTAAGAAAATTTTCATGTACAGTTTAAAAGTACAACTCTAATAGGAGGATCAAATTATACAGATTGTATTACAGACTTCTTATACAGTAGACCTTCAATTATCGGACCTATATGGAAGGTACCTTTCGGGTACATAGTGCTTTTCAACCTACAAATTTTTTGACTTCAGAACAGCCACTGCGAATACAGATTTTATTTCTGATAATCAGGTCTGTTAACTGAGGGTCTACTGATAACAATTCTGGTATAAAAATTATAGAATTCCTTGGACCTCTGTGGTTATATGGACCTTTTCACTATGCACACAGCTACAAAGTTAATGTAGCAATAATAAATAAAAACCTAAGGCACCATAAAAAAAGTTTTGAGATAAAATGTCAACTAATAGGTTATTAGCTCGTTTGACCTGCAATCTGTTGAAATGAGAATTTTTCAATTTTAATTTAAAACACATCTATACAAATTAATTGTACTTCCAGTAAAATCTCTTTCATTCAGCCCTCTGATATCCAGACCAATTTTTTGAGCGGAGCAAACCATGTTTTGAGTTGGGGAGTAATGTGTAAGTAGTTTTGTAATGGGAAAGCACCAGCTTGTTCTGTTAAATCCCTGCTTCTATCTGATTTATTGTTTAGTATTTTATTTGACTATTACTATTACATTTCTTTTTTATTATTAGTTTCAGTAGCTCGGTAGCTCATAGTATATGTCATACACTTTTATTCATTCAGAAGTGTTTTTTTTTCTTATATTTTGTTTTTCAACTTTTGTCAGATAGTTGGGCATTTAATTAGAAAGTGATTTTCTTTTATTAAATTTTGTTTCAATTTAACAATGACAAAAGATGACAATAATATGAAAAACTTTTTGTTACAAAGCAATTAAATGCAGGAGAATTATTATTATTATTAAAAAACATTGTTTTAAAAGTTCTCATTACAACTTAATGAAAATAAAGCTAAAAACTTACATATACCATTATTACACTTAAGTGAAACTAATACATAAATTTAAAAACTGTTGGATTCAGAAAACTAGAACATATAATTAATTCATAAACATGTATAATTTTTGGTTTTTTATATCTTCACACTAACGCTTCACTTAACTGATTAAGTTCAAATTTTTATGGAACCATTAAAACCAAAATATTACACAAATGCAGTATCAAATTTGAAACAAACAAAAATGGCTTCTATGATTCCATTACCTTATGAAGAAACAAAATATTTAAGATCTTTGTACAATGCTGAAGGAAATGTGCACACTCTCTAAATCAACTAACACATACAGAAGAAGTTCATAACAACATAATACAGAACTTGTGAAATATAGTGATAATTTACACTATTGAAACAATCATCTCTGCTGGATTGACTATGTATGTGTTTACAAATGCTTTATGCTTTTTCAGACTTATCTTTAAACTTTTGAGATTTTTTTACTAAACAAAATTCTTTTGACTGAAGTACTAATAATCTGGACAATTTTTAATTTACTTACATTACTTGACTAACAACTTTTTTGAATATTATCCCAAACTAATGCAAAGTTGGTCCAAATTTGATGACATTTTGTGAATTAGCTTATAGAGTATTAAAAACATTTTCTTTTGAAAAAGAATTAAATTTGAAGTTGCACTACATTTCATTACCTGTAGAAAAAATAATAACTATATATGAATGCACTTTGTTTCTGCTTTCAGAAAGAACAGAAATAGTTACTTCATTCCCTTCCCATTTTTTGACCAATTATTTTTTTTTTTTTTTTTACCTTTAAATGGTAAATTTATAACTATCCTAAACTGCAACTACATTTTTAAAAAATGGAGAAATTACTAACATAAAAATTAGGCCTACACAGGAAAAAATATTAACAAAACCTATAATTTTTAAAATGTCTTATAATTGTAGAACAGAAATACATAAAACATACTTAGCTACATAGAGAACCAAAAGTAATTTCTGAAGACCACAATACAATTGTGTACAGAAAATTTTTAATGCAGAGGTGTTGAACTTTAGTAAAATACACATATATCCAAACCTCTGTAAATGGAAGCCTTCTTTCACAAACATAACAGTAGTTGGAGAGCTGAGAGGCTTGTTTACATAGCAGAAATAGCAGCCAGTATTTATTCTGTTCCTACTGTGTCATAAATTAAGAATGTAATTCAGAAGAATGTTTTAACGGAATTATTTTTTGACATCATTACCATTTACACTGCATGAACATGGATAATTTTACTATGCGAAAAGTATTATGCAGCAAAGTACAGTATAGTCAGTTCAAAGCAGCGGCTTTATAATGCTAACTAGATCAGTAATCATACTGTAGGTTAGGTTACATTTTCTTCTTATTTTGTCTTCCGATAATTTCTCAAAAATAATACTTTAAATTCTTACTTACATACTATAAATTTAATGAAGCATTTTGATGTAAAATTTGTATAATAAGGGATATATTATGAAAGTACAACAAAAAACACTTATGCTAATCTTGCAGAATTATATATATTAATTAATTCTTAGTGAAATGTGTTTACTCAGCTAATGTCAGCAACGATGCTAATAATGAGCTGGCCAATACAATGGACTCTTTCTTTGCTGAAATGCTTACACTACATACCCTAACCATTTTGTGTCTCAGCTCTTCAACTGTACAAAGTTATCTTTTAGTTATTACACTAAATTATGAAGTTTGGAAATTCCTTTCATTTATATTAGTTATAACATATTTTGTATTATCAATCTTCAAATTCAATTAATGCACACAATTTATACCCACAACATGACTGAAGAAAATCAAAAGACTACCCATATAACATGGTCATATCTATTTTATATTTCCAAAGTGTCCAAAATTGAATTTATCATCTAACTTAGCTAACTAACGTTGTTCTGGATGAAACAAAATAAAATTATAAACTTTTTTCTATAGTTCAATTTGTATATATAACTAAAAAATTGGTAAGCCACAAAGGAAATTTAAACTTTAAAAGCATTGAAAACACAAAGGAGGATATATTAGTATAGTACTTTGGGTGTAGCTGGTTAAGTAAGATGAGTTTATATTTTCCTAATGCCCTGAGATTATTTTGCCCACATTGTCAAAGCTCTACGTCAAGCTGCTGTATAACAAAAGTGACCATGACAAACGGAGTATTTTATTTCGAACAATGGTCAAAGAGATGCCAACATCATGCATTAGGGGGCTTTACATTGTATTAGGTTTGTTTCCACATTAAATTGTGGGTAGAAATTTGTATCATTGACCAATTCATTACATACACATGGAAAATATTTTCTGTTTTGACTTTGCTTGGATGACTTAATTTTTCTATGTAGTCCATGCAGAATCCAACTGTATTCTGTATGGCTGCAAAGGATCTTGTTCCATGAGTTCTTCAGGTGTTATACCAATCAGTCTAAAATTTTGTTCTCCATAATTAATAAACACATGTTGATTTATTTGCTTAGAGTTTCCTATTTCCAAATGTTTGGCAACAGCTTGCTCAAACGAACAAACAGATGAATCAAATGATACCATCGGCTGTACATTTGTAAAATAGTTTATAGCTGCTGTTCTTTCATCACACTTTAAAAGTTGTTGCACTACTCCAGGCACAACTGGTATTTTTGAAAGTACTTCTTTTTCTTCTCTATTTTCAGTTTTTGTAGAAACTACTAATTTTTGTTTATTATCAAAATATTTCGTATCTATTTCTAGGTTTGTAATTTCTGACTGTTTGAAACCATTTTGATTTAATTCACAACCAGTTAATTCATCCATGTTCAATTTGGAACGCTTACACTTTGTAGGCATTAGCCCATCCATTTCATCACAGTCTGTATTTGATTTGCTAATCATTTCACTTACATTACTAGACTGATCAATTGTAGCAAATTTTAATGAAAACCCTTTAAGTGTTATTTTATTCCTCACGGGTAATGTTTTGTTTTCAACGTTTTTATGAATATCTGTTATATTTTTATCTTGACAAGATTTTCGAAAGAGAGAACTACAATCGGTTGTTTGGTCATTTAATGTTTTTAATTCCACTTCAATATTTTTTGGGTTATAGTGTCTATTATTTATTATACTTTCCTTTGCTTTATTATTTATTCCAAAAGGTAAAGACAATCTGGCTTCTAAGCATTGTTTGTACTCCGACGAATTTTTCTTATCAACACTCTCAACAGTTTTGGTTTCCAGTGACTGATTCTTTTTTGACACTGTAGTTTTCATTTTAGTATTACTAAGATTTTGCGTAGTTTGTGACATGTTATTAAAATGTTCTTTAATGTGTGAAACATATGATGGATCAATCTGTTTACGCACAGGTTTACTTGATATTTCAGTTTGAAAAGATTTTCCATCTGGTGAAATGGACCAAACATTGGAAACAATCTGATTTTTACTTGGAGACTGATCAAAATCAATTTCGTCATTGCATGTTTCTGAATTTTCAGGCAATGTATCTACAGCTTTTCGTTTTAACAATTTTGAATTTGATTGAACCAATTTTTGTTGTTGATCTAATAAACAGTCAACAATTGCACCAGATTTTTTTAAGTTAGAAAACTCAAAATCAGGTTTAATTAAAATACTCTTATGTTTGCTGTATTCATCTTTTGGTTTAATAATAGATTTTTGAATTTGTTTTGTAGATGGAAAATTTCTATTTGGTTCAATTTTTATTTGAGTTTTGCTCTTATGTTGAACATTCCTTAAAGAATTATAACGTGATGAAAATTTGTCTACTAAAGCTGTATCAAATTGTTTTTCTGTGGTTAAATTACTTTGTAAAGCGGACACTGCTCTATTAATTTCAGGTTTCATTAAAAACTTTCCTTTTCTAGGTGACAGTAACTTTTTTGATGAGGAAGAATTCAAATTTGAAATTACAATGGTTGATTGTTGATTTTGTAAAAGTTTTTTATTGTTGAATTTTAATTGTTTTTTTAAACTATTTTTTTTTCTTCTTGAAATTTTTTCAGACTTATTTTTAACAGCAAACTTGTTTACATTACTTTGTTCGTTTTGAGAAATCAAGTTTCCTAGATTAACAAATGATGACCGGATTTTGTTTTTTGACATTCTGTTTACGTGTGTTAAGTTTAATATCTTTTGATTCTGCAAGTTTTCATTTGATTTTGTATTCTGATTTACTTGTGCTGCTATTGCAGGTCCTGTGGTAATGTCAGTTATAGAATTTAAAATGCAATTTGTCTGTTGAGAGTAAGTTTTGTTTATTTCTGGTTCATCTTTGGAATTGTTTAACAAAACGAATGGGTCATTGTTTGTTGGAGATTTTACATCAATATCTTTACTAGCAGACTTTATTTGTTGGGGTTTTACTAAATTATCAACACCTTTTTCACTTCCTTCTTGTAAATGCTCAGATTTTGATTGAGCGTTTAAAGGCAATGGAATCAATGTTTTCTGCTGTGTTTTTAGTTGGACAGTGTGATTAACTTGTACAGATTGCAATGGCACAGTTGGAGAAGCAGTAGCTGATTCACAGACATCACTACTCACTGCTTTCAGCGATGGCCCTGGGATTGATGTCACAAAACCAGATTGTGTTGAATTAATACATCGTATTATAGGAACACATTTCTGACTACTGTTCATTAATTGTAAAAATTTATTACGAGTCAGAAAAACAGTTTTCTGGAAATTTTTTAATAGCAATTCATTAACCTGGTTGCTATTGTTCATAGTAAAAAACTTCAGTTTGCTACACAACTGTACAGTTGATTTTTTTTCATTAGACTCTGCTTGTATTTCTTTAACATTTTCCTCCCTTTCATTTGACCCAAAAAGTAATGTTCTTTCTTGAGGCTTCACAATATCAGTTAAAACATTTACTGGTTTTTCTTCACATGTTTTTGTAATAGTAGGAGAAGATATTTCTTCCTCTCTAACCAACACTTTCTGAGTATCTTCTAAAACAAAATTTGTCATTATTGCTTTTTTATTTGTTACTTGTGAAAATATTGGTAATGTCGACTGTTTCATTTCTTGAGCATTTGATTCTTGAGAAATCAGGTTTTGTTCTTGATGATTTTTATTTTCAGTTATTATTTCTTGCTGTGTGTTATCATCAATACTTAACATAATAGTTTGGTGGTCAACTTCCTTTTCAACATTCCTTGTTATTGTTTTATTTTGTTTTAAATTAGTATTAGGTGTGGAGGCAGTTGGATCTAGTATTTCCTTAAACTTTATATTTTGAAATTGTGTTTCTCCTTTTTGAATCTGTATTGTTATATTGTCTTGTTTTGAGTAGTTATGAAAAGTTGTAGCACTTGTTAAATTTAATTCTTTTTTCTCGTGTGTCTGTTGGATATTTATTGGTTTCTCTGAATATCTGATAAAATCTATTATTTGTTCTTGATTGGTTTCAATGTTAATTTTAGAAGCTATTGCTTCCTGATTATACGTTTGATAAATGTTTTTAGCCTTTTGTTGTTCTACTATTCTTTTTTCTTTTGGATCACCATGAGAATTGGTCAACATCAATTTTACTGGTTTTTGACTTGAATTTTGTTGAAATGTCATAGATTTTTCTTGTTTTTGATAAATCTTTGTTTCAACATTAAACATTTTCTCTTTTTTTGAAAGATCATGCAATATCATTGGTTTTGTTCCTTCTACTGTGTTTTGTTTTGGTGAAATTTCCACCCTAAGATCAATTAGTTTGTCTTCTTCCAAAACATCGTTAGCAGACACTGACAACGTTGAACCTACTACTTCTTGTACATCAGTAATATCTTCCTCCAAAACATCATGAGCAGACGTTGATAATGTTGAACCTACTACTACTTTCCTTACATTAATATTATCTTCCTTCAAATAATCATGAAGAGGTGCTGGCAGTGTTGAATTAACTACTTCCTGTACACTAATATTATCTTCTTCCATTTCATCATAGGCAGTGTATGGCAATGTTGAATCTACTACTTTCCCTACATTAATATTACCTTCCTCCAAACCGCCATGAGATGTTGGCAGTGTTGAATTAACTACTCCCTGTACATTATTATCTTCCTCCAAAGCATCATGAACAGATGTGGGCAATGTTGAATCTACTACTTCCTGTACATTACAATTTACCTCATTTTGTCCATCATTTGTTTCAACACCCGATCGTTTCTTAAATTTTAAATCATTGGAGTTTAAAAAATTTGACTTTTTTGTTTTCTGGTATACTTTTTGAGTACTTGTTTCATTTTGTCTAACAGCAGCAGTGCCTTTTACAACAGTTAATATTTCCTGAATTTGTGTTTCCAATAAATTTATTGTTTTTTGTTGCTTTTCAAGAGTCTCTTCACCAAAATCAATTATTTTTTTTTCCTCTTCATCTTCTGAATTGTCAAGAGAAACTGAATTGGATGTTACATTTACTGTTTCTTGGACAGCCTCTAAATCAATATCAACAGTGACTATTTCTTTATTTAAATCGGAAATTGTTAAATCTCTTGTTTCTTTAACATGTTTTTGTTGATCTTGAAGAGTCTCCATATTAACATCTTTTGTTAAGTCTTCCTTTAAATCAAAAGTTGTTGAGTTTGATGGTTTTTTAACATAATTTTCATAATATTTTCTTAATTGTTGTTGATTTTTAGCAGGTTCTGTATCAGTATTAATTTTTATTTCCGTTTTTGAATCATAATTTGTTGAACTTGTGTTGTGAAAATGTTTTTGTTGAGAATGTATAGCATTCTGATCATCTTGAAACATTTCTGTGTCAGTATCCAATGTTAGTAATTTTTCTTTTGAATCAAAAGTTGATTTATTTATCGTTTTTTTAACATATATTTCTTGAGAATTTACAGGTTTTTGTTGATCCTGAAAAATGTCTGTGTCATTACTCAATACCACTATTTCTTGTTGATTTTGGTAAGTTTCCATATCAATATCTATATTTAATTCTTTTTTTGCATCAGATGATTCTGAATTTGTTTTCTTAACATGGCTATATTGAGAATGTATCATCTGCTGATCTTTAAGAGCTTTGGTGTCAACATCTACTGTTATTTTTCCTGTCTCTGAATTAGAAGTTACTGAATTTATTATTTTTTTAACACAGTTTTGTTTAGAAATTATAACGTTTTGTTGACCTTGAAGCATTTCGGTATGAACATCCACTATTATGTTTTCTTTTGAACTATACATTTTTGAATCTGTTGTTTTCTCAGGATGCTCTTGCAAAATCATTGTTTCTTGTTGGTTCTGAAATACCTTCATAACAATTCTTTTATCTTCATTTGAACCACAATTTGATAAATCTTTTACTTCCTGAAGATTTTTCATTCTTAGTTCTTCTGTTGTTTTAGAATTAATTAAATCTAATGTTTTTGGAAATTTTAATTGTTGAACTTTTACTGCATATTGTTGTTGATCATTATCCATATGAACTAGTTTAAAGATTTTGTTTGGCTTACACAGAGTGCCAACAATGTTTCTTTCTTTAGAAGGTGTTTTTTGTTCTTTTTCAAGAGCATCCTTGCAGATATCTGTTGTTTCTCTTTTTTCTGAAAAAGGAGACATTTTTGATAATGCTTCTTGTTCTGTAATAGATTGGCAATCTGTTATTTGTTGTTTTTTACCAGAGTTTATTTCAAAGTCTGTTAAATTTCCTTTTTTAAAATCATCAGAACTTATTGGTAAAATGGAATCTTTAATTTGAGAGTTTAATTGTTGAAAATTATTTATATTTCCTTTTTTTTGGAGAGAGTATAATTCAATATGTAATAACTTTTCTTCTTCTTTATCTTCCCACAGAGCGAATATAGAATCCTCTGGCTCTTTACTCCTTTCAAATGTTAAATTTTTCATTACAGATTTATTACTTGAGCTGTCATTTCTTGCCAACAATACTGTTTTTGTTTGTACACAATTTGGATCCCTGTTTAATTTTGTTGGTGATCTTTCATAAGTCTTCAACTTAACATTTACTTTTTTCAATGTTGTTATATCCAAATGGTCTGGAGATCTAATCAATGTTGAAACTACATTTTTTTCTTTTGATTGTATATTAGTTAAAGGTGTTTGTGGTGCTACTAGTAATGGCTGATTATGAAGTAAGTCAACTGCTGATGAAACGTTTGATGGACTGTCAACAGGCCCCTGACTGCACAATGAATCATTTTGTATTCTCAAATTCTTTATCGGATTTACTACCATTCTTGGAATTTGTGATGTTTTGTCTAATTGCATATTTGATGGTGGAACTGCCTGTACCTTTTTATTTTCTAACAGCATCGTGTGGAAATTTTGTCTATCACAAAAGTTTTGTTGCCTTACCTTTTCAACTTCCAAACGCAAACTTGTTTGCGTCTGAACACCAACTGACTGAGTTGTTGGTATTGCTGTTTGAACTCCGATATCAGATGTTATTTGAATAAATGGTTTGTTTTTCTCATGTGGCCAAACTGAAACAAATGTTTGTGATTAATATTAGCACTGTTTGGTGCCTCTTTTACATCTCAAGTAATAAAGAAAAGGTAATGTTCAACTACATTAAATGATAGATAAATTCAACTGAATCTTTCACAATCAAAACTAAAAGTTACATTTGTTATTGCTGTTGATGGAAAATCTCCCTCCATCCAGAGTCAATAACATTCTCCCTGCTCCAAAAAAATATTTAATATTAGATGTTTACCTATCATCATACCTATCATATCTATTCCTATCATCACTAGATCTTTTAAGTCTATTCATGAACTTAATAATTTTTAAGAAAATGTTTGTGCATTAATAGTTTATGCTGCTGATTTTCAAAATAACATTTGTAACACAAATTGACAATCTTACAACTGTACCTGAATACCTAAGTTTGCTTTAGAATTTTAAATTAATTAAAAAAGTGTAAAGATTACTAGAGTGAAATTTGTTACAAAAACCATTGAAAGCAAAACGTAATGCTCCACATGGTGATGCATAAAATTTCAATTAAAATTGTCTTCCACTCTGTAGTTCTGATAGAATACCACCACTATATTAAAGCAATAAACTGAGAATGTCTAGATATGATAGTGAAACTTGGATTTCCTAATCATAATCACACCCTAAAAATAACTTCACTATATTGCAATTACTCTAAAAATGTCTGAATAATGAAATTCAAAAGGTATAACTTGAAATATGGTAGCAAAGCACAAGTATTCAAAAAGTAAATTAAAATAATATAAAATTTAGAATAATCTTTTTTATACTTTCAGTACAATGTTATTTACACAATTTGTGTTTAACCTATAACAGTTACCTAAAAGTAAAAATACTGTTTCATAACTCCTTCAGTCAAGTAAAGATAAATGTAGAAGCAGCTGAATGGCTTAGCGATTCCACTATACCTCTAGCTCATACTACTGTCAGTCATCTACTCAAGGTGCATGCTCCCCCATACACTTTCACTACTCATCTTAGCTTGACTAACTCTAAAGGTAAGTGACCTGTAATGATATGAGTAAATGACACACAGAGCACTAGGATGACTAGCAACTACCCAGTGTATTTTAGTCTTACTTATTCATGATGGATCCTGAATGAGTGGATTTAATTTCCCTCATTATTCAGGAGAACAACAGAAGAAAGAATATAAAACAGAATGAGCAGGATTTCACCACCCAATTAGAAGCTGGGGAAAATGGAGCACAATCTCCACAAGAGTCAAGAGAAGGAAAAACTGAAAGGGAATAGGAAGAGCAAGCATCTGCATGTGCCTCAGTAAGAAACTGCGAAGTCAATAGGGACACCACCTTATGGGTGAGTGTGTATGTGTATACATTTATTGAAAACCAGATAGTTTAGAGTATTACTTGATTAACTATTACACTCTTACAAGTAAGATTGTATCCCAAAATATTATATTAAATAAAACTTTAAATGTATATATAATATACAATCTAAATAAAAATTTGCAGATTAGAAATAACAGTGTAGAATTGCAGTGAAGACAAAATAATACAAATTTAAAGTTTACAAATAATACAAGTTTAAAGTTTTATGGCATATTCGTAGAAATCCATTTTTTAAGTTTATTTTTCCTAGTATTAATACTTTTTAAAATTTTTAGTTCAGTCGGTAAGTAATTAAATAAACTAATAGCTTTAATATTACTGCTTTTACTACTCACATTTTTGAGTCTTTTAGGTACTTTTATATTTTTATTTCTAATTTTACTATTAGAATTTTTGTACTTGGTACCCAAATCATCGTAATGAATATTAAAACACTCTAGAGAGTAAGTCTGGTGTATGTTGAGGGGTTTCTTACTAGAAATTAGTACACAGTACATAATGCACCCTACGCATACTACACTATGTATGTACAGTAGCCGGATTAATGTGAAAAATAATCTTTCTTGTATTACTAAACAGTGCGGTGCAGGTGCAGTGAGGTGAAGCTCAGTTTTATTTCATTAATGAGTCAGTCATGTTTCGATAAATTATCACTCATGCTGTTAGTTGCAGACACTGCAGTTATTGCTGGTAAGCTAAAGTGCTCGGTGTTACGTTATTTGTTGCGTAGTGAGTAGTGATTTAGCTATTTCAATATACGTTTAGACATCCAATTAGAACAATGTAAGTTTAGTTATTGGTATTACTATTTGCAGCAATTTTGTTTTACTGCAGAACATATATGCTATCCAGTTCATAAATATTCATTTAAATATTTTGTTCATATACAATGAATGGGGCAGATTATTTTTAAGGGTTTTTTTGTTACCCATCTATTTGATTAATTATCAAAATCCTGGTTCTGACCCTCAAGGTTCATCAAAGTTTCACTGTATTGTAGTCCAACCACATAGTAAATGGCCTGCATGAGAATTTCTCACACATGTAGGACAATTCTCCTCCAGCTCCAATCCAACAGCCCGGTGACACAAACATCGGCCAGTAAGAGTCTACAAACTATTTAATGTTTATTTTATCTACTGGGAACTACTCAGCAATAGTGAGAATAGGCAGGAGCTGTGGTGACAGTGTGGGGACTCCACCTCTCACTCAAACATTTTTTCTGTCCCACTAGTGTTTTTAGCAGGCTGTTTTCGAAGTTGTTAGTCTGTAAGGGTTATCTAGATGTAAAAATACTATTTTGTAACTCCTTCAATTAGGTACAGACACTCCTTTATAACCCTTCAATCATGTAATGATATTCACACACTTGTGTGTATTAGTCTGTAAAAGTTATCTACAAGTAAAAATACTATTTTGTAACGCCTTCAATTAGGTACAGACACTCCTTTATAACCCTTCAATCATGTAATATATTCACACACTTATCTATATTAGTCTGTAAAGGTTATCTAAAAGTAAAAATACTATTTTGTAACTCCTTCAATTAGGTATAGACACTCCATTATAACCCTTCAATCATGTAATCATATTCACACACTTGTGTATATTAGTCTGTAAAGGTTATCTACAAGTAAAAATACTATTTTGTAACGCCTTCAATTAGGTACAGACACTCCTTTATAACCCTTCAATCATGTATGATATTCACACACTTGTGTATATTAGTCTGTAAAGGTTATCTACAAGTAAAAATACTATTTTGTAACTCCTTCAATTAGGTACAGACATTCCTTTATAACCCTTCAATCATGTAATGATATTCACACACTTGTGTATATTAGTCTGTAAAAGTTATCTACAAGTAAAAATACTATTTTGTAACTCCTTCAGTTAGGTACAGACACTCCTTTATAACCCTTCAATCATGTAATGATATTCACACACTTGTGTATATTAGTCTGTAAAGGTTATCCACAAGTAAAAATACTGTGTCAAAACTTCTTTAGTCAGTTAAAGACATGGTTTTAAAACCTTTTCAGTCATTTTGTTTGTTTCATAACATTCAGATAACTGAGTGACTGTAAATATTATCTAGAAGTAAAAAATACTGTTTTATAACTCTGTCAGTCACATAAAGTTATTCACACAATTTGTATATCTATGGTTTTGTGTAGAAGTAAAAATAGTATTTTATAACACTTTCAATTATGTAATGACGTTCACACAACTCTTCACTGTTTATTTTTAGCAGTAATTTTTTTGTATGTGTACATTTTTAGATGTGTAAGTACAGTACATTACACTATACATATGTGTATTGTAAGTTTATAAGTAATAATTCTATTTTCAAAAATTAAGAATTATCCTTAGAATTTTAATCTGACTATTCCAGTAGCTTTACAAAAATGGAAATAACACAACTGGAAATTATAGACCCACCTCGCTTGAATGTGAAAGCTTTTGGAGTAAATCAACCACTACAATAACTGCAGATTTTATAGTAGGTAATATTGAAGCAGATGAGAATATAAGTGATTTCAGCAGAGCATATGCCTCGTATTAAAGCCATTGTTGGGAACCCAGTTATTTAAAAATGAGACGTTTAGCCTAAAAGGTGTTTTAAAGTTACAAGAAAACAAATTAACAATGACATCCTATACCGCGCTACAACACAACATGTATCAGTTCTGCCAAACAAACAATCTGGTAATAAGTCTGTCAAAAATAAGCCAGTTAGCATTTGGAAATGCAACATCTGAAGTTCCCACCAGCGCAGGTGTTGAAATGAAACCATCAGCCAAATTTTAGTGTGTAACAATTGACACCTTGACAATCTTAGCAACAAAAATGAAATAAATTTAATCTCTCAGCAGCAAGGAAAAAGCAAATTTAATCTCTCTGCGTATTTTTCACTTTTCCAATGCCAGCTGAAATATAGTTTGGTTGGCTGATTAAGACTGAACATCAGCTAGAAACCTAGAAAAAATATTGACCCAACAATTGGACTGTCAGAGTACTGGCCAATGTTTGGAAAGCTGCAGGAAAGCTTTCAGGGACTTTCTCACAGTTATTGCACTGTATATCTAAGAAGTTATCATTTATTTTGATGATAAACATAAAAACCAAGGAAGGAAGATAAACATCGGCATAGCACAAGGTATGTCAACCACTACATTATCCACCTCTACTAACAACCACTTGAGGAAGTATAACAGAAACCGGCTTTTAGGCTGTAGATGCATCAATGTTAAAGAAGAAAATGGAAAATTGTTAATTTTTTTCTATTTACCATTTTAATAATAAACCATTGTTTTCTTTCTTTTAATTGATTTTTATAATTCAAAAGTACCAATATCCAAAATATGTTAGATTACCTTGAACCTAATGTACACTGTGTAAAAAATGTGATACTCAGCTAGTTTATATAAATTCTAAATCTTATATGCAGTAAGTTTATATAAATTCTAAGTTACTTCGTGTTATAATATCTGCTTGCTGAATTGCTGATTTATAATGCTTTAAGAAACAAAAATATTTCTTTACTTACTATTAATAGATTCTATTTTTTTAATAGACAAATTTTTCATTACTTTTGTGTATCTTTTTTCATCACTGTAATTTTTGGTAAACCCATTTTGCTTCGGCCAAAACAATACATTTTTTGTTGATCTAACTGGCACATCATTTGATACATTCTCTGGACACAACATCAATGAATCCGAAACACAGACAATGTTATTGTCTTCTTCCTGATCAGTCTGCTGTGAACAATCACTATCCTCATATTCTGAATTACTACTGTTCACTAAAAATGAATCGTTCTGTGAGGCTTCCATACTATCCAATACATGGAACGTAGGTTTGGCTTTATATACTAACATCTTTGGTTCATCAGCTCTAAACTGACTGTTAGAAAAGTGTTTGTAACAAAGAAAAGCTCGTTTGTTTGTTACACCTTTGAGTTTGGGGTTTTGCGAGAATTCTGCCCACTCACGATATCTGAAACAATTAATAATTCTATATTAAAAGAATTCCTAAAATAATATCTAACAATTAAAAAATGTTAATGTACGGGCACTTATGCCTCCTGTAGGTCCTTCTTCTTCTTCTTTTCGTTTCACCCTCTTTGGGGTACGCTGTGTAGGTCCTTCATATTATAAAAAATAAATAAATATGTTTTTGAAGTTATTAAATGAAGGCAAATATCTGAATAAAATTTGAAAACAAAATTAGAAGAATAACTAGTTCAAAACAGGTTAATAAATTTAATAATACATTGTTTCATATTTTTATTTCGATGAAAATAACTGTTTGGAACTACTTTCTTGATTTTAATATTAAGTTATAGGTTTTATTTTGTACTCTTTCGAGTATTACTGCATTTAGTTTAGGCCTACTTGTTATGAGAGTTTGCTCCATCTGTGTGTCACAAAATAATTAAAAATGTCCATCCACAACTAGGACAGCTGAATGGATCCCTGAACGCCTGAGGTGAGTACAAAAAGTTGCCCTGCCTATAAATATTTTTTTCAAAATAATATTAAGAAATAGCTTCAACTTTTTGTATTTAATTTTAAGAAGAACTGAAGTTTCAAAAAAGAACATAAGTCAAAATAACAATCTCCTCTAAGCACTAAATATTACATTCTTAAGGCATCTAATTTTTGTAAATAAGGAACCATGCACATATTTATTAAATCATGCCTTGAAAGAGGGGAAAGGATGTTTGATTCTGTATGACACATTGTGACAGATGGGAGTAAGAGCTGTGTGACATATCACAAATCCTACTTTTTGTATAAAACTGAACTTACACAGTTTTTCGTAAATAAAAGAATAACAGCTATATTAATCTATTAATTTAAGTTTAATGATTGCCAACAAGGAGTATTAATAATTATAAAATGTTTACAAATCAAAAGTAGCATATCTACTTTTTACATGGAAGACTTAACTGAATGAGTGGCCTATTTTGATAATGTGTCGGCTTTAACAAAATAGTTGTGTGAGCTTCATAACGCATAAGAGGTTAGAGACAGGGCTTGATAGTAAATATAATACTGAGAAAATGCTGCACTATCGCTAATTCCCAAGCTGGTTGTCTACTGGAACTAGACGCAGTGATGTGTTTTAAATGTTTATAATTCATACATGCTATCAGATAAAAATATTTTGAAAACAAACTATACCAGAACCTTTTTAGTGCAACGAGCATATAAGGCAGCGAAGATTTTAAGGAGGCTTCAGATTTCAAGGAGCATTTTGGGATTTAGAAGATGAAGTTGATGTTGATGTGGCTATGGAAACATCCCATTATCAATGACTTACAAGAATTGAGTTCGCTCTTCTTAGGGACTGTTTGGAATTAAAGTAAAAATTATTCTTATTTTTTTAATAAAATTATTACAACATGCTTATTCATCAAAACTACCAAATATTGCCAAAAATATTACAAGTTATTTATCTTGACATTTTCTTTTTATTGTAAAATGTATTCACAAATTTATTAACAAATCCTTTAGATACAAAGAAAAGCATTTAGTGGGATGTGACATAGGGAAGGCAGCAACCATGACTGTTGTGACAAGGAGGAGGAAGGGGTCAAATAAGGTCAAGAATAGTGTGATGTAACATGTGCACAGCCCCTAATATCGTCTGCCTTGGGGCCTAAACTGACTACTCTACTTACCTCTTCCTGTACAACCATACTCATCTTTACACAAATAACAAACAATTATGTATAGCAAATTTGTTCACTTTACCTGGGCAAGATGTTAATAATGGAACTGAAGTTTAATAGTTAGTCATAAAGTAATTATAGTTGGAAACAAGAGATTATGGCTATACATGATTGGGAATGATTATATCTCACTTGCTGATAAAAATTCCAAGTTCAATACCTATAAAAATTATTGTTTTTAACCTTGAAACCACTTATTTATTATAGTATATTAATCACATAGAAGCATTAATATAAAATGAAAATACTTCTGAGTAGAAGATACCTAGTCAATATTTTAATTGTAATAAAAAAAAAAATATGATAGCATAGGTAAATCTGGTAGCATATATATATATATATATATATATATATATATATATATATATATATATATATATATATATATATATATATATATAATAATGATAATCCTGTTAGTATATATCAAAAATTTAATTTAACACAGAATAGGTAGACCTATACATTTGTGACCACTAAAACAAAAGTAAAATAATTTTTATTTTGTAATGGTATTAGCCTATGCCAAGCAACATTTTCAGAGGAATATTAGTGGGTTTAACAAAACAAAATGTTTTGACCAATGAGAGAGAACAAAATGTGTGAAGATTTTGGTTACAGAACAATGAACTCACTCTCTTAAAAAAGAGCTCTATGAATGCACATGTATTTTGTCACAACAACAAACAATTCAGTGTTTTTAAGAAATTTCATTGATATTTAAAGAATTTATTTTATGTCGAACACTACAAAAAATAGCTGTAAAGTGTTTTTATAAAGTATGTTTTATAAGAATATAAAATTTGTATGTGTAGGTGATATCATGCAATAAAGAAAGACTGTATCTCAGTGATCAGTTCAATTAAAACTTCATAAACTGAGTTCTTTAAAGCACAGAAAAGACTGAATCATTTAATAGAAGTGATAAGCTAGTTTTCTGAACCAAATCATGAACTTCATAACCACGTGTTGGTGGTCACATTGTGTGAGATAACTGGGTGTGGAATTTTCCAACTATAAGTATTATAAACTTCTTTTTGGTAATAAAAACTTTACTTTTTATTCTAATAGTGGTCATAGTTATAATTTATATTTTTCTTCCGAAATAACGTTGAAGGCAGAAGGAAAACGAACGAGTAGACGGCCGAGGCTAAGATAAGATGGAGTGAATTGAGATGTCACAGCATTTAATGTCAGATAATGGTGGATTGCTACAAGAGACTGAGACAGATGTCGACAACTTCTGAGGGAAGCCGGAACTCACTTATAAGTTGTAGTGCCAAGCATGATAATGATGCATAGCATTCAAGGTTAACGAAACTATTTTGTAATTCAAGTAAAAATAACAAAGTATTTGATATAAATAATTGGTATAAATAATAATAATAATAATAACTGGTATACATAAATAATTGGTACTTTATAAATTATTGGAATAATTAATTCCATAGTTGCTTAACATTTTTCTTCTAACGGTATTTATGTGATGTAGGTTATTTTTTTCAAATAGTGATTTTTGAATATTTTTTTCACACCTTATTGTATAATTAAAACATATTCACCTGTGGGAATTCATTTTTTTAAAGGTTACTTGCAATTTTAAGCCATTTTTTATGGAACTAATAGTGATATCATTGTTTACATTACATTAAACATATTATATTTCATACACTGATTTACCGATCATGCACGGTTATTATTAACTACATGTACTTACTGTTCATGTGCATTACACATTCTAACAGCTATTACTAAATGTTAAGGTTACTGCTTTTTTTGGTTTGGTCTCGTAACGAAAACATTGTCAAAATTGTGTCCATTATTTGTAAACTTTGCGATTTGTCTATTTTTGTATTAGATTTACCACCCAACAACTGTGTCAGTTAGGTCTTAGTATTTTTTTCTTAAATAAAGTTTTTTTTATCATTTTAGTGATCAAAAACACGTTATCTACAGGATTAATAGTTTAATTAAATAGTTTTTTTACCTAACACCATATCAGTTAGGTATCGAGTATTTTTTTTTTTTTTAATAAAAGTGTTTTTATCACCAAACAACCGTATTAGTTAGGTTCACCACCCAAGAACCATACCAGTTAAATACGGCATTATATATATATATATATATATATATATATACACACACCACACACACACACACACACGTACACACATACACACACACCACACACACACACACACACACACACACACACACACACACACACACACACACACACACACACACACACACACACACACACACACACACACACACACACACACACACACACACACACACACACACACACACACACACACACACACACACACACACACACACACACACACACACACACACACACACACACACACACACACACACACACACACACACACACACACACACACACACACACACACACACACACACACACACACACACACACACACACACACACACACACACACACACACACACACACACACACACACACACACACACACACACACACACACACACACACACACACACACACACACACACACACACACACACACACACACACACACACACACACACACACACACACACACACACACACACACACACACACACACACACACACACACACACACACACACACACACACACACACACACACACACACACACACACAGTGTTTTTTATCACCCAACAACCGTGCTGGTTAGGTTCACCACCCAACAAATGTGTCAGTTAGGTTCTGAATATTAAAAAAAAAAATAAAAAGCTTTTTATTATTTTAGTGATCAAAAACGTATTACCTACTATTGAGCAGTAGTAATTTTGAGGTTATGCAACTCGTTTTTATTTTCCATTTTTATCATATGTCCCGTGCTTAACACGCTTTTATATTTTGTAATATTACCTTTTAGCATGCAATAAGGCATTTTAGTGAAAAAAATCAAAAACAAACTGCACTGCATATTTATCCTTCTAAATTATATATAATTGTTTTTATTTGATTTCTTTTCATAGTAATAATTAATGTCTTTGTTAGAATTCAATAAACCAGTTAAAATAACAAACAACTTGTGTGTGGATAATTTAAACTTGGAATACCTTCTTGTCGAAATATTTGAAAATGATACCCTAAATAATATTTTTAACGCTTAAGTACAATCATTTAGAAGACTTTTATTTATACTATCAGAGATCTTACAGACCGCAAGA
Source organism: Callitettix versicolor (assembly GCA_022606455.1). Lineage (NCBI taxonomy): Eukaryota > Metazoa > Arthropoda > Insecta > Hemiptera > Cercopidae > Callitettix > Callitettix versicolor. The sequence goes on along the minus strand of CM040190.1, from coordinate 36,157,468 downwards.
TTTATGGAAAAAATTTTAAAAGAAAATTGGTTTTAACCTGATTTAAATGCACATGCATATGTTCTAAATGTAATCTGTTATTGTTTAAGATTGACAAACCAATTCTAGAATTTATTTATGTGCAAGTAAAATAATAAAAGCAATTAGTATGCCAAAGTAGTCAACATTTTTATATTTTATTTTGTACTTTTTATTTATTAAAAAAATTAATTTACCACTTAGAAACCTGTAATTGAATATACATAGAAGAATATAATTGGTGTGAACATTACATACTGTATAAATAAATTCTTATTTTTCTGACTCAAACATTTGAAACTAAAATAAACTTCTACAATATATACAAAAAACTTCCCATTTACTATCAGGTGGTCTGCTAGACTGCTTGCTAGTGGTGATAAAATACAACAATTTATACAAGTTATAAACAACTATTATTTACATCCTTTACTGCTTGCATACAATGAGTATGTACACATTATTGAGCATAAACAAAAATAAAATTTAGCGTTGTAATTTAGTGACAACTTATAAAAATTATATCATAACAGTGACAACTTCATAAAATACAATTATGTCATTTTATAAATTAAAAAAGTAGGTACTGTTATTAATGTTTCATCTAAGTTATTAAGCTTATTTTTTTAAAAAAGGATAACAAATAATAAAGTAAATATTACAATCAATAATTACATTATTTACAAAATTTACAAAATTAAATTATTATAGAAAGCAATAACAGATAACAAATTTAAAGTCCAAAAAAACAAATTTTAAAATAAAAAATAAAAATAATTGAATAATAATTAAAAAATAAAATATGAAATTATTCATTATAGAGTGGTCACTAATATTTTCCATATTGAGGGAAAAAAATCTAATCAACACTGAAAATACTAAATTAACTTAATAACTATCTATTATAAAATGTCACGCCTACACTATCGTATGTTTCACAGACCACAAAACGTTATACATAAACTGACAACTATTATCGTAGGTCTAGTTGATCGCAATCATGCTATTACTAGTAAACAGATAAGCAGATTGGAACCACCACTCTTTCATGCCAATGCCTCGGTCAAGACTGGAAGGTAGGGTGGAGAACAATTTTTAATACTGAGGGCAGGGTGAGGGCTATTGATTTTGCTCTGCGGTCATACAGACCTCTAATAGTACTTAAGGGTTAACCAATACAAATTTCTTATTTGTACAAGAAAGTTACATAATGTACATTGCATTGATCTATAATTGACTATATTGACTTATTGTTATATATGGATCAACGACTTAGTGCCCATCTGAAGAACAGGTGCTCAAAAACTGAAAATTTTCTAACAAAAAAACAAAAAATCAGTGTATATTTGTGATATTGTAGAATCACCATATTGTGATAATATGTTGTGATATTTGTAGAACAGGTATGGAAAATAACAAAAAACTAGGAGATAGAATAACTATCAAAAAAGAGCATATATGGTATATGTCATCAAATATTATTTAATTAAAATAAATTGATTACGTTGGACAGGCTATATCACAAGAATTAGTGTGCAGAGGACAGAATATTGATACAGTTTATGTACATAATAGCGGACTCAGAAGAAAATACATACTACTCAACTATGGGTAAGAAGAAGCTGGGTGAGAGGCAATTAATTGTATTAAAATTGTTTCACAGCCTTTTATACTAAACTTTGCAATAGGTACTGGTTTTGAAAAATTTATTTCTATCAATTTATCATAATTACTTTTGGTATTTCTAATATTTTTCTTCTTCTTATTTATTTATTTATTTTTGTTATTTATACATAAAAAGGACTTAAGTGTTTATCTCAATGGCACTGCAGATATCTTTCAAATTGGTTAGGTGTGAGGACCTTAGAAAAAAAAATTGTAACTTACATCACCATACATAATTTCATAGTTCAGTTATGAAAATGCAAAAATAAAGTGTCTGTCAAAAATGGACACAGTAAAGAAATTGCCTACAGGAATGTATGCACACACTTGACACAATAGGGAGACTTAATACATACCAATCCTAGTTTATTACTCTTTCATTAGAATCAGCTACAATTTAAGTCAGATTTTTTTAAATTTTTTCTTCCTATTTAGAAGTACTTCCTTATTTTATAAAAAAAATGTCTCGCTTACCTAATTTATATTTTTCACTTAATTTATACTTTCCAAACATGTCATATTTTGAAGATACACATGAAATGTGATTGCTGAAAACATTCACCTATTTTAGGTAACGTTAAATGGATTTATTCAATTTTTTGTGAAAAATTACCACACAGGGTAGGGTGACCAAACATCCTGAAAATCCGATTTTGTACCAGAATTTTACCATTAATCCCAACATTCCATTTTCTTGTGTGTGTTTAACGTTCGACTATTGTGCACACTTGGGCTAATGCAGACGATGGGATGATTTATAGCGTATGAAAATGCCAAGCCCTGACCGGGAGTCGAACCCGGGTCCTCGGGGTGAAAACCCAGTACGCTAACACTAGGCCACCGAGGCGGCTACACCAACATTCCAAAAAGTAGTTTCAGGAGCTTGAATATTCTGGATTTTCAATTTTGTTTAATTTAGTTTCTACTGGCAACACTTTTAAATTTCAAATTTATTCATAACATAAACTTGTAAGGCCACATCTTCTAGCAAGAGCACCCACATCGACATAATGTTAAGTGTATTTTTGGTTAATTTATCTATTGTTATAGATTTAATGTTTATGTAGGATGTACTTTGAACCAAAATGTGTTTGTTTCTTAATCAACTGTTCAGTTATGGCATGTAATTTTTTTAATTTCATTTCAATTGACTGATCTTAAATATTTAGGCCCTACTGTCAAATTACGTGAAGAATATTTCCTCACGACAGGGGAAGCGACAGAATGGAAAGATAGGAACCAGACGTGTGAGGGGTATGGTGGGAAATGGGCTGCTTCTAGTCTAGTTAAAATACTTTTAATGCAGAATAAATATTACTAGTAATTTTATTCTATAATAGTTTAAGTGTAAAGCATCTATTACAGATTTGATGATTTATGAGTTAAATTGTTTCACAGAATTTTTTATCTCACTCTGCTTCAGTTGTGAAATTTTTGTGTCTATGAATAAAAAAAATATAGAACGGTCAACAACTTTAAATGCATATATCCCATCTGTTAACTTTTAACTGTTAACAGCCAATAACTTTACTTTTATTTGTAAAAAAGAATTTTTTTTTATACCATTTGGGTATTTTTAGGCTGCATTTTCATTTAGCCTATTATTTAATTACTTAAGGATTTTATTGAAGTATATGAAAGTCAGCAGTGTCCCTGGCATATTAAATCCAAAAGACTGTAATATATTTTGAAGAGAAGGAGTGATTTATTACACATATTAGAGGCCTATTACAAAAATATCAGTAATTTATCTTAATGCTAAGAATAATATGGACATAGTTATTAAGAAGCCTTACAGACTAATTAAGCCCAACATGAGAGGAAAAAGAAGAATTTTCTTTGCCCCGGCATAGTAGGCAACTTACAGAACATAAATTATGTAAGTCAATATTTTGAATGTAACTTAGCTGGAGCTACAGACCTGCCGAAGTGTTACAAATAGAACATACACGTTTTGGAGGTGTAGCTTTAACCACCTTAAAAACCAAGAAGCCTATCCTAATTATGTTAGTCCTAATCTTCTTAAAATAACATAAAACAAAACAGACTATGGTAATGACAGAAGGTCCAGTGCTCACCTTGGTCATTTAACCAACAATTAAAGTACGAATGGTCACTTCACCTAAAGGTTCTTATTTCGAGCTGTAGTTGCTCCCATTCTTTTTACCTTTCCGTTAACACTAATCCCTCTTCCTCATTAGTCTAATTAACACAAAGTATGGACAGTAATGAAAAAAATAGTATGGTCAAGACAATTAAAATAGTATTGTCAGTGGGCAAATAGCATATCAGGTTTATCATTTTAGCTTATCAGCTATGATAAGCTAGGTAAGATAGGTAGCATTTTCTACTAAAAATGCTTTATTTTTTATGCTAGAGTCTAGCTCCAATTCTAACTTTTGTAAATTCAAAACAGGCCTAGGCTAATGTAGATATAATCAGTTTATTCATAAAATAATTAAACAGACTAGCCACCTACGTAAATTGATTTATTCACATAAGGCCATTATAAAAGAAAATAAGCAATAACCATGTATATTTATTTTTCATTTATAAAATGGTGTCTGATTTTCATAAAAATCATGCTGTAACTTTTAAAAAAAAGTAGGTAGCTTACTTTAAAATGCACACGAAAGAGCCTAAGTCTATCAATTATCCCATAATTTTGTCTGCTTCTTTATTTTTGTTGCTACAGTAGTTACAAACTAAGTAATCATGGAACTTTATCTGAAGTACTGGTACATTTTCTCTAGAACTACATGTTTAATAAAATGGTAGCAACAAAAATACACACACCAAAATTATCAGAAAACAAGATTGTTCATAAAGAAAACTAACAGATCTATCTTTTATATTTTAAATTAGGCCTAATACCTATAACATTGTTAAGTAACCTTTTGTATTTCTTACTACCAATATCAAAATTTGAACCTATAGACAAGTACATTAAATAAAAACATGTAAAAAATGCATGAACAAAACTGTTACTAGGTTAGGCCTACAAACCCAACCATTACTGTAGAGTAATTTTTAACAATTCGATCAATAACTGTGTAGTTTATAAACTTATCTTTCACATTTTAAATTAATTTATATACTGGTTCCTTATAGAATGTTTACCTCTCTTTTTGTCTGGGAAACCGGAATAGTCGTTGATCCAGAGCTGTAGATGTGCAATCAACAACAGCACACTTAGTTTTTAAAAGGTACGGTTGACTTGTAGAACTCATTTTAAACCAAGAATTATTTTCGAAAGTGTGTTAGTTATAAATTTTCGCTATTCATTATATTACATCTGTTCTACAGCTATGAAATAATTTGACATACCCATTCTAAGTTTTACGGTTACATTTACCCGCACATTGAAGCTAAATGCATGTAAAATTTGTAAACATTGTGTTTGTCCACCAAAGCCTCTGTAATAATCATCACAGTTGCCAGAAAAAATTTGAATTTATTCTGAATTTACAGTATTGCTAGTCATCTACATTGAATTGTACTTTAAAAAAGATAATTTTCTGTTAGGTAGTGGGCCTAGAAAATGTTAACATTAATTGTAATTGTATAATTAATTTAATAATGAAAACTAAACTAATTCACAGTCAGTTATAACACTATGAACAATTAAATAGTGTAAATGTATCTCGTATATAAAAAAATAAATATCTATTGTAGTGATATAACAGTTAACTATTCATATTATTGTAGAATTAATTTATTGGCGGTCGTGATGCAACCGTCTTTATATGAGGTACTTTAATAAGTGTGTAAAATAGAAAATCGGTATAGATTAAAAAACATGTGAAAAAAGCATCATTCTTGTCGTATACAGATTATTAATATTCTTAAAAGTAAATTTAGTATACTAGTGAGTTGTAAGCTTTTAGTGCATTCCTGGCTCAGTGCTATAATTTGCTTATGTAACAGCGTGAGTCAAAACTCATAACTTTTTTTTGCTTTTAGTACTTATTCATTTTAAATTAAATATAGAAAATTGATAAGTGTAATTAACAATAGCCTTATATAGTTAAGCCATTATACTACACACCTGACCAATCAAGTACAAAATTGTTTAGAGAGTTTACAGCGAAGTATATCTCACGCATTGTATAATAATAATTTCATTCATAAATATTTAAATTATTAATGAAAGCTACATGACCAACCCCACCACACTTATAGCTTAACATTGTGTGTGTATATATATATATATATTACAATACTGATATTTTATACTGGCGAGTTCAGGATTCATCTATCTCTCGTAAACAATACCGTTACAGGAACTACTGTATATATTGACACAACATTGTTTTGAGTCTGACATAGCCAAGTTAGGGTTTTTTTGATGTTTAACGTCCGACTATTGTGCACACTTGGGCTAATGCAAAAGATGGGATGATTTATAGCGTATGAAAATGCCAAGCCCTGGCCGGGAATCGAACCCGGGGTGAAAGTACGCTATCAACTAGGCCACCGAGGCGGCTCAGCCAGGTTAGGAAGGCGTGAATTCCTTATGTCAAAGTGAATTCTTAGACCACATATATAGGCATAAAGTACTGAACCACTCTGAACGTGTGCACACTTCCTGGTCTGAATTTCGGTTTTGCCATAATGAAAACTCTCTAATGAACACTGAATTAAAAAGAGAGATGGAAAGAAAACAAATCAAAAATAGTTTTCAAAAAGTTTATATTTCTTAAATGGCAGTTTTGTATAAAACAAAATTAGACAATTTACAGTTTTTTTCATTTGTTTTACTATACACGAAATAAAAAGTAATCAGTCAAATAAACTACAAAATAAACACACAATTTATTTCAAAACATATGACATACTCTTCCAACACAACACAATGTAGTGCAAGAAAAAAATAAAATTGGCAATTATTTTCTAGCCTTAACATATATTTAATTTTTTTGAACAAAATGTAACAATTTAATACTACTGTATATACATTTAATGTCAAATAAATTACATTTTTAAATAAAAACGGTAATCATTAAATTTTTTGGTATGGTACCTCATATTAAAATAAATTCATATTTTATATACATTTTCTGTTTTTAACAAATGGTTTTTGTACTTTTTTACTGTACACTTAAGAAGAAAAATATATAAGCTACTAAGATTTAAAACATTCATTTCGTTGTTTTAAATGCAAAAGTTTAACCTCACTAGTAAGTCTACTTTTTAGCCCCTATGCAAAAGGCCAACACTGTTTATTTTTATTGCAAGTCAAATATAGTAAAAATGTAACTGCATAATTAGGTTGCAAGTCATCCTACTTTTTTTTATTTATATTTAAGAAATGCTACATGATAACAAAATAATACATAATTATAATTGTTCTGTGAAATTTCAAGGTTAAAAATTTTGATATGAATGACAATCAAAAACAAGTTTTGTACCACATTTAAATGAAATTGTGAATAACAGGAAAAAATAATACATATAAAATTTGAAGGACCCTAATTAGTTTAGGTTATAATTGAAATATAAGACTGAAGACCCAGAAGAAAAGTTGGATAAAATCATTCCAGAAGTCTGAAAAACCAAAAACTTCTTAAAATACCAGTATTTTCTCAAAACATATATTTTCTTTATTCCTGTAAAAAATATACACCCAAAAAATTCAAAAATCCTGGCGCAAAACAATATTTTTCTGGATTTTAAAAATTCAAATTTGAAAATTATTTTAGGAACTGTACAAAGAATCACAAGAGCATCACAAACTCTGCCTACTACTTATACTACCAAATTCCCACCATTTTCTATTTCTTCAACAAAATCTTAGTCCTACATAAAAATTATTGTTATACACATTAATACAATAGTTAGAAAATGTTATTTATTACAAAATTACATTAAATTATTTTTATGCTATCATTTAGAAATGAACTTATGCTAAAATACACTATTGCAATGACATCATATAGACTAGAAAAATAGTATGATATAATTGAAGTTTCGGCGATGATAACCTTAACGGTTTTTCGCCAGAAAAAAAATAATTGAAGTTACAGTAGATGGGACTTTTACTTGAAGTCGTAAAATAGTTAGATGTAAAGTACAATGGTAAATGGATATTAGTTATTTGGACTTTCACCATGATTTGTGATATTATTGCCAATTTTCTGCTGCTAATGTAGTTTTAAATGATTTCTATTGCAAAATCATACTTAGGAACAGAACAGGTATTGAGGTAAAACTTGTACATTAGTCTTTTGTGGTTAATTTTAAGATTGTAAAATAAGAAAATGCCAAGTTTGTTACATCATGATTGATAGATGTCTTTCGTGATTACAGTAAAAGCCCATTACACGTTGCCAGTGCGCATTCCAGTTGAGGTTGCCAGCGACTAGTACCGTGTAAACGCTCCATAATAGTGACTGGAGAGACCATCAAGCCCGGGCATGCCAGTCGCTGGCACCTCCAGCAGAACAAATATTTTTGTTTTACTGGCATTCCAGCTTTCCCCGCCATTACTCTACTGCATGGATGCCAGCCACTGGCACCGTGTAAGCAACAACTGCCGTCCACCAGTTGCTGGAAACATTCAACTACGTGGATTACGTTTACCAAGTTCTGTTTAAGTAGTTAAAGGTAAATAAAAATTACTATCGAGTGAGAAAAAAACTAATATTTGTATAGTTGTACTGTGACCACGAACACTTGTGGAACATGTACAGTAAAGACTAGCTGTTACCTGTAGCGGCTTCGCCCACAATTATAATGCTGGTAATACAATCTACAACAGATTTTCAAGATCAGAATAGTTTCATTTCAATTTAATTTATTTCTATATACAATATTGAACGATTTATGGTTTTCGGCCAAGACATATAGATTTTTGTTACTTGACACTAGAACACGCGACATAGCCTAACTGACCTGGGAGAAGCACGGATTTCCCAAATGTATTCCTGCTACTCTTAACATCTGACCCTGCGACTTATTAAATGTCATTGTAAATGCCAATTTCAATGGAAACTGCAATATTTTAAATGGGAAAGGCAGGTTAGGTTGTTTGGAATTAGTGATTTTTGAAAATTGTCAATTAAAACCGTTGCAAATGTAAGCTTATAAATAATAATTTTGAAATAAATAGTAACAGGGATTACGATTTTTAAAATGAAATACATCTATGTCCACCTTATGTACCTAAACTATGTTCATTCCAAATTTCATCTCGAATCGGTCCAGTAATTGATGTGTGACTGAATAACACACACACACAGAGAAACTTTCAGATTTACAATATTATTTTACAAAGTATAAAATATTATTAAAACATCACTGTTATACAGTTAACATATCACAAAACAAGAACAAAATACTACATTATTAAGTTAGACTGGGTAAGGAGTGTAATGGCGTTTAAAATAATTTAAATATTTTTTGTGGTGCGAAAACAGATTTTATGTATAAACCATCAGTAACATGATTCAGTGATATGGACCACATAATAAAGTGAGCTGGCGTCCTGTCGCTGTATACCAGTGACCTTGAGAAGTTGTTTCTAACTGGAATGCCAGCCACTGGCAACGTGTAAACGGGCCTTAACTTTCAATAATCCAGCATCAGTAATGCTGACAACACATCTGCAGGCTCTATGATAGAATCGATCCAGAAGAAATACAAAATAGTTAAACATATTACCAAGGAATTGGTACTGCAGTGGATCCCGTCACATGTAGGCATACAAGGGAATGAGCGGGCAAACAAACTGGCCAAACAAGGAACCCTTATAGTGCAGAAACCAGAAAGAATGCTCACACTGGAGGCTAGGATTAGTGAACTGAAGCGAACATCTTATCTTGAATTTACAAACAAAGTCAAGGAAGACATAAAGAACAAGCCTTATGAGAATGTATTCAACTTGTATATTCCTATACAAGGATCAAGGATCTCCAGAGGAGGACATCTATCTTTCGGCTGACAACTGGACGACTGTCTGAATGAACACCTGAAGAAAATTAAACTATGACAACTGCACATTGTGTGAATGCCCAGACACCATCATGAACAAGGACCATCTCCTGTTCTGCAGGAAATTAGATGAAGAGAAGAAGAGATCTCCCTGGCCTCTGCTGGGAAACAAGATCAAAGATGGCATGAACCATTGGAAAACAACAACATAATTCGGCATCACTCACAGGCTTTTTTAAAAAAAATTAAGACTTCTATATGTACTGTACTGTACACATGTGACGTGATCGGCAGAGTACAAGGAAATTGAGAGTGATCGATAGAGTTCAGGCGCCATTATTAGTGAAAATAACACAATGATGGATTTCTAGAAATATTCTTCCTCTTTTTTTGCCTGTACAAGTAAAAGATTTAGGAAAATGACCTAAAAATTTAAATTTCTAAGAAATTGTTTTTCCCCATTACTTCAATTTTATAATAGGTAATATAAAGTACTTTAGAAAATTTGAAGGGTGCAATTTGTTGAATTTTACCATCTATAAGAAATCTGAAAATTATGTAACTAAATATCATAAGAAGTTTTATCTCCAAAATCTGAATTTTTAATTTCAATTTTACTACCAAAATTTTATCATAAATCTTTGCGACTACAGTTACAACCACACTCTGGTAGTCTACTAGTAATACACAAAATATCAGTATGTGTAAATTATAAAAACTGCTTTCAAAAAGCTAAGATGCAGGCCAGTACATCATGAAAAAATTTACAATTTGGAATATAAATGAGTGCCCTGTTTTAGACCTTCAAATCATCTAATACAACCATATTCATTTCTACAGTATTTTTTGGTTGTTTTTATTTTTGGAATACAGGTTCCAAAATTATCTACTCTCATAATGCTTTTGGCCTTCATATCATCAACAATATAGGTATAGTATTAATATTATTTGATTGTTGTTAATCTTCGAATATAGATTCTAAAATTAGACATATGCTTTTAGGCTTACTTTCATACAATTTCCAATAATACTGCATCTAGATAAAATGCTATTAAATAAGCAAAAACAAATTAACAATTATGTTCCACAATTACAACACAGTATTTAAATTGGACAATTTGTAAAACTAGATGCTTTTCAAAAGTTCCAGAAATTATTAAAAAAGTTCTGATTACTTCAAAACATTTTTACCATGAGAGATGTTCTCAAAATTGGTCTTCTTGAGGATCCACAGTATTTTTTAGTTTCTTTTATGATGTGGTTTTATACTCAGCTTTCATTACCTTTGTTTGGATCCTCTGAAATATTCTGTTGGAGATCAGTGCAGACTTTTGCTCTTGCCTCACTGGTACTGTAATTAAAATCTGGGGAAAAACTTGTCTGAAATTCTTCTCATGTTCATCACATAAAATGTGTGTGTGTGTGTGTGTGTGTTTTTAAGTTAAGCCACATTAAAGATTTTTGTCCTTGTCTCAATAAATTTCATGAATTCACGTGTGTTGCCAATTGTATTGTTATTGACTGGTTTGTGCAGACTAGCTGTACCTATTGAGAGGATTTAGACATTAATCGCAGTACCCGAGTTTAACACACACACACTTACGACTTAAACACTTTAGGCTCACACTTACATTTTTTAGGGAGGTGATAACAGCCTCAATGTGCTTTTCACCTTAAAATAATAAAAAGCATACTTATTGAAATTCCTGGAACTTTTAGGTAGCACTTAGTTTATGTATGTAGATTTTGAACTAATTCCAATCAACAGTAGTGTGATAAAAGTATAAGAAAGTGGATTAATACTATTTGGTTATAGGAGTTTAAATTCCTTGTATACTTTATACAGAAGTATATAGTTGTTGGCACAACTAGCTAACAAGGATCAATGTAAATTTTTACATCTTTTTATAAAATTGTTTTATGCAAATTTTTTAAATTGAGGTTATTTTCTGATTTCGTAATTACATTTTATAAGCTTGTTTGAGAAATTATAGATTATTAGATACAAAATATAAATACATATGAAAATTTAAACTAACAGTGGGCTTAAAAAAACCACATTATCAATGTTATATTTCTGTATTGTAACACTTTTATAATTTAAAGTTATTATTTATTTTTTATATTAATAAACAATATAAAAAATTATGGATAGTACAAATATTGTTTTGGTTAATTTTAAATATGAATTTTCCAATAAAATGACAAAAGTTTTAGTCGTTAATTTTGGCATAGCTAACTGTGTACCTCCTCTGTTTCCATTATTTTCACAAGCAGAGAAAACAATGTTGTCCTTTCTTCCTATCATGTACTTTATTTCAATACCTGATTACTTTATTACAATATTAAAAAGAACTAGTTATTGTTCTATTACACATTTTCATTACCACATTTTTGTTTTTGGATTAATGGGATTCTAGTTGCATCTTTCATGTTATATTTAAATTAATTAGTTTATGAAATTTGTTAGATCATTGTTTTACTTTTTCAATCTTTGTTTTTTTTTTTTATGGTAGGTTCAAGTTTGAATCAGCAAGTTTTACTGTACTTTTTGATATTAAATGGTGAGCAAGTAGTGTGTTATTCAAAGCATACTTACTAGAATATAAAAATTGGCAATTGTTCAGGTTTTTAGTCAATACATATTATAATAAATTAACACTGATTTTATAAAATTAATAAACAATAAAACATTTATAAATAAATCCTTCGTCTCCTCAACTATCGTAACAAATTTACTGTTTAAATAAATATAAAATTAAATCACTATCTGCATTTAAACACTTAAAATTGTAATGTTAAAAAATGAGGAATACTATATGAAAAGAGTAGCAATAAATATAGGTAAAACAGCCACTGAATAGGAATTAAATATGAAATGTGGTAATTAAATAACCAAACTGTTACTTCTACCGGCACACAGCAAGTTTACATGTTTGTGCCTGTTCCCTCTACCCTGAGCTCGATGGGCACAGTTGTACATTGCTTAGTATTGCTGTGGAAATTATCCGTTTAAGTCCCTGAACTTAGTTTTGACAAAAAATGGTGTTCCAAGTGAAAAATAAATTATCATGGCATCTAGTGTGTGGCAGTATTATAACCAATATATTTAAAACTGGCATAAGTTGCCTGTACTGCTAGGACATTTTTCTGTAAAAGTTTTCCTTTTATTTCTTTATTACTTAAACACAGGAGTAGAAACTAACGGAAATTTTTTTCAAATTTTCTGCTAAATTTGGTAGTTTAAAAAGTACAAGTTTTTTAGTATCAGTATTGACTCTGAGGAATTAGTACTGGGAATCGAAAAAATTAGAATTAACCCACTATTAGTATTGTTTATTATTTTTTGTTATCCTTGTAATTACATGTAGTCAGTTTTACTAACCCTCCCGCCCCTGTATGCTACTGATATAGTCTTGAGTGTAACAAAACATCAGTGATAGGCAGGAACTGTTTTTGGATTCATAAATCATTTTCACTTATGTCAGACATTAACACCTGATGTGCAGCATATCCTAATGTTATTTAATGTTTTAAGACCCTCTTGAAAATGATAAACTTTTTATGAGACAAACCTGTTTTTCCGAAATACTATTTATTTGAAAGGGTCTTGGTCCCATCAAGTTTGGTTAATCAAATCCTTAGTGTATAAAAAACTTTTAAGCCCTCAAAATTTATCTATAAATCAGGTGTACACTCATTTTTCAATGAAAGTTCACTAATAACAACTCAACTACAAATAACTGCAGCACACAGTCTCAGAGCTGGATTTCCAAAAAATAAAAATAATTTTGTTTGTTACACTTTTTTGAAAATCTGATTTCAACATTATAGCAAGTGCATCTACAAAAATTACCATCTTAAATTTTTAACTAAATTATAATTCCCATATTTTTTGAAGTAGTAAACTTGTTCTAGCACACACATAAACATAAATTCACACACACACACACACACCAAACTCATGGACCAAATTTATTTGTTTTTGTTCAGATAAATTTTATGATGTTACACATATTTTTGTATATAATATTCCTCATTTCATTTGTAATATATTTTATAATTACAATGATATGTTTAATGATACATCTATAATGATATATCTTGTATACAATGGTTTTGTGCCCAAAATAATAATAAAAAATAAATAAATAAATGATTTAAAAACAAATTTATGAATAAAATCATTAAATAAAACAAAAGTTATTATGCTTTGGGGGAAATTATTTCTTAAATAGAAAATATTTTAATGAATATATAGCCAGGGAAGGATTATTTACATTTCTTATAATTTCATCTATATTTTCTTACAGAATTATTCCCCCATTTAGCTGAAGATTTTCTTCTAAGCACACTTCGTTTCGGACTGTATTTATTTGGACTCGAGGACTGTAGCGAATCTGTCGATGCACTCTTTTTAATCACTACAAAACCATCTTTTGTTGAACTTTCAGAAAGTTTTCTTATTTTAATACAACATTCTTGAAATTCACTTTTCACTGACGAATCTACACTTGTTGTTCTAGATAATGAATTTAGTTTTGTCAAAACAACTTTTGGATTATCATATGTACAATTTTTTAAATCAGATGTAATTTCACTAATGTTTTCACTATTAACAGTAGTCATTTCACTAATGTCATTTGTTTGAACTGTTTCTGAATTTTCTATCTTACAAACTGGCGAACTGTCTTCAACTTTTTTAGTTAACTTTCGTCTAGGTCTACCTAAAGGCCAGCCGGTTAAATTTCGTTTACGTTTTCTTCTCCTATTCAAACGGCCATCATCTAAAAAGCTCATTCCTTCACACGTCGATGAAGCACCACAATCGGAACTATTACACGAAGCATCTACAGTTAAAGCTCGTAGAGCATCCACTGCTCGAGGATTCATATGCTCATAGTCAGCTCTTTCCATACTTGTACAGTATCTAAAATTATCCAATAAGGAAATAACATCTACAATTGGACCTGGTGCAGAATTTGGATTAAAACTACCTACTTCCGTTAAAACATTTGTGTCTACAGGCAGGCACAAGTCGTTCTCGGAACATTCACGTTTTGCATTGGATGACCTAGATGATTTTACTTTACCTCTTTTAGGTGGTGAATCAGTCTCTTTTTCCGCTTCCAAGTCTTTCTTAATTGCTTTTAAAGTTGTTGCATATTTATCATCATCATCATCTTCAACACAAGCACTAGCAAACAAATCATCAATAACTTTTGAAATTTCTCTGATATTTTGCTTTATTTCAGGCTTTTGCTCAATTTTGATTTCTGGTATAACTGGCACATCTAGAATACTCGATCTAGACTCTTCATTTTGCACCAAAGGTTCACTAATAGGTTCCGGCTGTGAAGGAGTTGATGAGGATGGATCTTTTGATTTCCTACGCAACAAACTGGACATGATGGCTAAAGTTGATGCATGACAACGTGGAGACTTTCTAGGTTTATCATCCAAAACAAGAAAACGGCTTTGTCGTTTTCTAACAAAACCTTTATCACTATTTGATAAATTATGTCTGATTGAACTGGGAAACTGATAAGGCAGTAAAATCTTTGGATATTCATGATAACATGGATAATACTTTTCTTCGCAATTATCTTGTCTTTTATATGTCCTATACCATGTTTCATTTTCAGGTATTCCTTCAAACGAAAATGTAATTTGCTCTAATTTTTTGTCACAAACATTTTCTTCACCATTGTTACTTTCACATTCACTGAGTATATCTATGTCATTTTCCAATTTAATGTGCCTATCAGTTATACTAACATCGTTCATTTTACAATTTTCCTTTAGTGGATCATCTTCTGACTTTAATTCTTCTTTTGGTTCAGGAATATGTGGTAAAATACTTCCTTGATATCGTAATCTTGAGCCTGAAAGTTCAAATTTGTAATAATCGAGGTTATCACGAATAAAAGCTTCAGCTTGTGTTGGCCTTTTCCGTCTATATGAACTACAACTACTTGCAATGCTACAACTCCCGATAGAGTTTTCATCTTGTATGTCTTCTTTTTTAATTTTAACTTTAATGCTCTTCTTATTATCTTCTGACTCCGGAGCAGTTGTCGATGTGTCATCTTCATCCTCCTCTTCTTCTTCCTCCTCAGATGAATCTTCAGAACTTTCTTTCCGAACAGGTTCACCAAACATAAAATTTTCAGCTTCATCACTCAACAAAGAGAGTTCTGTTTTCCTTATTTTTTGAAACCGAACAACTACTGGTTCTTTTTCTTCAGGTTTTTGTTCATTTTTTGAAACAACACAGTTTTCAACAATCGAACTATCCGTACCATTAACTTTACTTAATTCCAACTCTCTTTGGCTTAGGTAATACCCTGTAGACCTTAACTTTGTGTTCAAAACTTCTACTTTATAATATGCTTTATTATCTTCTAATAATTTTTCTTCCGGACCTAAACGTTTTTTACTTGATCTTTTCTTTTTTGTCGACATTTTAACCATTTTCCCAGAATGATTGTTCTTGCTATAATATTTTGAATTTGACGATTGGCTAGACAGAGCTTTCAGTGATTTAACAGGTGAAGGAGGCAGTGGTGATTTCACAGGAGATTGTGCTCGTGCTTCGGTGATTGAATCCCTCAACCCTTTGGAACGTAACGCATCTTCTGCAGTGGTGCCAAGAAGATTGGATGGTAGAAACATTTGTTTGCGTGACCTTAGATGATGTGTTATATCGCTGCCAGTTGGAGACAACTGAGAGAATTCTCTTGTCGTACCAGGACAAGATGCAGAAAATGTTCTTGTTCTTTTAGTTAAAGCGTCTTCATTGTGTTGAACATCTTTGGGCAATGCACTATCACTCTTTACTGCGTACCTAGTATAATGGCAATGGTTGATTGATCCGTTACACTGGACCTGTAACATTTATTTAAATTAGATAAGTTATTTTCAATAACAAGTACCACAGCTTAATTATTATTTTTAAAAGAAAGTAAAAAATGTACCAAAAGGAAATAAATGACATAAGACAGGAAATAAATGCTTCAATTAATTGAAGCAAAAATCAATTTGGACTTCTTATCCAACCTTTATCCTGTTTAGAAATATGGTTCTTTTTATGTTTCTTAAAAAATTGGTTTTGTTTTGAAATTCAATTTTTCTTTTAAATGTTGGCAACAAAATCAATTTTTTTTAAACTGAGGAAATTTTCTAACAAACAATGTTTGTTTATGGATCTTATACTGTGTTATACTGCCCAAAATTAATGAATGTAAACATTTAATTTCTGTCAATTTTCTCGGCTGTTTTGAGGGTTGAGAAAAAAAAAAAGATAGTTTTCATAAGTTAATCATTTCTTGGCCTCTTATTGGAAGGAGTTAATAAAGATGGATCAATGGATAAAATAAAATAATTTATGTATTGTGGGAAAAATAGTAAAACAGATTGTAAAGTGTGTATTTACCTATACACTCATATAAAATATTAATATACAGTGGTATCTCAGTTAACGGTCTTAATTCAGAACTTGATCTGAGCAAACAGTTGTGCGAGTCAGTGTTTACAATAGAGACTTATGGAAAACATTTTAATGTTACGCAGAAAAAAAATAATTGAAGTCACACCATTAATACGTCAAAAACAAAAAAATTTATAGAACATAAGTCACACTTTATTTTAATTAAATTCACACAAATGAACTGTATATTTTTTTAGTTCATACTGTAGCTTTTTTTGTTCAATAGTCAAAATTTGTCTTTTACTTCCACTACCACAAGCACTTCTTTTAGGACCCATTTAATTAATATTCACAAAAAATTCAAAATAGGATTTAAACAACAATTTGAAACTTAAAACACTCAACGTTTTGTTAAATTTAAAAATCAAAAGTATGTAACATGTAAATTATAACTTTAAATTTTTTAACATGTTAACAAATAAATTTAACATGTTAACAAATAAACACACAGTAAAAGAGTTGATGACACACTAAGTAAAATTAGGTAGGATGACAGAAAAGGGAATAGGAGTGGGCATTCTGGGAACAGATAAGCAAAAAATATCGTGTAAGTTGCTGCCCTACAAAAACCAAACACCCATTAAAGGCTTGTTTGTGTTAATTCAGCGCACTGTTTATTTCTGCAGCACAACACAATGTTATCTCTATATTTACACATCTGCTAAAAAATAATTTAAACAAAATGAAAACACTCTTATAATATGTTTAGCCCTTTATCTTAAACCTAAACTGTTATGCGGGCCATTTTTCATTTCGTCAATCAGATGGTCGTATCGGGTATGACCACCACTGTCCAGGTCAACCGTTAGCCACACTTTATGTACACTTTCTGAAAATATATGATTTTGTTACTGCAATGTGTGTATGTATACGCACATCCATAAGAAGTGGCAATTAATTGACTGGACTGGTGTTGCTACTGGCAAATAGCAAGCACGCTTACAAATTTGAACATCTTTGTGCCTGCTGATGCTGCTTCTTCCATTCTGAGCTCAAAGGGCATGGTTGTCTCCCTGTAACAAAAGCTCATTCAAGTCCTTGGGCCAGTGTCTCATCGCAACATTATCCATATAGAGCAACGAGTTAACCTCAATTTTTTTGGAAAATCTGTCACAGAACTCATGCAATATTAAAGGAAGTGAATGTTTATTGCATACATAAGTTTTTGAGTAGTTTAAAAGGTTTACGGAGGGACGTGTAACAACCAAAGACAACCCTCACCATCAAAAACAGACATTATCCAAAACATTGGTAAACTGATCTGTAAAAACTGTTGTTGAGTATTCGAGCTCTTGCTCAAATCTCAGAACTAAAAAAAGTGTAAAAAAAATCAGATCTTCAGATTTTGCATAAATTACTAAAACACGCACAAAGTTTATTAAAAAAAGGTACCAAAATTTCTCACTCCAGAGCACAAGGAATCAAGAATGAATATTTGTGCTCATTTTTTTTAATAACAATGGTAATGATCCAGAATTGTTAGAATTGTTATCACCAATTATCATGAAACAAAGCACTAATTGGTGCAATAGAAAAGTCCTATCTTCTATTAAAAAGATAAGGCCATGATGACTTTTTTGTGATAAACGTGACACTGTCACTGGATCCCCGAAGGTCAGATGGTCAATCAACATTATTACGTCAAGGTTCTGACAGCCCTTCAATAATGAGTGAGAAGATGAAAACAAGATTTGCGAAAGAGCAATTTGTGGATGCTTCACCAAGACAATGCACCTGCCCATTTCGTCATGTCTGTGAAAGTGTTTCTTGCGAAATATAGCATCATTATGTTGGACCAACCACCGTACACACCCAACCTGGCCAATTGGCCAATTTACTCCGTGAAACTTAAAAAACTTGCATTAGTGATACTTCTCTGTACAAATAACAGTACAGTATTGGCAAAAATATGTAGTTGTTCAAGACTATTATCATCTTAAACATTATTGCAACATAGCCACTGGACCACATATTTAAGTAATTAGGATTATGACCTATTCTTCCCATCAGTGGTTTATTTACTCATCTTGTAAAGGCTTTCGAAACTCAATAGAGATTTCGAGAGTTATAGGTCATACCTATAACTTGAAGATAGATTGATCCATCTTCAGGCCGTGATACAAAATGTTAAATCCCTCATTTGAGGTCGTCACAAAGTCAAACAAAACATTAAAAACATACGTCAAAAACACTGAACATAATTACATGATTAAAATACTCACGATGAAATTTGTTTTGGCCAAACGATACGTGCGACTCGTATGTTGTTACATTCTAGATAGCAGTCTTCATCAGCAGTAGCACGCCTGTCAGTGTTATCAGTTACTGCCAGTCTGGAACGTAACGACATACGAGCGCAACCCTACTTCAAAATGTGACCAGCAATATATACGTTTTTGACATTGCTGTCTGTTCCTTAGGTTTGACTTCTTAATGTTATCTGCGTATCCATGTACATTATTTCGTATATTAAACATTTCTAAGTATTTTATGTGTTTTAAGTTACTTTATTTCAGTAAATAAAGAATGCAATACATAAAGATGTAATCTCTCACCAAATATGTTTTAACTCATCTGCTACATTTTTTCCTATCTTTTTTTAAAAGACAAAAAATGTTTACAGTAAATTCAGAACTCACAGTGCAGTGTATTGTTAGAAAGAAAGGGGGCGTGTGTGTGGTTGTGTTTACATTGTAGTGTCAAAGGAGTGTATTGTTTAGGTGTAAATGGAAATGTAAAAAAATTCTCTAATCAGCTAATTATAAGCACACCAGCATTTATTCCAGACTGCCTATGCAAACAAGAAGTTTTTTTGTTTATGTTAATGATGTTTGTCATATACCTTCGATGTCTGAAATCATGTGGTATTACATTAGATTTTCATACATACATTAAAATACATATTGTAGTTCAGCATTAAAATTATAAAAAAGCAACTGCTACAGAATCCCCAGTGCATGTAGAAACACAGAACTGATTATCTTGGATTGGTAAAAGATTATTGTACATTACTCAACAAAGCGAAGTGTTAACCCATTCAGATAAGGAAATAAATTTTGTATGTAAACATCCACAGCTCATCTGTGGTGTAACTGCATTACTTTTATAATATATCCACACAAATGGTATCCCAGGCCAATGACCACACAATTATTGTCACATGTTGAAATAAATAAATCTATTACTACTTAATAATTAAAAAAAAACTTTTCTGCCTACCTCTAGAGGTTTCTTAGTGAAACTGTCATCCAAAGATTGACGTAGATGAAGTGTACTTGAACGTGTTCGAGATAATATCTGGCCGTTGGGTAAAGATGGTGACACTGGCGATACAGGAGTAGTTGACTGAGGAGCTGTGCTTTGTCGTATACCCATCGCAGCACCAATCACATCGGACCCACTGCGCAATGAGCGACGAGTCCCTACCAAACTTGGACTGAAATGAAAATATTTAAAATTGTACTTTTTCCTAACGGTACTAGTTAATTTACGAGTGTTTGAATTACAAAAAAAAAAAACTATTTAAGAACAAAAATGTCCAAAATGTAGAAGGAATGAAGCTGTAGGAAGGGAAAAACAACTTTGCTTTTGGTTGCAGTCTAACTTAAAATAATATGAACATTTCATTATTAAATAATTGACACATCACCAAGTCACTGAAGTGACGGGAAAAATTCCAAAAAATATAAAAACAGAATAACATCCTGAAAACAACCTAGGATTTTGGGAATGAATTTTAATCAGTCGGACGTAATAAAAGTTAAAATCCTAACGTAATTTTATTAATCAGATGTTATGATGATCTACGTTAATTATAAAATAAAATTGGATTTTTAAGAATCCAAAACAAAATTGTAGATTTTCATAAGAATTCTAATGCTCACTTAAATGGATCAGCAGATTTTGCAGGGTAATGAAATATACTGTATCTAATGTGAAGAAAACATTATGATTTATGTATTTACACTTTAGAAAACTACGAAAATATGTATAAAATTCATGTAATTAATTTGTATTTTAATAAACTTTATCAGTACCTCATGACTTAAAGGCAAAAATTTCTACACAAAATGAATATTAATGATCAGCTGTTATATATTTTGAATAACAGCTGTTTTACATTTTGTTTATAATAATCAACTACATTATTTAATTCCAAAATCATTATTTACTTGTTTTATACAAAATTTCTGTTAATATTAACTATTGTATAGAAACTATTGCTCTTACAAGGCAATAATATAAATGCATACAGTGATCTCTATAATTCGGTACTTCACCAATCCATTATCCAGATATTTTCGTGGTTGAAAATAATAACCATCATGCCAATCAGTGTGACTATTTTACAGTAAAGCATATTAGAAAGAAAAAGTTATCACTCACCACGGTTGGTCAATGATTACCATACATAGTTTTTTTTTTTTTTAAATATAACTTCTTACAAATAAATTATATTCCACAAATTAATTAATTTCTTTGTATAATTTTATTTCAATATTGTAATTCATTGCTTTCCTTACAAGTGTATTATTTGAATTCTGAGTGATGAAGAACACACTTTTGAGTAATGAAATTGTTGACTTCCGAACAGACACTACGAATGTGGATTTTATATTTGATAATCCAAATTTTCAATTATCGTGCATAATTACCTGTTTTTAACACTTAAAATAGATTAGTGTTATACTTATTAATATATATCACTATATTCAGTATAATGATCTGCCTTCCCTAGCTTCGTCAATTCTACTTTCATTGACGCGTTTTGGAGAACCTCCATCTTCAAAAACTATATCTATACTGGTCACCAATATTATCATAATAATATTGAAATATAATTAATTATACTGAATATATATATATACATATACACACACACACATATATATATATATATATATATATATATATATATATATATATATATAATTGGTTAAAATATACAGAACTGAAATCACCATTATTCATATTTCTAAATTATTATTTTTTCCCATTGAGTCCTTAACTATATAGTCTTTGAAGATCTTCTACATGTTAGTGGTACATTCTAAATTTAACTTTCAGATCAATTCTGGTGAATAAGCCACAGCTGACAATGAATTTTAGAGCCTTTGTACTTCTAAAAACATGCAACTCTACTTATAGATCATGCGGCCACAAACGACAGCGATCTGGAAAGCAGTACTCACAACTCACCACATTTGTGCCGCCACGAAAGCGTCAACGTTTTTGGTTTTGATTAGATTGTCTAGCTGCATGTACGTGTCAGCATTTGTAGCAAGTTTCATGTGTTGCGCAGAGACTAGATGAGGTTTCAAATCTACATAATCTATTCGGCATAGCTCACAATAGCCACCAACGATTTTATCATTTTCTTCATGATCCTTGGTCAATTTACGGGTCATTCTGGAAATAATATGTTAAACCTATAATATATAAACCATACAATTTCTTTTATTAAATCTTTAGTAACAACTAAAGCAACATGAGGAGTGGTTATAAAAGCAATTCAGTTTACTAATTGTTTTTAAATAAAGTTAAGATTTGCCAACATTAGAAACACCACAAAAATATAAACAAGGAAATTTACTTGTTTTGAGCTAGTAATTTTTATATTTATTTTCTTAAGCAAGCAAGCACGTACGTGCGTGCGCACACACACACACACACACACACTTACATTAAAAAAAAACAACATTCTAGTCATATTTTTGTTATCAATTTTATGGCTTTGAACTATATATTTAGTTTTAAATATATTTAATATTTTTAGGCACAAGTTACGGCAAACTCAAGTAAATAAAAGTTGTTTGAATTTTTGCAAATAGTTTAAAATATTTTCTGGTTTAATAAAATAAAATTGAACAAATTTGTTTTATAAAAATCTGAAATGATAGTATTTTTAATTTGTATGTAATCAACAACATTTAAAATTATTAACTTGAAATTTAAAATGTTTGTATTTAAATCAAGATATTTTTGATGCTAAGAAAAACTTACTAGTAGTTTCTATAATTCTGTACGGCATGACATTTGAATATCTGAGATTGAAATGTTTAAGCAATTTAAAATTTAAACTTTATTTTAAAAATGTTTTATAAATAAATATTAAAAAAAATATTTATTTGTATACAAAGTGGGGTTGAACATATCTAAAGAATCAAAATTGAAGTAACAGAGATAACCCTAACATGTTTTCACATGTATGTAATAGTATAACATTGATCTTTGAAACAATGTGTGACCACTACGATGAAACAGAATTAAAATAATTTTCGTTTCAAAATGTAAAAAGTCAAGCTATGATTAGTAATAATAATGGAAGTAATATTAGGAGTTTAAACAAGTCTAAATTTTAGTCAATCATTTGTTATAGAAATTAAACCTTTAGAAAGCAGATTATAGTCATACCTATAACCAATGTTTCTTTCTACAGAGCGACATTTAGATACAGCTGTAAAACTCCTTTACTTTCATAACTACCAGTAATATAAAGTTAAATTAAAAGTGATGTTACATATATATTATTATAACGTCACTACCTGCCACTGGAGCATGTAAATGTTCTGAATTATTATGGAATATTTTATGGCTGTAGAAACAGAATAGCCCTTCAATGAAAAAATTGCTGCGGTTGTACCATTTGATAGAATTAATAACCATGTTCTTTTACAAGAGGTTATGTGAGATGGGTTTTCTATTTTATTTGGGAGTATTCGTTATATTTTTAATTAATATAATGGGAAGAATTTGTTTAGGTAAAAATAGAAGGCAATGACTTGAGTTGTTCAGACAGTGATACATGTAGGGCAAGTAGATCAATAATGCACTGATCCACAAAATTATTTTTCCTTAAACATCAATACTCCTTTATTTTCGAGTTAAGACCTTTTCTTGACTTCCTAAAGCTGCTGCGAATTAAATTTTATTTATGATAAATGGGTTTCTGTTAACCAAGGGTCTACTGTGTTACCACTAGCAATATTAATCAGATTATTATGAATAATAACTAAACTAAAAGTATTTTATTTTCCAAGGATTTAAGTTTATACGACTAACTGAAGCCTTTAGTTGTATTTGATAAGTCAAAATCAGCCTTAAAGTATATCGTTTATTAAAAAATAAATTGGCAGTTCTTATAAAACAAAACCCACTTTTTTACCAAATACCTACCTTCGAGTACTACCATTTTTATTTTTATATCGTGGCGGTGAGAATGGGCAGTCGCCAATCCTAGAGTTAAAATTAATACTGGGCCACTCTAGTAATTCTCTGAACTCAGGTCGAGCTCCAGTTTCAATTTTCAGATAGTTGCCTTTTAACACTTTGATGTTCGAGTGTGAGACAAACTTTTTGTTGCGGGTTGAATTGGAATACGAAACTGCTTTGGCACATAATTTGTCTAGGCGCTCAAGAAACTGAAAATAATCATTTTAATAAGTGTTAATTTAAACAGATATCAAAAATAGTTTAAATATGATTTTATTTCATGGTTATATATTTTTTTATTAACTTAAGGGACGATACTTTTCTAAAACAGTAAACAGAAAATAAGGGATGGCTAGTTTTTTAAATAATAATACATTTCTTAATGATATGTACAAATACTACTCAAAACAATAGAAACATAATTATAAATTAGGAACATTTTAAAACATTAACACAATTAAATTATATTAAAAACACAATTTAAAACATAAATAAACACTAATTAGGAACATTAACTAAAATGTCTATAAACAAATTATGTTGTAAAGTACTTTGGTAGTTTACTTACAGCTTCCAAGGAATATATAGGTATATTCCAGGATCTTGCGTTGTCCAAAGGATCCACAACTAGATGTTTTGGCTGTAACCGGACTTTTTCAAGCATGGCCTCAGCACGAGTTCTCTGAAGAATAATAAAACAGATTTGCAATTAAAGCAGACATATTACTGAATATGCCAAGTAAAGTGAACCCTACACAAAACGGGCTTACACTAAAGAATTGCAGGCCTGTAACGCTGAATATACAATGTTTATAGTTCTACAAATCCAAAATATAAGTGGCCACACTTTAGTTATAATTTACTAACCTTAGTATGCTGAGGGCTTGGAATAAAATAGCAGTTTGTATTTTTTTTTTTATTTGTAATTCAAAACTTTGTTGGTTTTACTGAAATTAATTTTTGAAGTGTACAAATTGAAAAATATTACATTAGCCCAATAATATGTAAAAATTAATGCACAGACATGTTTCAATAATACAATATAATTACTATTAGTGATAGAATAGTTTCTAAAAGTACTAACTAAATACAAAAGCTTACACCAAAATACACTAGGGACCTGATTATTCAGAATATGTTTATCCGAACTTAGATATCGTACTATATACATTTTATTTATTTTCATTTTGTTTTTAGTCTTGAAAAATAAATGTTACCTTTTTATATATGTTTTTAAGTTTTACGAAGCATCAAAAGACCACTACTGATTACTCTTTACTAAGACAAAACAACTTTTGGCACAGAGGATGGGAACTGTCTATAGCAAATAATTGACTCACGTGTGCCAGACATTGACAGTGTTGGTATAGTAGCACTTGATAACTGCATTTATTTGATGTCTCAAGTCTTAAAAAAAATGAGGTTTTTATGATGTTCCCGCTTATCTGAAAGAGTTTTAGTCCTATTAAGTTCAGATAATTTAGTCTGTAATGTATAGCAGTTACAGGTCTAAATTTATACATTCCTAAAATATTTTCTAAGTATGGAACAATTAATTTAAAGCAAATACTTGGGTTCAAGAGAAAACTGAACAAATTTTTCAAATACAATGGTTTTAGTTATAACATACATTTTTACAGACATAGAAGATTCGTGTTATGGTACTAACTATGGTTATTAAAATGTCACACAACATGATCCTGAATGTTGATCTGTCGCACTGACAATTGACAGACTACTGCTCACTGCAGAAGTATTATGACAACTGCACGAGCCACATGTTGCAGGACAAAACCAATCTGTCCGTGCTAATCCTATGTTACCAGTAAGCTGTAACAGCAGCTGTTGTTGCATACTTACTGCAGTATATTTATTTACTTACTGTCCTAAATAATACTACATACTGAACAGAAAGATATTGTAATACAGAATGAACAGTAATATTGTTCATGAGGCAAATGACACAATCTGGCATGCTATGTTAGATAAGAGTTGACTAATTAGACAGTTTTTATATTACAAGAATGATACAGAGATGAGGAGAGAACGAAATCTTTTATCAGCGGTAATATTGCTTTGGAAGCAATATTATACAAAAGAACCAGTCATCACTTTGCAAAAAGTTGTACTCTGATATGCGAGTTGTTTATAAATACACTTCACCTCAATTTGAGAAGCGGGAGCATGATGGATCTGATGAAGAGAAATGACATAATGGAAGAGAACACCAGCTGTTAGGTCTGATCACCCACCTGTTCTATCAGCTGTTAGGTCTGATAGAATTTCAAAGACCACGACATAGCAGCAATTCTCCAACACTAAGTAAATAAATGTACTGTATACTATAAAAAAAGCGATATAGTAGAAGTGTTATGAACTAAATTTATTCAATTAAGTCGGAATGTGTTCTTGTGGACAAATTTGTTTACCGCTACTACTACATGAGGGCACACACATACATTCACTCACTACTTTACATAGCTTCGTTAACTCTAATGAGTGTATCAAATGGGCCTAATGGTCTATCAAAAAGAGTCCTAAGAGACCTCCCAGTGTATCTGATGCTTACCAATGCATGCAGGACTCTTTATGGGCCAATCTCATTTCCTTAGCTACTTGTGGGTGTTCCCATAAATAAGAATTTAAAAAAGAATTTGCAGTATCTCACCGTAAAACAAAAAGGTTGGCCAGATAAGGCAGAACCTTTGTAATAAAGGTTAAGAGAAAGAAAAATTGAAAGCGAATTGCTTAAGCAGAGCAAGCAACTAAATAAAGGAATTGGACTGGAAGGCCCCAACAAATTTCTAGATGTTGTAAATAGAACAAGGCTGGAGAAGGGGCTACAACTAAATATCTCATAATATAAAAATAATATAAAAAAAGGGGCGCAATAGATCTACAAAGGTTGTAGTGCAATAGTAACCCTATAAATTTGTTCACTGAACCACTGACATTTCCAACTTCATATCACCATTTATATCTGAATTGCAAACTCCTGAACATGGATATGTCTATTGGTTCTCTTGCCAAAAACGAATTGTAAAGTGTCATTCGGTTTTTACAAACAGAAGGGAATAATGCAGCAGAAATTCATCCCAGAATGAGTAGAGCATAAGAAAATCATTACGAGGAAAAATTGGGCTGTATGGTGGGTAATCAAAAATTACCCACTGGAACTGCGCAAGAAGCAGTTGGGTTAGGGCAATAGCATGTGGTCATATTGTCATGAATCAAAACAACTCCAGAAGACAAGAAGCATCATTTTTTTGTTCTGAACGGTTCTCCGTAGTCAACATAATGTCTGACAATACGCATCTGCAGAGACTGTAATTTCTTGATCCATGACATCCACCAGCAACATACTTATGGTCCCAAAAACAGTAGCCATGACTTCCTGTTGTTGAACATGATTCTGAGTTCTTCTACCTGAAGAAACAAATGACTCTTCACAATCTGCACTTGGCGGAAGAATCAATAAGCATGGCCACGATTACGAATCTGCAACTCCGCTCCAAATGGAGTTACAAAGTTGGAAAATGGTAGTGGTTACAATGGGAGAGATGCGCTACTGTCCAGTGTACAGCTCAGACTACTACTGCTCGATAGGCCATGTCTTGATAGATTCTATAAATATTGTTTATTTTCTGCTTTCTTGTGGTAACTTAAAATGTTGGAACCATATATCAATAATGTGTATTTACTTTACTGCATACACTTTACTAAAATACAGTAAAAAACTATGATTAACCACCAGGGTGGGACCAGGTTATGAAAATAAACCATGCTTATGAAAATAAACTACAATTATAATTAATCTTAATATATACATGACTATTAAAGATTTTGTTTGTGACAGATACATTCTCTACTGAGTTTAGGCCAATAGCATAAACATATACAGACATTACATCAATGTAAATTAGCCTAATCATATACTTTTTTTTAAATGGTTCAAACAAAAAGATATTAAATTGCAGTAGCTGACGGATGAACAATCATGATTATAAAACAGAGTGAATAATTAATTGAACAGTAAATAAAGTAAAATACTTGAAGTAACATTTTATAGACTTGAAGATAGACACATAAATTTATAAAATTTGTAACAAATGGATTAAGTTTTTTTTTGTGCTTTTAATCCAACATCAACTGAACTGATTTGAAGTGATATAACTGGTTAATATGTGTGTTTTAAATTATTGTTCTTAAAATCAAATAAATTTGGTAATACAGTCGACCTTGATTATAATGACCTCGGTTAGAACGCCAACTCGGTTATAGTGCTCTTTTCATATGTCCACAATATTCTTTATTAAGTGTACCTGTATTTTAGGCTCGGTTACAACGCTTTGTGAACTCAGATACAACGCTGTCACCCTGCTATTATAGTCCAGCCACTCTGTAAACGGCCTGTGCGAGAATTTCTCGTGCATGTTGGAGAATTCCCCTCCAGCTCCCTCCAACAGTTCAAGGACACAGAGTTTGCCAATCTGAGTCTACAAACTGTTACTACTCGGCGATAGTGAAGGAAAAGAGAGGAGTGGGGACAGAGTAGGGAAATGGCCTCTCACTCGCACATTTTTTTCTCTCTGTCCCACTGGTGCTCTTAGCAGTTTTCTAAGCCTTAGTCACTCTCTCTCTTAAATACAATTTGTCTTCTATTTTTAGAATAAAGGTTGAGAATAGAAACGGTCCCTTTCTTAAAATTTTGTTGCAGGCTAAACAAACAATGTAAATTGTGTCATTCCTGCAAAATTGTTCTCTTTCACACACACATACACTCTTGGTGAAGGGAAAACTTCAATCTCATGAATCCTCATAACAGTGTATGCACTGTGTTGCATGTATATATATTATAATGTTCAGTACTTAATTTCTATTAGTTTTAACTAAAATATATTTCAAAATATGTAATATGTGTAATAAATTGTTATAAAATAGCCATTAATTATGTATACAGTACAAAGTATGCTTTTCTTTCACTACATACAGTATTTCCTCCATTTACAAACTCGTTTACTGTAAACTTGGTTACAACATTATCTCATTTACAGCGCTCATATACGTTTGGTCAACCGAGTTATATCCGAGGTCGACTGTATCTTGGTGATGTGTAAAACATATAGATCGTATTCATAATTTTTTTTGTAATTTAGTTAAGAAATATATGATATACACACATAATTACATTTTACATGTTACTGACTGTTTTATACAGTTTGATACCGAACAGGGTTGGTGTAATTTTACCCAACAAAAAAAAACTTACTTTTTTTTAAGAAACCCCACTTGCTCAAATTGTGCAGAAGGATAACATTTAATACGTTGTTGAATGTTGTATAAAATTTTATTGAAGTGTTACTTTTATACTATAGGTGACATACTTTAATTTTTCTTTTTTATATAATCGGACTATTAATTTAATTCAACTTGTCAGAATGGTGGCACTAGTTGAACCGTATAATACAAAACATATATTCAACTTTGTTTTTTACTACAAAAGAAAATACAAAATATCTTGTTCTGATATTACTTACAATGTATGCCTTAAGGAAAAAATAAAAGAAACAACTCTCTTGTATTTAAAAAAATGAAAGTTGGATTTTAGATAGAGAACAGGAATTTCAAACCTTTTGAATACAGGAGTTTCATTTTTCTAATCAGTAATGGTGATAATGCCCCTGCGGTGCCAGGGCCTCCATGCACATACACGTAATATGAATTTTGAAATTATAAAATAACCTATTGTGTGCAACTTATTTAAAATAATTTGATACTTATGCATTTTTGTATTTATATATGGTAGTTATAAAACAGTATTATGAATGTCACTTCACAGAGATTTTGTCAGATAGTAATGGAGCATTTCACATAATTAACAAAGAGTTTTAATATAACTATAGTCAAACTGTTAAATGGCTGTAATTTAAAATTTCAATAGGAACTTGGCCTTTTAGGGCGGTTGTTAAGATCTTAGTACGGATACAGTTTCTAATCACATAATTTTAAATATTTGAAACCATTTTCACCTGTCTAAATCTCATAAAAAATAATAATTTCTATACTTTATGTATGCAATAGTTTTTTTCATGTACATTAGTAATTGAGTTTAATGAAAAAACCCAAGTTTATTAAAAATCGTTTACTTTTGTTAAAAAAAATCACGTTTTATTTAGTCTTGGTACCAAAAATAAAAAAATTATAAAAGCAGTTATTTTAAAATAAAAACGTGTTTTTATATTTTAGTAATTTTAGGCTTTTACAGTAAAGTTGCTCTGACTTCTATTTATTTTTATATGTATGTATATTTACATATATATACATACATACACACACACACACACACACACACACACACATATATATATATATATATATATATATATATATTTTTTTTTTTTGTGTTTAACGTCCGACTATATATATATATATATATATATATATATATATATGTGTGTGTGTGTGTGTGTATGTGTGTGTGTAAAATATGTATAAAGTATATTTTGGAACTCTTTTTGGCCAACTAATATAGTTGCTCGGTTAGACAGTGCATATCATATAGAAAACATTTTGTATAACACAATGAAAAGATTAGGCATTAGCATTATATTCTTGATATTAATTATGTTTTGATTTTGTAGTGTATTTTAAATAGCCTTAAGAACACATTACAAAATTGAAACCACCTAATCTTGGAATATTTAGAAGAATAATTATTTTTAGTTCCTAATTAAATGATGTTCTAAAAACTCATCTGGTAAAGGCAACTGTAATGAGCAAAAAGCTACCCTAACAAATTGTTGCGTGCAAGTATTTTTATATTAAATTTTCAACAACTTTGTACTTTCTGTTGCACAAATGAAATTTTAAAACTCCACCCCATGAAATGCAACAATATTTATTAGACTGCTGAAATCAAAACGATTCTTACAAATTGTAATTAAACATTTTTGCCCTTCATTTTCTATTAAAATAATGTCACTTACCAATATTTTGTTTAGTTAGCTTCTATAAAATGCAATGACCCTTCTAAGACACAAACGGCAAATTATAATTAAATATTTAATAAATTTGAGAAAGCATTGACAGCAATAATAGTTTAGCCTTAGACTAAACACAGGAGTATGTGATGTAATAATAAATTTAGCTATGGCAGATTTTCATTCTTAAAATTTTATAAAATTCCTTACATTACATAAGATTACAACAATATTAACCTTTTCCAAGCAAGTAATTTTTCATTTCATTATATATTAACTTAGTTTTACGTGTTTTGTTATTTTTGTAACAAAGACTGTGGGAGTAGTGATACATCTCAAGCCAATTAAAGAGACAAGTAATATACACATTTACAGACACCTACTGTTCAATGTGGGAATATCTATATCTGTCTATAGATGTTGATGACTTGCTAATAAAACAATATTCAGTTTTATTCCTTTCTCTTCTTCCTGATGTATACTACACAATAATTACATAGGTGAGATTGTTAATAACCAGAATTATTTTGTTAGTACTATTTTAACTTACTGCACTATTGGTTTTAACTTCTGCGTATATTATAAAAATGTTTACTCACAGATTTTTTTGGTACGACGCCATCTGCAGGAGAAGAAAGAAAAGCCGGAGAAGGTGAAGGTGAAGGAGTCGCTGTGCCAGGAGTATTTGTATTGCTTTTGTCCTTTGCACAAATCTTACGATCGCTCACAACATAGTCCACTTCTTTTATTAAGAATAACTCTATTGTCTGAAATAAATTATAAATTATTAAAATCTGAAAGTAATTTTAATAAATGAAAAAACATACAAAAGCAGACATCTTGTAATGCAGTTTGCCTGCATTTACAGTTGAACATATTTTAAAAACTTTAACTACACCTTCATCCCAGATACACTCTTTGGAGTGGGTTCTGTTATACAAATAAGTAGTACAACTTTTTTGTAACTTTATTTAATGTAAATACACATCTACATAAACTTTCTGAATTCTTTCTGCTAATGTCTTTAACTATTTATATTTATCTTCTCTATAACAAGAGTCATTCTCTAATTGTCCAATCTTTGCAGTCTTGTCACATTTGGTTCCTGTTGTTGATTAAATAAAGTTGATTGCTCCAGTTGAACTTCTTTTGAAAACTTTCACTGTTATCAGCTGCGGGGTTTTTTCTAAACAAATTCTTAGGTTAACTGCTGTGGGCCTATACTGTAGGGTAGGTTAAACACATGGTTCTAGCCTTAAATCGTTTGTAAACACTTCTTGCCACTGAACATGGAGACCGCTGACACCATATGTCGTTGCTGAATTCTTTATATGGAACTACCACAGACCTAACAGGATTTATATCGATGGGAATTCCAGTCGGCTAAACTTGCCAGTTACGGAAATGGAAAATCAACGGCTGGATGTACCGTTACGGTTACAGGATAACAATAAGCTCAACCTGCTGGTATAACTCATAGAACTGATGACTTTAGTTCAACATGCTGGTATAGTTGGCTTAAAACGCTGCTACTAACTCTGGAATGGAATACTACTGGTTCAGCACACTGATGTAGTATGACTATGGTGTCAGGAAGTGACTGGATTATCAGCTCAACATGTCTCCACTAAGGTAGGTAGGTAGGGATTAGGCTGGAGGAGCCGTCTGCCTTCTGGAGCACTATGCAACTGCTATATCCTCTGGCTCTGTATTGCTACTGAGAATGGGGTAAAATGTTATCTTGTTTACTTAATTGCTATTGCTTTAGAGCTTAGCAAGTTTTATTTACTTAGCTTATCTCACTTCCAGATAAAATTAGGGTATAAAACACTTCATTATAATCTATGCTGTAACTCTTCTCTTACCTCTATCCTCATTTTCCTTGACAAGTTGTACAATATTATTAAATAATTTAATTTTAAAATGCAGCACTAAAGGTTTTTGTATTATACCTAGAACTAGACATACAAATATATCTATGTGGCAAGTATGAACTGTTGTAATAGGAGACTGATTCAAATAATCTATGTGGTAAGTACAATCTGAATGTTACCATGTCTAACTCAAATAGTTTATGCAGTAATCACAATCTGAACTGCTATGACAGGGGACTGACTTAAATTTGTTTTCATTGGCTTGGAGATAGAAATCTAACCCAAGAGCATAGAGATAAAGAAAGTTTAGGTCCAGTTTGGGCAAATCAATTGTCAAACCTATACTCACAATGTTGTGAACTTAGAAGGGATTGATAAACTAAACCCATTAACTAATAATATGCAGGCCTACTATAGCCTACTTTGTATATATGTAATGCGGAAACAACTTAATTTTTTTTTTTTTGCTCGAAAATTCGAATTAATGTAGCTTATCAGCTGTAACTACAATGTCTACAACTGACAACATGAGTGATAGTTTATAGTAGATGGAAAAAAAGCACCACCACAACTTAGCAATAATGATGGTTATTTTCCGCAGCAATCAGGCTACTATAGATACTATACATCGGTGGCAGTTTGTATTGTACTAATTACTGTTGTTGCCTTTATTATTTCTTGAAGAGCTATCAATAAAAATGTACAATACAATAATATTTAACTATTATAATTAAATTTAATAACAAACTAATCCGACTGGCAGTTAACTGAAACTGACAGTTAATCAAAGTTTCATTGTACACATGAAAGAAGGGAACAAATATATAAAGTATGCAGTAGTTGAATTCTCTCACAACTTTTACTATTAGATACGGTTTTTAAGGTTGAATTATACATTATGTTTCAGATCATAAAACAATATTTATTCTAACCTATACAAACATGACTTCACTTTAAAAAAAACTTCAATTATTTATTGGTATTTTTTTCATAATTTTAGTCATTATCCTAAAATTTGGATTTTCCCCTAATTTGGTTTTTATCCCTTAAAACTCAAATGTGTACATTGGGATAATATATTTTTTATTTCCTCAGCTTAATCCTAAAATTTCAGAAAAATCAATTTTATCTGAAAAGAATTTCCAAGTATTGCATTATTTTACCATCATTAACTCTGGCTAAATATATTCCAAACTATAAGAGAACATAATTTAAATACATTTTTAAATCAATTTTTTTAACCAGATTTCTTGATTCTGTCGACACCCAGCCATCCATCCGTCTTTAGCTAATGAACTTCCATCAATTAACTTAAATAAAAAAAGCAATTTCTATAAAAGGTATTTTTTTTAAAGCATAGCTCCAACTATGCAAAATAAATATAAAAACGAAACAACAACAAAAAATGGAATGTTCTTTGAACATTCTTGACCCAGAAAAAACATAACAGTGTATACTTTATTAGAAAGGAATGCATTATACAGATTTTCGTATGAAAATGTGCCTGAATAGTAAATATGCTGTCAGTACAGAATATTACTGCCAGATCTAAAAAAGCAGGTTTTTTAAAATCTTATTGTGTCTGTTCAAATTAAAGTAATTGACACATGGGAAGACATTGACAACCAAGAAAGAAGATAAATAAATTAGTTTAACAAGATTAAATGTTACAAAGAAACATAAACTGGTAACCAAAGATTTAGCCTATACAGGAGGGTTTGTAAATAAATGAGGTTTTACTACCTATAATTTTTTTAATATGCTATCAAAATGTAACATAATATGGTATGCCCTATAATGTTTTAGTACAATTTTTTGTTAGGCTTATAAAAAACTATTAATTTTCAAGCCAATTTTTTATAAACAAGCCTAACTGTTTTATAGAGAAAAAAGGTAAAATGCACCTTTCAAGTGATTTGTCAATTTTCATAATTTTTTTCACTAAAAAACTTTATTACATGCCCAACTTAGTAATACAAAATGTAAAAGTGCGGAAACTACAGGAAGTTAAAAAAAAAAACAACACATGCATAACCTCAAAATCGCTACTGCATGAAAGTAAGTGTTTTTCATAGCAAAAATATTTAAATGCATGTTATTAACAACAAAAAGAATATGAACTTTTTTTATTAAAAAAAACTTAACAACCTAACTAACTTGGTTGTTAGCGAAATAAGGTAACAAGTTTATCATCGTAAAAATGATTAATTAAAAATGTGTTATATAAAGTGAAAATAATATAAAGGTTAAACAAACAAAAATTAACCTAACTCAACTCGGTTGTTGGGTGTATAATTAGAACTTCATGAAACTATTAACCTTTGTAATTAATGTTACTGCAGTAAATATACAGCAGTCGCAGCTTTAAAAAAATAGTGATTACTTTGCTTATGATTGCCATATCTGAATTTAAATTTGGCTAAATATCCCACAAAGTAGTTTTTTCTAATAATAAATAGTGTGTGTACAAGTCATACAATCAACAAAAATAACGGGTCATTCCAATTCAATTCAACCACAAAACAATAATTTTTCATCCACCACCTCAGATTTTTATGAAACTGAGGTATGTTTGTTCTATATGTAGAGATAAGTAACATCACCAAATTTCAGCTTTTTATCTCACTTAGTTTTTGAGTTAGAACACTTTAAAGATTTGACGTTTTTCAATTTCCGCGCCTTGGATAATGTCAAACAAAATGTGTTGTACAAAAGAAAATAATTTCTCATTTACTTATTTGACATCCATCCAATCTTGATGAAATTTTCAAGGTAGGTTTTTATAACTATAAGGAACATGAAAAAAAAATATCAGTAACCTAAGTTAAACCTAAAATATTATAAAAAAATCATATTTTTATTTGTTTTTTTAGTTTTAAAAATGAAAACATGGCTTAGCGTTGAATTCAATATCTCAAAAAAGGAATGAGGTAATCAAGAAATTTTGTCCCCCTAAATTATCTTCATGAAATGAGCTTTAATTTAGTATAATAAAAATTCTGTGCATTTTGTTCTTTCTATTTCTTAAGTCCATTGCAAACGTCAGTACATTATTTACAAGCAATGTCAGGTTCTCTCAATTCCAGTGAATGTTTACAGCTTTTAAAAAAAAGGTATAAACTATACATTTTAATATTTGGAAAATCATATTTTAATATTGTAAAAAAAAATATAAGTTCAGATATGATTTCTAGATTCAGTTTTAAAATATATAACCTACTAACATTTACAAGTACAAAATAAGTCTACCCAACAGTTATGTATTTACGCTCAGCAAACATATCTCAATAGACCCAGTTCATTGTATGTAGAGGATTTACAAACCAATGAACTAATTTATTTTTGAAACTAGATCTTCAAGCAATTTGGTGCACTCTTTTGAGAATTTATATGTTCATCCCATTGAGGTGAGTGGAGTATCAGCCACTGCAAGGATGTGTGGAATCGGCACATCGCATATATTGTCTCGTTTTGGCCAGTAAAATGAAGGGGATGGACCTGCTGACTGAATAAACTTAACTGTTACATCTCCATCTTCTTTGGCAACATTTGTTATTACTCCAAAGTACCAGAGATTGTCATATGTACAAGCGATGTAGCTAGAGGGGTACAAATCTTCTTTCACATTTAAAGTCAACCCTTTTCTTAAGTTGTATGTTAGACTTGGCTTTTCATAACAACCGACTTGCCTTGCTTCTAATGTTCCAAAACAATCCAAGGATCCATAGTTGTGAAAACTTCTTGTACCTAGAAGGGTATTTAGATCTTCAAAGCGTTTTTCAAGCTTGCAATGAATCAGATCAACTGAATCTTTTGAAATGAAGTGGAAATTGATTTTTGCAATGTTGAATTCACAAAACTGAAAAAAGGTAGTTGCAGTCAGTAGTTGATCTTGAGGCCTTTGAAGACTTGCTTTTAGCGCCAACTGTTTAACAGTTCTTACAATACCATTGCGTTCTGTTTTGCCATGGCTCATTTACCTTTGATTTTGAAGTCTTTTTCATGAAGTGAAAGGTTCATAGTTGTATTTATTTTTGTATTGTCCTGCACAACTGTCACTGTAATAGTGAACATCTGTGATGTTAGGAAAACTTTCCTTAGAAATTGTATCAGGATTTCTTGAATTTTATAAACCATACAAACATCATGATTTAAGTCATTGGAAATGATACAATGAGACGAGACTATTTTTTCCTGATCAACACACATGTTAATGATTACTGGATGAACAGTACAAGAGTCTGAGGTCCAGCGGTAATTCTGGACCTCACCTTGTACTATAAAGGAGTAATTTTCACTGAAGTTCATTGATATGACGGCTGCATTTGATGCACAGGTATCTTTGAGGCTTTTAAAATAACTTGACTGGCTCATGACAATGTAAGAATGAGGAATTAATTATTCTATTTTTGTTGTCAGTTCATCAACAAATTCATCAATAGCTGATGTTTGTGTTACCAGCTGCATCCTATCTGTTGCAAGCCACTGCTTGTAATCGATTCTATTGTCTTCTTCATAGTTTTCAAACTTTTTATGTAAGAATGTTGTTGGATTGTCTTTTGATGGCCATTTTTCACATCGCCTAAACATGCAGTTTTGAGTATGATTTTCACACAAAATCAGATTTTGTAGATCCTTGTAACTCTCTTCTAATTGTGCTGCATGTATTTGCAGTATGACATTTTTATGGATAGTACATACACACAGAATGACTGCCACTAGCACCAACGAGAACACACCATTTGGGATGAAGAGTACAAAATTTAGAGAACCCTATTTTTATTTCAGGATATTCCCATTTGAAATTTGCATACATTCCATTGAGATTACTTAAAATTAATCTTTTCTTCTCATATTTTCCCTAGCTTACTACATCTTTCATACCAGGCAAAACTCTTGACTGCTCTTCACATGAAGCAAACTACCTGCCTGTTTATTTTTAAACTCTAACATGAATGTTGACTTTCAACTTACTATATTCAACCACTTATATGTGAACATTTAAATTTATAACAAAATATAGAATTGCTTCTTATTATTAAATATTATGTTTTTCTGTTAAACTATGTTAAATAATATTAATTATTATATTTTTTTTATAACAGGTTCTTATTAAAAACATATATTTTTCTAAATATTAAAATGTAGTTTATACCTTTCTTTTAAAAGCTGTAGCCATTCCTTGGAATTGAGAGAACCTGACATTGCTTGTAAATAATATATTGAAGTTTGCAATGGACTTAAGACATAGAAGGAACAAAATACACAGAATTTTTATTTTACTACTAAATTAAAGCTCATTTCATGAAGATAATTTAGGGGGATAAAATTTCTTGATTATCTCATTCCCTTTTTGAGATATTGAATTCAGCACTAAGCCATGTTTGCATTTTTAAAACTAAAAAAAAAATATCAAAAATATGATTTTTAGTAATATTTTAGGTTTAACTAAGGTTACTGATATATATTTTTTTTCAAATTCCTAATAATTATAAGAACCTACATTACAAATTTCATCAAGATTGGATGTCAAATAAGTAAATGAGAAATTATTTTCTTTTATACAACACATTTTGTTTCACATTATCCAAGGCGCGGAAACTGAAAAACATCAAAACTTTAAAGTGTTGTAACTCAAAAACTAAGCGAGATAAAAAGCTGAAATTAGGTGGTGTTACTTCTCTCTCTATATATAACAAACATACCAAGTTTCATGAAAATCTGAGGTGGTGGGTGAAATGGTCTGGTTGAACTGATGTGGAATGACCCATGATATTTTTTTGGTGTTTAACGTTCGACTATTGTGCACACTTGGGCTAATGCAGACGATGGGATGATTTATAGCGTATGAAAATGCCAAGCCCTCGCCGGGAATCGAACCCGGGTCCTCGGGGAGAAAGCCTAGTACGCTATCCACTAGGCCACCGAGGCGGTAGATAGATAGATAAAGCTGCTCTCAGAAAAGCAATTATAAGCTTTTCAACAGTTACTAACAATTGTGCCAGGTAAAATCCATTATTCCATAATGTTTCAATGTTCCGTGTACGAGCAGTAACTCGGTAAGTATATCTGTGTAGTAGGCGACTTGTGTAGGTTTTGTAGCGTGCTGCATGCAAAGTAAACATCAATGATGTAATAATATAGTTTCATTAAAAATGGCTTAAAATTGTAACTTATCATAAAAATGTAATCTTCTATAGGTAAATATCTTTTAATTCAACAATAAAGTACATAATTAAAAAAAAAAAAAATAAAAAAAAATAATTACTTTAGTAAACTACAAATGCATAAGTACCCACAAATACTGTTACTGTCAGAAAAAAATAAGGTTAAGGTTCTACAGTCACCATATGCTAGAAAAGAAAGTTAACTAGGTAAGCTATTATAATATTTGAGTGGTTTTACAAAATTTGAGTTTTTTACTTACTGTCAATCTTTTATTATGTCTCTTATTATTCAATTAAGAGATATTCACCCACAAAAGATTCAATTTTTTATGATTTTATGAAATTTTTAACAGCATTATATTGTGGCGTCATTGCCATTTAAATGCATGGAGCATGCTAGATTTATTACATCAAGGTCACTAAGATGAAACATCATGTCATGCCACTTATTTTAAGGTAAATAACTTTCACACAATACTAATTCCATACAAAACTGTATTAGGTTAGTTTCATAAGTTAATTTTGTTGTTCCTATTATGTTTATTATTAATTATACACATTAAATAAATTGTTTTTGTAATGAAAAAAATATTAGGTTGCCAATTTACTTTGCCAAGGATACCGAAGTAGTATTCACCATCTGCGTATTTTTATTTAAACACTGTATTGTGACAGTCATTTCAAGTTTTGTAACTTTTAACGCATATTAATTTTAACAAAAATGTTTTAGATAGGTTCTTAAAATATTTTTTTTAAAAGTCTATTATTTGTTATTACTAATTATACACATTAAATGTCATCTGCATTACTATTTTTAACGAAACTGTACTTAATAAGTTCTTGAGGTAATTTCTTTTTGAAAAAAAGTTTCTAGAGTGTTTATTATTAACAGCCTATACATTAAATTAATCGTTTTCACAATAAAAACAAGTCATTTTTTGAGTATAAGTAATTGTTAGGTTATGGAGGAAACTTTTTTAAACTTCCTACATTTTCTGCAATTTTATATATTGTATTGTTACTACTGGGCATGAAATAAAGCGTTCTGGCGCAAAAATTATTAAAATACTTTAAAATTCATATTTACCAGCTAACTCAATGCTTTCAATTTAACCCTATATTTTGATGCATTTAAAATTTAGGCCTACTAAAGAGCCAAAAATTATATCAACAGATCAACAGCTGCACTACTTTTGAATTACAACACAAATATGGATTAATAATATCCTCTTTCCCAATTTAACTGATAAATGTTTCTTTCAAAATTTGAAAGGTTATACCTAATCAAAAATACCGCATTATGATAAATGGCGCCGAAATTAAGAATTTTTATCAACAATCCACAAAACTGATTACACTAGGTTAAAATAAATGCATTTTACATGAAACGATCGGTATAATCTATGAAAATTGCGAAATATTAAAGAAGCCGCTTAGAAGATGGGCGACAACGCAAGCAATTTGCAAACGGATCGAAAATGCTGACCAAGCCAAGGGGAATGCCTATCGCAAGCCTAGCCTAGTTTGTAAACAAAAGCTTAGTTGACCCGCCTTTAAACATTTTACGCTAATTTTATTCACAGAACGTTCGTACTTACATGCTTTGAACTACACTATCACAACACTTCACTTATTAAAGTAATATACACACAACAAATTTCAAAATATACAATTCACGACACTTAAAACAAATAAATCACTCCCTACCAATAAATGTCACAAAATGGTCGTTAGTCGTTATTGGACTTGCGCAGGCAGCCAGCTGCCAGTTTTTAAGTTCAACAATACTCCGTCGTAGCGCTAATAGTGTCATTTAAATTAAAAAATGGCTTCCTACATACATCTGTACTAGGACAGAACAAACCGGGAATGTAAGAACTTGTGTTAAAAATGCTAACAAATTGTTTTAAATAATACATATTTTGAAAACCGAATTACTCGTTGTTTATAAAATAATTATTCAAATACCTAAATAATTGTTTTCCTTCTACACCGTCTTCTACAGTAGAACAAATAAAAATATTTTTCCTTTCATTTTCTAGCCTACACAGCTTGTTCAACAAGCTCGGCCTGCTTGTAACAGTATTATTGCGCAAATCGGAAACAAGAAATGCTTTCGTAATGTTTGACTACAGCGAATAAAAGGGTTACGTATTTCTACTACCTGAAAATTGTCTATTTATAAACAGAAGTTTCGTTTAAAATGAAGTACAAAATTAATTGAATTAATCTTGAAGATTGAATCTTTAAAATTGAAGATTAATTAATCATACGAATTGGAATAGGGAAACTTTGTTGGTGTTTTTATCACCTGGAACCTTATAAATACTGGGGATGTTTGCTGTTGACAATTGACAAATCCACAGGGCAATGAGGGTGAGGGGAGAGTAAATTCATTTATACAGCTTCAGTTAGAAGTAAATTTTTGAAGGTGCCTTACCTCACATGTTATGACCATTTCTTTTATAAGGAGATATATTATTATCTACTGTAGAAAATGTGATACCTGATAACATACTAGGTCTACATCCCCGGTTTGAACAATAAAAGTAGCATAATTAAATAAATAGGATGTACATAAAAATATTAAAAATACAGTAGCATATTTAGTTTGAACAGTACTATCTTAACGTTTGCATACAACAGATTTTTACAGCATACTTCTTTACTTTTTAAATAAAATCATAGAATGAATAATTTGTAAGAATGTGTAACACTTGCGAATAAGAAGTTATATTCTTGCAATGAATTTGAGTTTGGCTCAGTGATTTCTTTTGTTAAAAAGGAGAACCCATTGTGGTTTTTAACTTTCAACTGATTTTTAATTAAATATTTATTTGTATAACATTTACATATAAATAAGTTAAATAATAAATATGTAATATAACCTCATGCCCAGCCTAGCTATTACTGGAGTACTATTGTAGGCATTACAATATTGTTGGATATACTGTAGGCATTATAACATTGTTGTTTTATTTTTGTAAAAGACATAGTGTCAGATTTCTTTAATATCAGTTGTATATAGATCCTATTTCTCAATAAGACCAATGACATAATATGATAAATACCAATCATCAATTAACTGATTACTTTAACTTTTTACTTCTGTTAGTCTGACGTTAAACACCAAAAAAAAGTAAGTATTCACCCTGACTACCACATTTTTTTTGTAATTTTTATTCATTGTAACTGTTATTCTTTTTTTTTTGTGTTTAACGTCCGACTATTGTGCACACTTGGGCTAATGCAGTTCATAGTGTTTTAAAGGAACACTATGAACTGAATTGGTGGAAATAACTGTTGTCAATTTTTTTTGTTATTTATGAGTACCTGAACAATTTTGTTTTTAATAAAAAAAAATTTACAAAATATAAACATTTACATTTTATGTTTAGTTAGTGAAATATAATATATATATTCATGTTAGTTTAAACTCATATATGTTATTTTGTATTTCTGGCATGATAAATAACAGTTGAAATTAGTTTTTGTCTATACAAAACTAGGTCTATGCCTAGTTATATATTTTAAAACAATAAAGTCTATATTATATTATTGTTCACACTTTTGATTAACTAGCTCATTTTGTCAACAAAGGATTATTACGCTTCAAATAAATTGTCACTAAAAACCTCTGCATTTGTAAAAATTCAAAGCTGGTAAGTCTGTAGACGGTTTTACTGATTTTGTAATGCTAGATCTCTTCTTACACTTCTACTGCAGGTTGGGTAGATCTGCCCAGCATCTTACAAGTCTGATGCAATTCATAACTGGTAGATTATGTAAGATTAAGTAAAAGCCCAGTTGCTTCTTGTACCAAGTTCCCAGGTCCACTTCTGCATGCTCCCATGTTTTTC
Source organism: Callitettix versicolor (assembly GCA_022606455.1). NCBI lineage: Eukaryota > Metazoa > Arthropoda > Insecta > Hemiptera > Cercopidae > Callitettix > Callitettix versicolor. The sequence goes on along the minus strand of CM040190.1, from coordinate 36,114,271 downwards.
ATCCTATTTCTACCATCTGTCCATGCTGTTTCCTAATTTCCCTTAGTTAGAAACTTTTACAAGTCCCCTAGGGTTTTTTTTAGATCTGATGGGAGTATCCCAGAAGCTGACAGGGCTAATTAGAAACTGGATTTCATGACTGGAGGGCTGTCAAGTAACTTTCCAGAGGCTGGGGGAAAACAAGTGAAGGTATCTTGGAAGAGGTCTTATCATATGAGGATGAGGGTTCTACACCCAAGGTACACAACTCTTCAATGAGAATAGGGCTCATCGCTTGCATAGTTGACACAGCAAAGAAGAGGCTTGACAGCAAAGTTACACTGATGCAGGTGGTGTTAGCTAGGACTGTGATCTGTCGCTGGATGGAGAAAGTGATACTCAGGATCCCCAAAACCTCTGGGCAAGATTCCACCAGATGAAGATCCTTGGCAAAGGGCAACTCAGGACACCATTGGACACTATAGGGTACTGTGATCTGAGGGTATATACAAATAGGATAGGAATGTACTACAGAGAAACCGTGTGTAGGTTTTGCAAGATGCAAGTGGAAATTGTGGACCACATAATCTATCATACTTGTCAGCTTCGAATTTTTGAAAATATGGAAATTTTTATTTCCAAGTCTATTTGAAGCATAATAATCCTCTATCAACAAAATGAGCTTCAGTCAATCGAACATGTAAAATATAACAGACTACATTTTTAAAAATATACAACTAGGCATAGTCCTATAAAAATATTTGTAAGCAGCCACTTACCATGTGTAAACTCTACCACAAATCAAAAAATGACATTTTTTAAAATCATACTTAAAATTGTATCAACATTTTTTAAAAATAAATCTTCCTGAACTAGGTTATAACAGTTATTTTTATATTGTTTTTTCTTGATTCTAAAATTGATAAAAACCCTTTCACACAGGATTTTTCTATAAACAAAATGTATTTTTTTTTAGACAAGGTAGTATATTAAACAACAATGAACATTATGAATCCACAATAATTAAACTGTCACAAAACTGACAAAACTTAACGAGACAACGATCACTGAACCATTGTTTTTTTATATACAGTTCAAGCTAGTGACATGTTGATTCAGAATAAAATATTCACCATTTTTAAATATAAAAATACTCAAAACATTTCAACTATTGAAATCATATCATATACAGATACCAAATCGATAGCAAAAAATTCGAAACAAATATTCGATAAGGAAGACAAGTTTATTTATTTGATTATTCGGCATCACCATTTTATTAACATTAGTATATTAAAACGATGATAATGTTCCGACTCAATAACGAGTTCAACAGTGTTGCTTATTTAGATTTTTCAAGTGATATTTTGTTATTTTTAAACTAGTTTTTATCTTGTTACTTGAAAAGTTAAAAAAATATTTTATGATTTAGTTTAAGCATAGACAATAATAAACAATAAATAGTACTTTATTAGGTTTGGACTTAAGTGGTAGAAATGATTAACCACATGCACAAATCATTCATAATTGGAATCAGATTCAGAACCCACATCTGGATTTGGTGTTGTCCAAATACAAACAAATTCTGTGCAGCTGATTCCTAATCATTCTGAGTTAATTCCTGAGTCGACTTCTATGTCATTCAATTCCAACCATTCCTGTTCCGAGCATCTTTATCATACGAATATTAATCACTAGTTCACACTGCTGATACAGACCATACAACTATCTCTATCTACGGATTGACAAGACAGCAATTGATCAAAACAAAAGCAAGGGTTGACCTTGAGTCTACTTACGACTGCCTTTAATGTAACTATGTGTATACGAACCTAACATATGAACAAATTAAACATGAAGTGTTAACATAACAAATGAAAATAACTGTTTCATATTTTGAAAGTGAATAAGAAAATTGGTGAAAACTGCCGCTTTACAATTTCAGAGCTCTTATAATTAAGGTTCTTCAAATTTCACAAAGTTTGTTGAATGAAATTGTAAAGAATAAGTTAGGTTATCCATAAATTTTATACCAGATAGGTCCATTTCATAGATAATAATTAAAACAAAAAAAATTGAATTTTCATAGTATTTAAAATGTACTGCTCACTTAGACAAGTTATTTTACTTACAGCTCCCAAAATCTTCAATTTTTTCTCTAATTTAGCAACGGAAGAATGATTTTTTATATCTAGATAAAACTTTTTCGAAGACAAGGGCTTGTACGGTTTTGATGATTTCTTCGAATCTGAAAAAGTATTTAAAAGTATGTATTAGATTTGTAAATAAGCTAAATCACAGACTTGATTATTCATTTATAAATAAAATGCAGAGAAATAAAAGTGAACATATAAATCTGTAATTGTAAACCAATCAATTCTGAATTTTTTAAAATACCCCATAATAATTACTTGTTTTTCTGAGTAAACATTTTTTTTTTTTTTTGTAAGTACACTTATTTACCTTTCCTAGCTTCTTTAATTTTTTATTTGTTGGAACATTACTGTTGTATTAAGTAATATAAGTTTTAAACAACAGAGGTAATGCAAAACGTATAAAAAAAGACTAAACTAGGAAAGCCAGATACATGTGGGATTCACCAAAATAATAAAATTCCTAGCAGAAATAAAAGAATATTAAATTAATTAGTAAAATATTTGTTTGACACTCTCACAAACTAACAGTAAATATTTTTTAATTATTAATATCAGTTACATTAGATTGAGAATAACCAGGTTTGGTTACGGCAAAAAAGAAGCTTTATTTATAATTCTTAATTTTAAACAGAAATACTACACTTTTTAATTTTTAACACTATTTTTTAAATAAACGTTTTACAAATTTTAGGACTTTACAATCAATTAAGGTAGGTAGGGCGTCAATGCTTTTACCATGTTTGTGTAATATCGTATTTTGTATCTGAATATATATATATATATATATATACACTTATCCTAGTGAATTTATTAATTAAAGTATGAAATTAAAATTGTATTACCATTTCCAAAGAAATATGAAATAAAAATTAAAAGTATTTTTATATAAAAATTACTGGCTGAATATCCGCTCTTTTTGGATTGTAATTTAAAATGTCCTATAATATTTAATTTCGAATCTTTTAAAGTGTTCAATAATTTGATTATCTAAACTATATTTTATTATACAATTTTGAATTTTTACAAATGTGTCTAAATTTTAGAGTGAACTATGAATAGGAACTCAAAAATAACCAAAAATATTTTAAAAACGTGTAAAATTAAATTTTCTGTACAAGCTACAATTAGTATCCTTTAAAATACTCTCCACTGGTGCTAATACACTTATCTAACCGTTTGTTTCACTGTTCAAAACATTTCTTAAATTCGTCTTTTAATGACCATTAATGCTCTGGACGTTTCTTGTTTTACTTAATCAACATTAGCAAAATTCCTTCCTTTCATGTCTTTTTTCATATAAGAGATCAAAAAGAAATCACATGGAGCTAATCACATGGTGATTCAAGGTTGTCATACCATTTCTTGCTAAAAATTGGCGAATGCTAAGAGCAATGCGAGATAGAGTATTGTCTTGATGAAAAAAACAATTGTTCGACTACCACAAATCAGGGCTTTTCTTCTCACACTGTTGCGCAAACTTCTTAACACTTCTAGGTTATGACCATTTAGCTAGGTTGTAACATTTAGCTTGGTTTACAGTGTGATCTGTTGTAACAAATTCATAATGCACGAGACCTTCGACATCTAAAAAAGAAATCAACATTGTTTTCACTTGCCGAGCTTTTTTTGATCGAGGAGAATTTGTGGTTTTCCAGCGACATGGACTGTTGTTTCGACTCATTATCGTAACTATAACACCACAATTCATCTTCTGTAATAATTTTGGAAAAAATTTGGGTAATTAGCAAACTGATTCTTCATTTCACAACCAGTTTCCAAGTGACAGTTTTTGATCTAATGTCAGCAACCTAGGGACAAATTTTGCAAAAACTCTTCTTGTTTTCAAATCTTGCAATAAAATTCTTTGAACTGAGATTCACAACAACTGGGTAATCTCAAGAAGTTCATCAATGGTCCTAGGTTGATTTTCATAAATTAATTCTGGGACTAAGGTAACATTTTTAATGGTTCACGATGTTGAAGGATGCACGGAGCGTTGGTGGTCTTCAATTGACATTTCACCATTCTTAAAGTGGCCAAACCACTTGTAGGCTTGGCTTTTACCAATAGCATCTTCTATGTAAGCTTCTTTTTTTAACAAAGCAATAGTTTTTGGAATACTTTTTTCAAGAAGAAAACAAAATTTTACTACTGTGCGTTGCTCACAGAAATCGACCATTTTAGAAAAATTACGCTTGCACAAAACTACTTTTACAATAGTAGTGAATACAAGCACAACCTTCCAGACTGATTTGTGAGGAGTGATAACTAGATCGCACAAGAAGCCCAACCACGAACTACAAATATCAACCTATGAACAAGAAATGTCTGGTTATTTTTGGGTCTCCCCTTGTATTTTGATTATTTCATTTTTGACAAATCATTGTTAAGTTTTGGCTTATTTTATTTGACTTTGGTATTTCTTGTTACAAAAATATTTCATTGGTTAGCCTAGGTCAGTGTTAAATATATTCTACAAATGATGCATTGGAATACAAATATATTCTGCAAATGATGCATTGTTGTGGATTGGCTGTGTTATCCTTATAGCTATATGCATGACTTTAAATTCTAATCAATAGCTTAGACATATTAGCTTAAATGTTGTGCTTCAGCACTCTATTGTCAGCTGATTCACCAAATTCCCATTGCAAATCTATTGGTGTTATGCCCTCTTTTAACATCCATATCTCTGAAACCAACCCCTGCAGTTCCAAACCAAAACCTTTTTCATGGGTAGGGATGGTCGCTACCCCATGGGGTTTAAGATGTGGATTGCACTTTATATATATATATATATATATATATATATATATATATATATATATATATATATTGATTTAAAAACTTATTAAGGTATTAAAAAGTTCCTTATTTACTACTGTCACTAGCAACTGTTTTTGCTTTCAGATATCTTGTTCATTTTTGTTTAATAGCAACACAATAAAATTTAAAGTTTAAAGAGTTGCGGAAAACGAGAAAAGGTGCAATACTAATTTTAGGGCACCATAAAAGTACTGCATATGTCCATTCAATGTTTTTTAATGACTGTGTCAACATTGCCTAATCATACTCGACAACTGTTTCACCACAAAAATACAAACTTTCTATAAATATATGCACCAGTATACACATGTACATGGACAAATGTTAATTTTGTTCTAAAGAAGTTGAACAATGACTATTAAAATAACTTTTCACTCACTAACCTGAGACTGTTCAATTGAGAATGTCAGTATGTGTATTATTTGTGTAGATGAGTGATTAAAATTGTTTTATTAAAAATAAAATCGTTATTTCATGTGATTTATTTACATATTATGAGTACAGATTTGAAATTCAAATGTGCCCTAGCTAGATCTAATCTTTTTTCATCTATCTGCTCGGGTTAGATGCCTTTAATTTGTATACACAAGGATAAGACGATCTTTACTCAAGTATGTGGACTCTGGATACCCAGCGACCTCCTGTTTTATTTAGCAGGAGGCTAAATGCATGCATGGCTCTATAATATTTACATTTAGCTACATCTTACATATTACATCTTAGCTACTTGTGCGATTTTGATGACTGGACACAAACTTGAGGAACTACCAAAAGTGAATCTTGGTATGGACATAACATGGAAGTGGAGAAAACTAGGGCTGTATCTAATCCCATGGAACCCACAAGCAACAAATTGCAACAGACTGAGGATGCTAGGCAGACCTGACCAATCTGCAATGAAAGACAAGAGAGATGGGTCGGACATTTCAAATCAGTAGGGCTGCCTAAAACATCTATCAGGAGTGAAAAACTTCAGACTGAGAAAAGAGGAGTCAGTATAGAAAAGCGGCCTCCCAGGAATCAAACCTTAAGGGTAAGAAACACAACCCTTGGTTGATGGGAACCATACTCTAAGATTTCTGCCAGGAACATTGTACCATGAAAAAAAAAAACATGCATGGGTTATATGGGATGAGTAAGTAAACTGTAAATGCCAGCCGGAGGAAAAGTGTGTTTGGCTTCCAGGACTCTGAAGATCTCTAGCAATATGAGTTAGTCAGTGGATTTTTAGAACTCATTGAGGGTATGGAACTAACCTACAGAACTAGAATCTAAGCGATTTAGTTGAACAATAGTTCCTTTGATCATAGTACCAGGAGCTGCCACACCCAATTAAACCTCTAAAAAAATCAAACAAGTGATTTAAACAGCTTTCATTAAGCCAATCTAATTGCATAAGTTACTGATTTTCAAAACATTGTTACTCCCTCACACCACAGGTGTCAGCATTATTACTTTAACATTACAGATGTATTTTGATCTTCAAAATAGGTTACATTGGGATTGTACAAGAAATTTTGTAAAATTTGTTCATTCCGAACAATTTTTTGAAATTTGTTGGCTTAAGCCTACCACAAGCTTACAACTGTCATACAAAACCATTTCGGCATAACTACTAAATGATACCATAATAACTGATTGTAAGGGGACAACTCTAACCTGCACTTTGACCCACAGATAAGATTCTCTTTTGAGATAAGATCTCTTTTGTTTCCTTATCTTGTTCAAACTTTTTAAACATGTTAATCTGTTGTAAACACAAATTAATAAAATATCTGAAAGTAGAAAAAACTGTTGGTGACAAGTAAATATTAAACAATTACCTAAAAAAAAAAACTCTTTCAGTCAGACATAAATCAACATGGTTCATTGGTGCAAATAGTGATATTCATAAATTGATAGGCCGATGACATCAGTTTGTGAAAGTGCAAATATTTTCATTTATACAGTTGAACTAGTCTTACAGCTTTACACAATCTAGTATATGCTGTAAATACCTGTTTAAATTAAATGGATAAGTTACTGTACTTAAGTTACCAAATTAAATTTCAGAGGAAGTAATAATGCTGATCAGGTGCTATTACATTAAAAAATTTTTTTCTCTAAGTAACTAGTATAGACCATATAGATTACAAATATCACTTCTTTGTACTAACTAATAATTATAGATATTTATATATAGTATAATCATTTAAAAATGAATACATTTCTTGATAAAATTTCTAAATGGTTAGCTCTCAATGAGCTATAATTAAATATTGATAAAACAATCTATATTACGTTTGGAAATTATTGTAACAGCGTTCCACTACGTCTAAATTTAGTAATTAATGGTTTTAACATTAACAGAGTTGAATCGTGCAAATATCTTGGAATTTTTTTGATTATAGGATGAGATGGGAAATCCATACTCAATACTTAGTACATAAAATGAAATATTTAACTTTTATAATAAAATAGTTAAAATTATGTTACCTGAAACAATTTTAATGATTTACAGTATATTAAACTATGGTATTATCGCATGGGGTGGCTGTTTACCATCTCATAGAAATATGTTGCAGAATCTTCAAACAAAATTGTTAAAAATTGTTTTTAATAATGAATTTGTAAATGATAAAAGACCTCTTGATATTGATAAACTAATTTGCACTTGAATCTGTTTCTTTTCATTATGATGAAATGAAAAATAGTACACTAATTTAAATAGTATAACCAGAAACAAAAATATACAACTACCTCAAATATGTAAAACTGTTGGTAGTAAAAGTAGTTATAATCTATAGTGTAACAAACTTATAAGAAATTCTTTTTAATGAACCATTCATATAATATGTTACTTTTGTCATAAAATTTATTTTTTCTACCACCAAAGTTGTATTAATTTTAAGTAAGATATGTTCTTGTTATGGCAAAAAATTTAATGATGTTAAACTTTTTATATTTATGTTTCCCCGCAGGGGGGTGAAGACTAGCTGCATCTATTGAGAGAATTTAGACATCCCTCGTTGTACCCGAGTCTAACACACACTTACACTTACAACACTATACTTACGACTTTAACACTTTACACTCACACTTATATTTATGGAGGCAATAAAAGCCCCAATGTGCTTTTCGCCTTAAAATAAATAAATAAATATATTTGTATTTTTACCTTGTATTACGAATGGTTATTGTTTCATATAATTATAAGTAGTTTCATGTTTACATTGTTATAAGTTAGTCATAAGTTCCTTTCCCACACACACGTTTCTCTGTAGGGTTTTCTTGGTAAACATTTTGATTATATATATATATATAATCCAAAATGTTATATATAAAGTAAAAACTACCGTAGGAAGCCTCCTGATTTATACAGAACTGTTACTTTGGCCTAGCCCTATCTAGTAGCTGAATAAATATAGAAAGTTTGATTTTTAATCACTATGACATCAGTTTTTAAAGCACCGAATGTTTTGCCTCATATTAGTCAGAGAAACAAATTAAGTTAGGCCCTACTCTTAAGAAAAAAATTGTAAGATATTGTGGGTCACACTATTTTCAGTGTGTCCAAACAAATTTTCTCTAATCTACTTAGAGAAATTTCTTGACTCAAAAAAACTGCTAGTTCACACACGATTATATTTTACAAGGAATAGAAAAAAAACCCCAACTTTTTTCAATAGCAGTGCTCTCTCACATTTTTTCTCTTCTTTTTATTAATAATTTATTTATTGAAAAGTGCAAATTTAATAAGTTATGCAACTACATATGAAATATTACCTAAATGTTAATGTTCAATTAATAGCTCAATCAATAAAAGTGTGGCAATTAAATAACTGGACTGGTATTGCTAACAGCAAACACCAAGCATGCCGTGGCAGGTTTGAATATATCTGTGCCTGTTGATGCTTCCTCCACCTGATATGTACAGTAGATGATATAGATAAGCTCGAAGGACGTATCTATATATTGTTCTTGACTTGCAGTAGCAATCATAAGTTCAAAACTTGCGCTAGCACCTTGTCAACAAATTTTTTTTCCCAGGCGAAAAACCATAAAGGCTATCATCGCCATAACGCGAAATTAAAATATTTACAATAAAACATCAAAATAAATAAATAAAAGGTATTATAGAAAAAAAAGGTAAATGAACAAACATATAATTACAAATACATAAGAGTATTCAGATGGAGCAAAGAGTTAACCTTGTTTTTCGTGAAACTAGGAAAAACTGCTACAGAAGGTCACGCCATGTTAAAGGAAGTAAATGTTTATCATGCACACAAGTTTTGAGTGGTTTAAAAAGTGAAACCAAAAATGATATGAAACGACCAAAGATGACTGTGCCCTGGACGAACCTCAACATCACAAACGGATAACATTCAGAAAATTGGTAAATTGATCCATGAAAATAGTGTGAGTTCTTGCTGAAAACAAAGGAATTAACAAAGTATTCATCAAATTTTACTAATGTCTAAACTAGTTTCATTTAATTTTCGTTAAATACGTGAGTGAACTTTCCTTCTGAAAGAGTAAACGATTTGTTCTACATTACCATAATAAACAATTAAAGTTATATGTGCTAATATCTTCAAAATCCATTAACTTAATTCCAATTTCTTTGGTAATTGAGAACAATTTTTCTTAATTTTTTTCTAAAAAAACCTATACTTTTTTAAAAAACACTTGTTATAAATGCAATTCAAAGAAATGTACAACAAAACTGTTCAATAAAAGAAAAGTGACTTAGATAGAGGCCTTCTTCTTCTTCCAATGGCTCCTTTTGGCTCACACTATCTTGGATCTTGCCTCCCAATTAAGTCCAGTAAAGTCTCTTCATTCTTGCTTCTCTCTATCCATACCCCTTCAGATCAGTAGCTGATCCTTGTCTATAACACATCCATTCCGTGAACACATTGTGCACTTGTGAGAAGTTAGTATCTTTATTTTGTAGAGATTTTTGGCAAGACAATCATGACCGGTAGCTAGTTGGAAATTTTCTACAGATATATTATGTGGAAGCATCATATTTTCTTTAAAATGTTCAAACAGATTATAAGTTTTACCCTGCAGTTTGTCCTTCATCTTATTAACTAATTTTTGCTATGAAGTAGGAGTATTTGATCGCGTCCACAGCATAGTTTAAGCTGTATGTATCCCCTGTCATTACAAAGCGATAAATGATCAACAGCACTGGTAAATGCCACCCAAGAAGCTAGGGGAAATAAGGATGAATAACATAGATAAGTAAATGTGTAATTAATATAATATCAATTACTTGACATTTTTTTTAGCCAAAACACTATTTAATGCAATAGTGTTCAACCCTTCTCAGCAGATTTCCCTTCTAGAATACAGACCACTATATTTTGATTATAAATTTAGAAAATATTTGAAAATCTGCAGCCTGACATATTATAATTATTGAACAAATTCACAGATTTATTTCTACAATAATCTATAAAGGTCTATGTATAAATGGCAATGTCTGTATGTGTGTCTTCCAAAAACACAAAAAAAAACCACTAATCTGATTTTACTGAAAATTTCACTATGTTCTTATTAGTGCTGGGAAGTTTTAGCGAATGATTTCACTGGTAAATCTTTCACAAAAAAAAAATTATATATATATATATATATATATATATATATATATATATATTCCATTAACTACCTTTAGAGAGTGGTTTAAATAAAATCCGATAGGTAGTGTTGTTGTTTTGTCAACTGGATTTATTCACATCCTAACTTTTATAAAGTGAAGATGTAATACTCAAATCTAGAAATAGCAACACACTCTCACACACACTCATCAATCATAAGACCTCTAGAGGTCATGCTTGTGACCACCAGGAAAAAGAGGGAAACAATAACGCTTACAGTTAGAGAAATGTAGATAAGTTCCGTCCCAGCCCTTTGATACCTTGGTGTGTGGGTTGATGCAAGATTCTGCTTCAGGGAACATCTCCAGGCAGTTAGCAAAAAGGCAGCAAACGTGGCAGGAGCCCTTTGCAGGCTCATGCCGAATGTGGGAGGCCCAAGACAGGCATGCCGCTAACTCCTGGCTGGGGTAGTAAGCTCAGTGCTCCTTTACGGAGCGCCAATTTGGAGCCAGGCTATGACGGTTGCGAGCTATGTGCACAAGGTTAGTATGGTGCACCGCCGTGTGTTGCTGCTTGTTGTGAGTGGTTACTGAACAGTTTCCTACGACAATGCACGCGTAGTGGTGGGCGAACCCCCCAATGGAGCTGATGGCTGATGAAAGAACAAGGCTCTAATGGCACAAGCGAAGTGCTGAGCAGTCATACAATGGCAATTAAAGAGGAGCAAAATCGGACCCTGGGGATATGGCAGCGACAGTGGGATGAATCAACAAATGGACGATGGACATATCAACTCATAGGTAACATCCAGGATTGGTGCAACAAGGATCATGAGGTGGACTTCTACCTCACACATATTCTTACTGGGCACGGTTGCTTCCAGGCTTACTTGTTCTGTTTTAGGCTGGAAACAGACTCGGTTTTCCCCATGTCTTCCAGCAGTGGTGGAAGATGTGGAGCATGTGTTTTCTGGTGCAGGAAATTTAACGAGGAAAGGATGAAGCAAACATATCTGTGAGGCAGCATTGCACCAGAAAGTCTGGTTGCATCAATGATGGCTTCAGAAGCCAACTGGAGGGCCATTTCGGGATTTGCTGCAGTGGCAATGAAGAGGTTGTGGCTGAGGACCAAAAAAGTAGAACCAATGCTGTAGTGGTCAGCTAGTCCACCTCACCACGAAGTAATGCCTGGCGGTGGTTCTGTGGGGGGGGGGTTTACAGAAGAGGAACGCTTTTGGTGTTTTTTTTAGTGGGTAGCAATATATCTTGAGTTTAAACTTGAGTCCCACACTCTGGGGTACTGACGGTACCCTACCCCAGGTCATCTATAAAAGATTTTATGCACCTTTTTTTAGCATCACAAAAAAACATACACACACACTAGGTAGTAGAACTACAGCTACTAATCTATAAACAAATTATTTTTTTCAAATTAGCCTACTATCTTCATGAAGGACTACAGCTAGTAATCTATAAACAAATTATAATTACTATAATTATAAACAAATTATAGTAATCTATAAACAAATCTATAATCAAATTAACCTACTATTTGCATGAATATAATAAGAACATTTAAGTAGCGGAAGTACCTCCATGGGACTTGATCCCCCCATTTAACATTTAATTTGAACTGTTCCTTCTCCATGACATTACAATTTAAACTGTTCTCCATGCTTCCCACAAGGAGAAGTGCGTCTTCCTGGTTGTAAATCCCTGACTTACTGTAAAAAAAAACTAACTAATATAATTAATGTTATATCATAACTAATGTTAAATATAATGCAGTTGCTGCTTTGAACTGACTATACACAGTTCTTCATGCTTAATAATAATGTGTAAAAATGCACTTTCACTGGATTTGGCTATATTCATATTTTTCTCACCAAAACGCTTGTGCATGCCCAACAGTAACATTAATAACAAAATATAAGTGTGGAAAGTACAGGAAGTTTTAAAAAAATTGCTTGCACAACATAATAATAACTATTGCATATTTTTTGTTACTACAAAAACAATTTATTTAATTAATAATAAAAACAACAGATATGTAACAAAAAAATAAACTTATTACTAACAACAATTAAATAAATTGTGTTAGACAATTGTTATAAACAATTAATAAACTTATTACTAATTACTAACAACACAGTTTTGTATGGAAGTAATTTGCGTGAAAATTAAACCATAAAATAACTGTAATGACACAATGCTTCACCCTGATGAATACCATCTTGGTGAGTGACCTTGATGTAGTAAATCTAGAATGCTGCATGCAATGTAAATGGCAATGATGTCACAATATACGAAGGCTGTCCAGAAAGTAACAGACGTTTTGGCCTATCTTGGCAATAGTTGGAGCTAGAGCCGCCATCTTCGTGTCAAAATGTTCCTACATTCAGTAGGTATCCAGCTTTGGTATCTTGAGATATGTATCACTTTACTTTCCTCTCTGTGACATGATAAACTTTACTCTGCAATAGAAAATCCTGCCACTTGTAAAGTGTGTTCTGTAATAAGGTTTTGTTGGCAAAAAAAAAAAAAAAAAAAAAAAAAAAAAAAAAAAAATACATACACACACAAACCTACTGAAATTTATCGCCCTATAGGAAAGAGTGAAAGCCCAGTAAGGCAATGAGTATGTTGACTTTTAAAATGGCCGTACCAATGTTCACGATGAGGACCACTGTATATAGGCCTATTATTGTGACTGATGAACTGGTGATTTAAATCAAAGACAAAATTCGTGAACAATGCTTTTTCACGATTATGATACTCTGCATTTTTCCCCCAAAATTCACAGGGCTTGCTGTATGAAATTGTTGTGGATATCCACACTTTTATACTCTGGATTATTAACGTTACTATTGGGAAATAAAAATGTGTTGTGCAAAATTGACTGAAAATGCAATGAGGCCTGAAAGTGCAGTTTTACCATTAATAATACTCATTTCATTAATTTTTTTAGCAATGAAAACATGTTTCCTACAACCCAGTTAAAGACTAAACATCCAAGTCGAGTTAGGTTCTGAAATAAACATCCAACAACCTAATTTAGTTAAGTTTAAAAAAATATATGTATTCTTTCATTATTTTAAATAATGTCAACTGGATTTATTGACATATCAAAAGTCTCAATATGCATTTACTTAATCATTTTCACGATGAAAAACATGTTACCAACTCTTGTGCAGTAGTCATTTTGAGGTTACGTTTGTCACTTTTATTATGAACGTTCTGTTGTTTCTGCACTTTTATATTTTGGAACATTAATGTTGGGCAAATAATAAACTGTTTTGGTGCAAAAATTGGCAAAAGCTCAAGAACTCAGTTTTAACCAGGTTTGTATAAAATTAGTATTGAACATGAATTTCTGAATTGCTATGATTTATAAGAAAATTGACAATACAATCGTAATCTCAACCTAAACTGACAAAACTGCTAAGTTCACAAATAAAAGCTGTCAATTTCAAACAAACTGATCACTGCAATAACTATCAATATAATGATTAGGATTAGCCTATAACACATAAGAACACTAGCAATGTCACACTTGGTGCAGTACATCTAGTACTATGCGTCTAGTATATCTAATATGCCGTGTATTTTGTTGTTGTTGTGTTTAACGTCCTACTATTTCCATGCAATATAAATAGCAATTACTAACTAACACAAGTTAAACAGCATAAATACCGATTTATTAATTGTAAAGTAATTTCAGTCTTAATAGAACAAAAATATAGGTTAGTACAATTCCGTGATAATAAAGTGTCACATTAAACACACAAACAATTTCAGATCCTTGCAAACATTTATTTTAAATGCTGTTCCAAATTTTAGTACTTTTTTAACTACAGTAGATCAAATATTTTGTTTTTACAATTTAACCTGCTTGCTTAAAGATCAAGACATAATATAGAACTTACTAGTTTTAATTATCAATTCATTCTCCCTGCCTTTGCTGTCTGCTTTCTTTTTCTTGGAGGGTGATACCATGCCTCTTTAAAGCCTAATATTAAGGCTTAATCAAGTATTGTAAATAAAATATAAAATAATGAACTTTAGTATAGTTTAACAAGCCTATATTAGGCTTAGTTTACTTTACAAAAACAAAATAGCACACACACCGTAATTACATCGAACGTCATTATTTATGATATACACAGATTTCCAATCACATAATTCGACAAAATATTATCTTATACAAAATCCCTAATCTGCGTTAGGTATTAAAACTTTGTGCTTACAGACCACCATGACACTTCCACAGTCCTACTGACCAGTCCACTCCCTTTTACTTGTACTTTCAATAAATGGTTTGTCACATCCGCGATTGTTGGCGGTCATCTCAATGTAGGAATTATAACTTATTAGAATATTTTAAAAAAGATTCATTTTTTAATTCGTTATTATCAAGTAATATTAAACGTTACAAAATTCTAAACATCGGTTAAAAACAACTCAAAACTAACCCAATAAACTTATTTTAGCGCTATCTGTTATCAATGCAATATACTAATCTTTCAAAACCAAAGAGTTGGCCTTTGGTGGAAAACTAACTCGTTTAAAAATAGTTCCTGCAGAATATGACATAGTATAAACAATTTTGTGAACAAATGCCTTAAACAATTGATAAACAAAATTAATAAATAAAATAATTATGTAAAATATTTTATTGTATTTTTAAATAATTGATATATTACTTATTTATAAATTAAAGTAATAGTAATCAATTTTGCTGTAAATCAACTATTGAGTCAACCAAATGTAATATCAGCTGTTTAAATCTCAACCGGGTGCGGGTGGTTGAACTGTCAACACAACAAAACAATTGCTTTTACTTGCTTTATGCTCTTACTTAAGTTGACTGACACACTGAATATTCTTGAGTCTCTGTCGGGACTGTTGTGAGTTGTGACGTTCTGAACAACTTGAGTGCGAGTATTGTTTATTGTGTGTTGTGTTGAATAAAGAAAGTTCACTTAAAATGGTAGACGTAAGGCTGTCAATGATTGAAAATTCTCTAAAAGAAGAAAGTGATTGTACGGACATAATATTTATTGAACAATTTGTGCACGATGTAGTTGATTTTAGTTCACAGTACGGTAGTGATATCAGTATATCTTATACTGCATACAACATAACTGGCAAGCCTAGCAAATTTCCTGATTATGGAGATTTTCCACAAACATTTGTTATGGTAAGTTTCAGTTAAAAATTACTTTCAAAAAGTTATGTTAGTATTGCATAGTACCAGTGTTCATACTAAAAACTTGCTCATTTCAGTGTTATTTTTTAAAATAAATTTTTAATGAAATAAGTGGCCTAATGTAGGTCATAAGTTATGTTTATAGTTTTATTACTTTGTTCTTATTGTTAAGTAGCCAATGGGTAGGCTTAAGCTATGCTATTAAAATGGGCCTATATTATAATTGTTCTTATTTTTGACATGGGATAGCCTACAGATAACATATGTAGGCCTTGAACCTACATTTTGAAATGGGATAACTATGTAGAGTAGGTTATTTTTGATTTTTTGATAATTTTTTTTGTCTTAATGCTTCATTACATGCCCAAAAGCAATAATTAAAAATATAAAAGCATGGAAAGTATGATAAAAATTGAAAATAAAAGTGACTTGCATAACCTCAAAATTGCTACCATGCAAAAGTAGGTAAGATGTTTTTGATTTATAAAAGGATAAAAAACTTTTTTTTAAACTAACAACCTAACTGATAACGGTTGTTGGGTGAAGAACCTAACTGGCACGGCTGTTGGGTGGAAGTCCTCTTTAATTAAACAAATACCATTTTAACATTTTCATTTCAAGAACGAACAAAGTAATATGAATTCAGTAATGCCTAGTAGAATGTGATAACACACATGAGCAGTAGTCATTGTAGTAAATGATAATACGTGTGAGCAGTAAGTCAGTGTAGGAAATCTTTTATGTTCTATTCAGTGTAAGCAACAGTGACACCACAATATAGTTCAGTAAAAAAAAACAAACTATAATCTTAAGTAATCTCAAATACAAATCTGGTAAATTTGTGTTAATTGGATAATAAGGTATATAAAAAAAATGTTTAAAAATTACTATTTATAAAAAAACAACCTATTCTGCATAATACCTTGTTTTTTCGAATAGTGATTTTTGTGTATTTTTTATATTAAAATATATAAACTTTATTATTTAATTAAGAAATACTAAACCACAGAAAATAATTTTGTTAAAAATTACATATAGTTTTAGGTTGTTTGTAAGGAACTATATTAAACTATATATTTTTTTTAAATAAAGATATTTTTATTGTTAAATGGTTTATTCACAAAACAACCATGTTTAGTCTTTAGTCCTTTAGTCTTTTTTTAAGTGATTTTTTAATCTTTCAGTTATCAAAAACATGTTGGCTACTTTAGCTTGGTAGCATTAGGTTATACAAGCCTCTTTTATTTTAGGTTTTTAGCATACTTTCTGTACTTTTACGTTTTGGATTATTGCTTTTGGACATGTAATAAGGCATATCAGTGAAAAAAAATTACAGAAAATAAATTATACACATATTTGCCCTGAAATTGAGTAACTGGTCATTATTATCATTTGAAGTTATTAAACTGTCTAAGTAGCTTGACAAGTTTTTACATTATATGTAAAAATACATTTTGTATTTCTTACATGCTAGTAAGAAATATAAAATTAGGCCTAATTCTGAATGTTATGTGAAAACATATTTAAGGTATTTTAGTAGATACCAATAAAATGGAAAAAATATGTCTAAAATTTATTTATATCATTTGAAGATGTATCAAAGTAAGAAACTGAATTTTATTAACTTTAAACTGAATGTTAGCATGTTTTTTTGATGTTCTCAGTAGTGTGACCTGGTTGAAGTTACATTTTTTTGTACCACTGCTTAAAAATACTGGCTAGCTTTCAATCATGCTGATGTGATGTGGATTTCTTCAGAACTATCATATACTGGCCAGTCTTAAATCTTAAGCAGTTTGGATGAACGCTATCTTTAAAACTATTTGGTACTATCCAGCTTTTCATCTTCAGAACTTCTATATTGGCTACTAGGAAGTTTTTGTGTTAACTGTTTTAATACTATACATGTACTCATCAGTTTTCAATCATGGTATTTACTCTATTGTTATATGTGAATTATAATTTATATTTCAGAGGACATATGGAAATTGGTGGAACGAAGCTCCTTCTAAAAGAGAAGAATTTATGCCGCAAAATTATAGTAAAATTATTAGCCATGACTTTATAGGTAAGTTATTTCAAAATATAATTTATATTGGAAAATGTGCTCTTAACCTTATCTTGGTAAGACCCTGACTTGGGACCTTGAAGTGATTGTTGATCCTGACTTTTAAATCACTTTTTGAGATACTGTATTACTAAAAATTTTATATATATGTGTTTACACATTAGCATTAGCATTTTTGGTCTGATTTGATTTAAACTGGGCATGCAAATTGATTTTAGAAATTTTGGACGTTTGTTAGCAAAATCAATTGTAACAGTTTCAAAATGTCAGCAATTCAAAGCCTTAAAAAATATTAACTTTTTTTTATTTAATACTTTTTAAAAAATATAATTTCACTATCATATTCATAAATGGAAAAATATCAATTTTTTTGGTGACATATTTTCTATTCACTGTATTGACAACTTTATTAATTGTAAATGTAGGTTACATGTTTTTCTAACTTTTATATTACAATACTGAAACCATAGTGAATAAAATGTCATTGATGATGATGAAATGAAAAGTGGTTCTTTACCAAAAACACTGACAGGATCTTTGTCATCTTCAGTTCATTTGTGATGTATGTCTTTTTTAATCATTCTGTAATTTAATTCAGTTTTCAAAATCTCATAAATTTGAGTTTTGTTCACTTTAAATATTATAGTTAGGCCAATTCTTTAACTAAATATTTGTTCTCTTCATGTTCATCAATAACTTTAATTTTTCTTAAAGAATGTTTATGTTTGAAAGATATGCTTTACTGTAAAATACTGTATAAATAATATACAGTGTAGGAAATCTTTTATGTTTATTCAGTGTAAGCAACAGTGACGCCACAATATAGTTCAGTAAAAAAAAAAAAAACAAAAGTAAACCAGAATACTTAAAAAAGTAAACCATTACAAAATACTGTACAGTATTATAAAAACAATAAGAAACAATATTTTTTTATTACTCTACTTGTGGTTCTCACTTGTTGAATGTTTCCCAGTAGGCACATAACAGGTAACACCATTTTTGGTATTTTGGTTATTTTTCAAATTAATCTGAGTTTTCAGTGATCCTGACATCTAGACATCCAATGCGAACTAATATTATTTTTCAGGAAAAAAATTCATGTAATTGTTTTGTATATTTACTGTAGAGCCATTATAGAGGCAAAGAAAAGTGGCACTTCAATTTTGTTGTTGTTCTAAATGTATTAAATTTGTACTTTATTATCATGAAAAATCAACTGCAATACATATTCGGATATTTTTAAAATCTTAATATTGTTGTTAGACCAACTTTCATGTTGAAGCCAACTAATGTACTACAATCAATGTACAGGAAAGCTTGCAAGGTTTCATGTGCAGATGGATTACCTATTGTATTTAATTGCAAGCAAATTAACTATTGTTTTTAAAGTGTTAAATATTCACCTGCTTATAATAATGTAAAATGTAATCGTGGTAGTATGGCTGCATTGCTCAACATACAAAAAATATCCTATAATTAAAAAAAAGGCTGTTAAATATTATCATGCAGTCTGGTATATAGACATTAAATCAACTGCCTTTTACAAAGACCATTTGCTATGCCTTTTATTAAGCATATTTCCTAATAATAAAATGTGGAAACAGCTAATTATTTAATACGGAGAAAGCAACTTTAATAATAAAATCAGCTGACTATTTAAATGTTGTATCCAATTGATTGTGTTGTTATTATTGAATGACCCAAATTCAAAAATGTTAACTTTATTTTCTTTCACTCTCTCTTTACTCATCTACATTATGAACAAATTCTCTTAGTTGTTGAAAACCTGAACACTCTTAATCTCATGGTGTTGGTATAGAGCAAATATGGGCAAAGTACAACCTATGGGCTAAATGTGGCCCAGCCTGTGACAGAGTTCTGAATAACAACTTAGCTTCAGACATTATTTATTATGTTCCCAAGAGAGAATGGTGTTCAGCTTTGTCAAACGAAAACAAAAATGCATTTTATTGTATTACATTGTATTTTTTGGTGTTTGTATTATGAAAACAAAAAATGGTAACTGAATGGTATCAGAGTATTCACATTTTTTTTTTTTGGTGTTTAACGTCTGACTATTCACAACATTAGAACGAGAGCAAGACAAAACTAATCACAAGTGTAGTAATCACCGCTAGTCTAACTGTTCTGCAACATATGAACAAGTTTAATGATTTCCTGCAAGGAGGGAATCTATTTACGATATCTGGGGCTGATCTGAAAGGGTTTAAAGTGCACTCGGTTCTATTTGAAAAAGAGCAAACTAAAAGAGGCCTAGGTTAAAAACATTAGTCGAAATGGTTAAAAGTTAATGTTCACATTAGTATCATGTGATTGTTGTTGAAGACAAATGTGAGAAGACTTCCAATGAGTGATGAATGCAAGTTTACAAGACTTTAAAAATATTGAAAAAGACTTATACTTTCAGCATGCCATTTAATTTGGATTCTGAAACAATGAGAACGGAATTTGAGCTAGAACTAATTGAGTTACAATGAGTTGAAGCAGCTGTTTCTTAATATCCCAAAAGTGGATTTTACAGGTCGCTATCGAAATCAAATATTCCAAATTTGAGATCTCATACTTAGAAGATTACTGCTATTTTTACAAATATCCTGTTTGTTCCTGTTGTTCATACTATGTCTATTAACAAGTGTGTTCTACCATAAAACCAGGAACAGATTGACAAATGACCATTTAGCTTCATTTCTGAAAATCAGTCAATCCAAATTACAATTGATGCAGTTTAACTGCGCATGTGACCTTGCACAGGGAGGGTGAGGCCAGTGCAAGGCACGTGGTGAAAATCCATGCATTTTCAAAAAAAAAAAAACTAACTATTGCTGCTGTATGGAATTTTGTTTAATATAACAGATGATTATTAAGTAAGCTACTTACTGGTCATAAGAGAATTATTTAATTATTTATTGGCATGCAATTTTATCTTTTGAAAGTCTCTTTTATAATTATAATTTTATAATTAAAGCCGCTAATTATAATTTCCAACATACCGATGTTGTGTGACTTGTACTTTGGCCAGAGCAAGGTTATGCTTCCAGCTAAATTTTATTAACTGTTTTACTAAATTTTGGACACTTTTAAAAATTCAGTCACTGTCATTGCACATTCCTTTTTACTCTTTTAATGTTTAAGTAATTTTTGTAACAATATTCAATAAGAAAATTTAAAAAAAGTAGTTTTTCTATATTTTTTTTTAATAAATTTTCTGTGACCAGCTTAGGTAGTTTTCGTTTTCCTCTGGCCCTGTCCTACAAAAGTTTGTCCATCATTGGTGTAGGTGTCATGGAATAAGAAAGCAACATTACTATCCCTTTGAACAACATTATGAACTAAACTTTCCTTATAAGAATTGGTGAGTTCCAATTACAAATTTGAAAAATCATTTCACTTAATTACAAAAATCTTTTTCAGCTTTTAATAATATAAATATTTTCTGAAGAAGTTAATTATTAAGTTATATTTTTTTATTCCTGAAAATATATCTTTTATTCTTTCAATCAAATGCATCAGTGAAAAGCACATCACAAATATCCAAGAATTTTCCCCAAGGTACATTACATTAAATCCCAGTTCGATTTTAGCTAATTAACGATATGAAAAAATTAATACCTAAGTTACTTATAGACTAATTGTAATAATTCTATTTTATTTGTAACTAGCTTCTCTAAAACGTTGTGTTAACAGTATGTTTATATCTGTATCATACAGGGCTAAAACTATCATCTTTTATTTATTTACAAACTTTTATTTTCACTAACTGGAAATCTCAAATGGTTTTTTGTTTAAAGTGTATTCCCAACAAAATATATCACAATATTTGAAGACATCTCACATCTGATGGCAGGTGACTATTCACACTTGGCTGCTGATATGAAATACGAATTTGAGACACTTCTGCCTACACAATAGTTTTTGAAATATCAAATTTGCAAGTATTATATGAGATAATGTTTATACATTTGCAGAATATTCTTCTTTTTCTTGAAAAATATAGTTTTATAATTAATTTTTGTGGTGTAAGGGTCAAACCTTGTTATATCTGCCAGTTATGCTACAATGCGTGTATATTTAAGTATAAAAGAAAAATGTATGCTAAATAACAACCATCATGAACAAATTTAATATAGCTGCATCACTAAACAAGAATAATTACAGTTTCTTCTTCTTCTTCTTCATGTCTTACATTAAAAAAAAATTGACAAATGTTTATAGTAAACTAAATTAGAGAAGGTTGTTAAGCAGTTTTAAATATTTCTCCAAAACTTCCTAATTTTAATAAAACCAATGCAAATGGGCTTTTACTTAGGAAGATTAGGCCAGCTGCTGTCATGTGTGGCTTTTTTGCTATATGGTTTCAGTACACTGTCTCTTTTATTTATATCATAATACATAACTTCACAAACAATCTGTTTTAAAATTTATTGCAGATGTAACTTTTGAAGAAGCTGTTTATCCATTTCGCATCAGTGTTTATGAAACCTACCATCCAGGTTCTGTTATAAGAATATGGGCACAGTCATCGACTGAACAGATAAAATGGGAGCTTTTATGGGAAGGCGAACCACAGATTGTTGGGCATAAACCTCGTATTTTCTCCCCCGTTATACGAAATATTGTTTTTCCTACAAGGTAAGTAATTTTTTTTAGTGGTTTATCCTGAATCTAGGAAATACATGTGTTGTGAATCTAGGAAACACATGTGAAATACAACATATGAATGGATTACGTTGAATTACTAATACATTGTGGCCATAGGGCCCCTTCCTGTATTCCTGAGATGCACAGTTATTATAGCATGGTGTTTTGTTATGATGTACATGTTAGCCCTTATTTTTGTAGTGTGTGATCTCATAATGGCAGTGACATCTCAATTTGGTTGCATCTTGATGTTCTTGTAATGATATTTCAACTGTTAAAACATGTTCTTGAATACTGAACAGGACTGACTCGATGATCAAACTTCTCTGAAATTCTGCCTAATCTTTCTTAAATAGACTGTAGAGGTGGTTGTTAACGCAGTGCACAAATATTTAATCATTTTCATCATTTCAGATTATTAAGGTTAGAATTTGATCACTCAAGACTAGACTATTACACTGAATTAGATGCTGTACTATTGGTTGGCACAAAGTTACTAATACCATCAAGTGAAGAAGATTTTGGTGACACAGAAAATGGTCTCAATAAAAGTGAACAATTCAGTGCACCAAGTAAATCAGTTAGTCAATTGACTAAAGAAATCATGAAGTTGAAAATGCATACAATTCCAGCTCAGGTAAATATATTTAGATTGTATTTTTTACAGTGGATTGTTAATATTATGTAAGTAATTTAGATATTTGAAAACATGTCACAGTTAAATAATTATTTATTAAAAACAAGGTAACTGTACTGGAAGAAGTAAATTTATATAGTACAAAAAAAACAACAACAAATGGAGTAAGAAAATTTACTAAAAACATTAAGAATATAAAAAAAGAAGTATTAAAAAAATGTAATGTTATGTAATGTCATGATGTAAATAATTATAAGGTTAAAAGTATATGTAACCTGTGTGCTTTGATGATTTTATACAGGTTTCATCCAAGTGCAATCAAGCAATGAAAATAGACAAGCTTTTTTAATTCAGAATTTAAAAAAACATTAACATCTTAAACATTACATCTTACTGTTTGTGCATATCTTCTTATGATCTGTGGTTAGTTAGTACTAACTAGTAAGGGACATTGTGAGAAGAGAGGGCCGGCGAAGGCAGCTGAAGTGAGCAGCTTATGGGCTTAACGATCCCACCATACCTCTAGCTCATACTACTTTCACTCATCTACTCAAACACACACACACTTTCTTTCACATACACACACACACACCCACAGGGGGTGCAGACTAGCTGCACCTATTGAGAGGACCTAGATGGACCTAGTGGCACCCGAGTCTAACACACACACTTACAACACTACACTTACGATTTAAACACTTTACACACACACTTACATTTAGGGATTTGCTGTTCTTGTTCCGTTAAGTCTGGAAGTGGCGATACTGCTTGGTATCCTTTTGTGGGACCAAGTATGTGGAGCCTGATGTGTGCCTAGCACTACCGAGGATCTCTGATGGGACAAGTTCTGGGACCGATCAGCCTATAGGCGCCTGGCAAGCACATAGGTGTTGAATTATGGGTGTCGGAGCCTGTAATTGGGTCTATCGAAACAAATGGTTGCATTCTGTAAGTATATAGAGGGCGGCTGCCAATGGTACTTTGGTTTAGGGAACTGTAACTTTGTACCTTAACGCATTCCTAAGATTCTGGATTGCTGAAGACATGTATTTCGGCTCCAGGATATTGGAGATCCTCCCCATTGGGGGTTCTCACTATATTTCGAGTCTCCTGGGCTACTGGTGACGTTTGGGTGCATTCTGTACCATTTGTTTGAGATATCACCATTCATGAATCGCTCGGCAAAACTAACCATGGAACAAACTAACAATGCCAAAATCAATTTAAAGAGACATCGTTCAGTTATTTCAAACGAGTCTATCAGTTCAGCTGAAAATGAGGAAGAGGGATTGGTGAGTTTAAATCCAAAATTACTAATTTTTAGTTTTTAGTAATCAGGAGGAAGGAGCAGATCTTTCAAAGACATAGCCCTTTTTCATACAGAAAGCAATATCAGGTAGAGCAGGATCTGTAAGTTCTATAAAAGAAGCTACAGAATGGAACTTTATTAGTGGAGACTAAAAACGAGAAGCAGAGCCACTCGTTACTACAAATGACCTTCTTTTTTGAACAGGTCAAGGTTTCTGTGGTGCCCCACAGGTCCTTGAACTCTTCAAAGGGGGTGATTACGTATAGAGATCTTCTGCACATTAGTCTTAAAGAGATTAAAACAGAGCTAGCATCGGAGGCTGTTACTGATGTGGCACGGATACTGCGTAATGACAATGGGCAGAAAGTACCTACTGCCTCGTTAATTCTGACCTTTGCGAAACCTGAATACATCTACGCTGGATACCAATGGCTTTCAGTGCGACCATATGTTCCGAACCCTCGACGTTGCTTGAAATGTCAGCGCTTCGGTCATATGAGTTCCTCTTGTATAAAGCCAGAGATGAGGTATGTGGCCAGTGTGGAATGAAAGGCCATGGTAGTGATAGTTGCAGGAATGATGCCAAGTGTCCTAACTTTGGGGGCGATCATCCTGCTCGATCGTTTAGCTGCCCAAAGTTTAAGGAAGAAAAGGCTATCCTTACTGTCATGGCCAAGGATAAACTTTCGTTTTCTGATGCGAAAAAAAGGTTTAAGGTTTCCCAGTCCGCAGTCGAAAGCAAGTGATTTGCTGTGTTGCATCCAGCAGTAATCAGTCATCTTGTGCCAATTGTGTTGAGTTAAACATAACTGTGAAAATATTAACAGATCAGGTAACTCAGCTGCTAGCTCTGTTTTCATCTGGTTCTGCTCCTGTTTCTTCACCCAAGAATACTATAAATTCAGTTGCTGTTAATCCTATTACAGCCAAAGCTTCAACACCTGATACAAGTCAAATCACAAAAACTATCACAAAAAACCTGTTTTATCTAAGTCACAGGTACTTAAGCCTGTTGACAAAAAGATCTCACCTGGTCTGGAATATTTTCTGAAAAAGAAAGCGAATACTGCTCCTCTGTCAGTTGGGATACAAAACCAAAATTCTAACACAGGAAACAATCTTGTTAGAAAAATATAAAACCATTCTAAAGGAGGTTCTACTAGTAAACCTCCAAAAATAAAATCCAAACTATCATCTGAATCGGACATCACTCACAGTAGTGAATCAATGTCTATAGACTCTTATAACACTAAAACATGTATCACTGCCAGTGTATTAAATCCTGCATTGTACTATAATACAAAATTAAAAAATGGCTCTTCATTCTGTTATCAGTATTGTGATACAATGGAACATTAACGGAGTAAGAACCCATTCTGTAAACCTAAAAGTTCTTGTTCGAGGTACATTTCCATTGTTCATCTGCCTTCAGGAGACACACCTCAACTAATCACATTCATTTAGTTTAAGAGGGTATTTATTCCGTTCATAGGACCGATTTCATTACGGAAGAAAGAGCCAAAGGTGGTGTCGCCATATTGGCTCACAGTTCCATTGATACGGTTCCTGTGACCATCTTGTCCCCATTTCAAGCCGTTGCAGTTCAGACTACTATACAATTACTTGTTGCCTTTATTTACCTCCAAATCACGATTTCCAAAGTAGCGATATGACTGATTTGATAGATCAATTACCAACGCCTTTTTTATTGGTTGGTGATTTTAATGCCCACCACACGTCTTGGGGATCCGCTATCTGTAGCGGATACTCGAGGAAATCGTATTGAGTAAGTAAGGACTTCCTTAGATTTGTGCATTCTTAATGATGGCTCTCCAACTCATTTAGCGGCTTCTACGGGTGGTTAGACAGTCGTTGACTTAACCTTCTGCAGCCCTGTTCTGGCAACAAAGTTTGAATGGTCGGTAATGTCTGATCTCTACGGCAGCGATTATACTCCGATTAATGTTTCATTTTGAATCCTACCTTCCAAATCAACGCCTTCCATGTTGGATTCTTCCTAAAGCGCAATGAGAGGTTTTCACAGACCAATTTGTATCACCAGACATTGGGAATCTTACCTCAATTGATGATATAGTACGAGCCTTCACAGAAAGCATTTTACGTATAGCGAATACCATAATTCCTAAAACTTCAACACACGCATCTCGTCCTCCAGTCCCTTGATGGAACGATGACTGTAAGGAAGCTTTGCGTTTATGTAGGCGAGCTCTAAGGAGATTTTACAGAAGACCATCGGTTGAAAATCTTGAGAGGTATAAAATTCTCCAGGCTAAAGCATGCAGAATTTTTAGGCAAAGTAGGAAGGATTCTTGGATCTTATATACTAGTACAATGTTAACATTGTTCTTAAAAACAACACCAATATCAACTGTGTGGAAGAAACTCCGTTCATTGTGTGATTCAATCCCATTTACTCTGCTGTTCCATCCAGCAGGATGGAATAATAAGTTCAGATCCTCGAGATATTGCTAATATATTGGGTTCATCTTTCACAGCTTATTCTTCCTCCAATGTCTATCACAATACTTTCCATATATTCAAAAATACTCAGGAGGCAATGCTTTTCACCGTTGGTTCAGCTGAAGATTCTCCTTTGAATAGCCCTTTTAACGTACAAAAACTGGAATCTGCTTTGTCAACTACTACAGATTCCACAGCCGGTCCTAATGACTTTGTATACTCCTTGATTAAAAATCTTCCAATATCAGGGAGGATTTCCATCCTAGGAATATACAACCATTTGAGGAACACTCCTTCCCTGATTCTTGGTTGGAAGCCACTGTCATTCCTATTCTCAAAGCAGGTAAAAATAAAACTCCTTGATTAAAAATCAAGGTAAGGTATACTCCTTGATTAAAAATCTTCCAATATCAGGGAGGATTTCCATCCTAGGAATATACAACCATTTGAGGAACACTCCTTCCCTGATTCTTGGTTGGAAGCCACTGTCATTCCTATTCTCAAAGCAGGTAAAAATAAAACTCCTTGATTAAAAATCAAGGTAAGGTATACTCCTTGATTAAAAATCTTCCAATATCAGGGAGGATTTCCATCCTAGGAATATACAACCATTTGAGGAACACTCCTTCCCTGATTCTTGGTTGGAAGCCAGTCATTCCTATTCTCAAAGCAGGTAAAAATAAAACTGATCCAAGTAGCAGTGATCAGGGAATTGGTCCTATTTCTCTTACCAGTGTATTATGCAATTTGGTTGAGAAAATGGTAAATCGACACCTTGTTTGGTATTTAGAAACCAATAATTTACTATCTAAGGACCAATGTGGTTTCAGGCAAGGACGATCTTCTACTGATCAGCTAGTTTTATTAGAGTCTGCCATCCAAACTTACTAGAGCCTTTCTCTTATGTCAAACTTTTGTTGCTGTATTCTTCGACCTTGAAAAGGCATATGATATGGTGTGGAGAAGAGGAATACTAAATACATTAAAATCATGGGGTATACAAGGCAATATACATGCTTTTATTAAGGACTTTCTTTCCAACAGATATTTCAGAGTGCGTCTTGGTCCTATATTGTCAGACCATTTCAATTTAGAGAATGGTGTCCCACAAGGAAGCGTACTTAGTGTGACCCTGTTCGCTATCGCTATAAATAGTATAACTGCTAATGTGCAGTCTCCTGTCCGTTGTTCTTTATTTGTGGATGACTTTGTTATTTATTTTGGTGCTAGAAATATGGCAACAGCTGTAAGATCTCTTCAGCTTACAATAAATAGATTGCAGTCGTGGACAAGGTCTACGGGCTTTAAATTTTCTGTAGCTAAAACACAGTGTATAGCCTTCAGACTACTCCAACTGTTCGATTTTTTGGTCTAATATTCAACAAAAAATTATCTTGGAACACTCACGTAAGTGATTTAATGTTAAGATGTAAAAAAATTCTGGATATGTTGAAGGTTCTCAGCGGCTCTTGATTAGGCGCTGATAGGACTTGTATGCTGATGTTTTATCGTGTAGTAATTCGTTCGCGAATTGATTATGGCAGCATTGTATATTCGTCTGCACAACCTTCCATATTAAAGAAACTAGATCCCGTCCATCACTCAGCAATCCGCCTTATTTCTGGTGCCTTTCGCTCTACCCCTGTTGTGAGCCTCCTTGCGGAGGCTGGAGAACTATCAGTCTTTTGATGAAGACAACAACTGCAAATAAATTATGTAAGTAATCTATTAACTAAACCATGGCACCCTGCTTATAGTACTGTTTTTCATAATCAGTTTGTCCGACAATATGAAGCTCATCCGCATGTCACTTCTCCACTTGGCATTAGAACTTTCCATGTTTTCGACGACTTGTGCATAGAACTGCCTCCAATGTTTGAAAGGTCTATATGTTTTGTTCCTCCAAGGACTATTAATATGCCAACATTCGATTTCTCTCTATCCTCATATGTCAAATGCAACACCTTTGAGCTTGTATATTGTCAAGTTTTGCCATCTTCATTCTTACCCATCTAGTGAAATTATTTTCACAGAGGGCTCGAAACTGGAGAATAATGTTGGTTGTGCATTTTACTTAATTGTTCAAACGGAAAAGTATGGCTTACCCTCAGTTTGTAGTGTCTTTACTGCCGAATTATGTGCTATCTTTAAAGCTTTGACAAAAGTTGAATCTGACTCTGACTATTATCTAATCTACTCCGATTCTAAAAGTGCCCTTCAGGCTATCCAGGACATGTACTCCGCAAATCCTCTTGTTCAAGATATTTTGTGCTCAATCCACTGGCTTGAACTGCGTAGTGTTGGTGTGTCATTTTGCTGAATACCTGGTCACTGTGGGATAGCTGGAAACACTAGAGCAGATAATGTGGCGAAGGAAGCTATCTTGCTGCTGCCAAGCACACAGTTTGTGATTTCATCAGATTTTCTATGTTATGTAAAGCACTTAAATCATATGCATTGGGAAAACGAGTGGGCAGCTATCTATAATAATAAACTGAGAGTAATTAAAAATACAGTTTGTCCTTGGAGGTCGTCTGTACGTACAAGTCGTAGGGAAGAGGTAGTGGTTACCTGTCTCTGCATTAGACATTCTTTTTTAACATGTGGTTTCTTGATGAGAGGCGGGGACCTGTCCCTTTGTGAGTTCTGCCAATCACACATCACTTTTGAACATGTTCTGCAAGCTTGTAATGGTTTAAGAGACTTGGTTATGTGGTTGTAATGGTTATGTGGACTAGGCGTCAATTTAGAGGAAATTTTAAAAGATGATTCTTCGGCTATTGACCGAGTACTAACATTCTTGCGTCGCTTGAATCTTTTAAATAAAATTTAATTTATTGTTGTTATTGTTAGTATTTTTATTTTTTATTTTTGTTTTGTACAGTGTAGTTATATTTTATTTTATTATTTTTTTTCAGGGACAATTTACATCCCTTTTTTATTTTATTTTTATTTATTTTATTTATTTATTTTCCGTAAATAACTTTATCTCTGTTATGTTTATATATAATTTTACAAATTGTTATTAAATTTTATTTATTGTTATTTAGATCTGTAGTATTCGTTATTGTAATATAGTTATACCTGCTATTTAATTTTTTGTTTTATTAATTTTTACTATTATAGTTTGTTATTTGTTTTGTTTTTTTATTAAAGAAAATTTCTGTTATTTTTTTCATACTTTCATTTTGTGTGACGGCGATGATAATCTTAATGGTTTTTTGCCAAACAAAAAAAAAAAAAACATTGTGAGAAGAGTATGAGAGTTATTAAGAAACTTCCTTCAGTGCCTGTATAGTGAGATACAAGGCTGCCTTGATTTTGCACTCACTCACTGCAACAGTTATTATAATACACAACACTGCTAACATAATAAATTTAATACATTTTTAAATCTCATCTGTTGTGTTAATTTTTTTATGTAATGAAGTAATTGCTACTACTTACGATTAATAGTGATAATACACCAACAATAGACTGTGACATGTATATACAAACAATTGTGGCAATGTCCACCTAAATGGGGTTCTTACTATGTAAGACATTTTTTGATTTACAAGTATATTATAACATTGACTTTTATTATCACATTGATTTATAAATATTAGTAATCTTTTGTTAAGCTTGTTTGACTATGAAAATTATCATTCCACAACTTAACATTTTTTTAAATTTTAGGTAAGAATAAAATAATTTTTTGCTGATAGGTAAGAAACAGCTGAAGTATTTTATTTCCAAATTATTTATTAATGCTATTTAGTTTTTAGTTCTTTTTTCTCATAAAAGAATATTTATATATGTTTTCTAATAAAAATGACCTAAATTATAAAATTAAATATTCATTTATAATATTAAATATTAACAACATTTTCGGTCATCAGGTTGATATACAAGATACTTTGACAAATTTCCTGGCCGAAGACTACAGACAGATATTGAAGGATTTAGAAGATACTGGTGCGCTTTTGACGGGTGCATTGGAAGAAATCAACAGATCTAACAGTGGACCGTTTGGAAATCTCCCAGTACGTTTAACTAAGCTAATTTGTCGATATTTTATAAAAATATATTTTATCATTGTAATATGGCTGGACATAAATCCAAGATCACCCATGTTTTTGCTTGAATGTTTTTACATAAGAATACTGTATAAATACAGTAAACTGACTTAAAGTAAAGGGAATGTTGCCGTTTCATAATACAGTAGAACCTTACCACACCAAACTAATTGGAACAGTTTGGATTAGTAAAAATTCCGTTTAAGTGGTTAATTTATAATCATTATAATTAGGTGTATTTATAAAGTCTAAAAGGGAATTGAACATAGCGGTTATAGCAAGCACAGCTTACGAGTTTGGTTGACAGGTCATTCACACAACCCTAGAACTGAACATTCGTCTCCATGTCTTATGGCAATAGTACTTTTTTTTAAAAATGCCTGATTAACTGTAAGGAGATGCTCAACTCTTACCCACTTCCTTAATTTCCCAAATTCCTAGAACTAAAATTGGATCCCCAATTTGGTCTCTATTCTCACTCCTCATTTGTTTAGTGGCAGATTGTAAATAGATGTGAGTGGTTTTACCTTTATTGTGCTGTACTGTGCTGTGAATTGTTTATTTGTTTAGTAGTGTTCTTAATTTTTGTTGTTTAATTAAACACATCAGGCAAGCAAAAAGTTTAATTCTTATTTATTAAAAGAAAAACTTGATGTTTTAAAACAGTTAGAGGCAAAAGTGGATAAAAAATTTCTTTATTTTCTTTGATACATCTGCTTATCTGATCTGTAAATACAGTACATTAATTATATACTTTATCATTTTTTAAATGTATTTTAATCTCATATTTTAAATATGTAATAACATGCTACAAGTTATTTTAATATAAAAATTTACTAATAATTTGTATTTACCAACATTTTTTAAGTAAACGTTTTGTCTTGTGTTCCTTTCAGATTATCTTGGTTTTCTGACTGATAGGGTTCGGATTAACAAAGTTCCACTATATAATTTCTTGGATGGAAGCTACAGTTCCATGTTAAAAGGCATAAAAAACAAAATGTTACTGAAAAACACATTTAATTAAATTAATCTACAGTAGTGATTGATTTTTTACAAATTCAAATTCAGTTTAGATTTTAACTTCACTTAAAATTCACTTTAATTTCACTTGAGAAAGTCTTTTCTTTACAGTGTTTACATTGTACTCTATCACACCATAGTATCTTTTAAATGTAAAAGATCAACCATATCTTAACTTTATGAGACTGCTCAACAAAACATTTACGCTATCAAAATAAAATTTAATGTTTCAAATCTGCCATACAGGACACAGTACTGTAATACTGTAATGAACTATTCCATAACAATGTATACACATAATACAGTATAAGTAGTAATTAATGAAATACTTAATTGTGAATTGCTGAAAATTGTTGAATGCGTTATCTGTAGTGACTTGATATGTGACAGGTGCTTGAAGAATGTGCTGCTTGACGTTATATACTTTAAACTCTATAATCATTACAATATCTCTGTTCTTCTAGTTCTGACTTTAGCCACTCACTAACTACATTCTGTTCAGTTCTTTCATAGCCTTGAAATTGTTTTACTCAGGCTTGCCAGGTTTTAAAAGTGTTCTTTTTCCGAGCTTTATTTAGAGTGATATCTGATTTGTTTTCAGCTCTGTACACATCAGTAAACATGTTTCATGTATAAGTTAGACTTAAAATATTAGCACGTAAAACATTACCTACAAAATCATCACATTTTAATTCAGTTTGGTGAGACTGCCTTAAATAAAATAGCTTTTCAGGGAAGCTAGTTTTTCTGTACACTTGGCATAAACTTCTTGTAGATCCATTCTTTAAAAAGATCTGTATTAATCCAGATGCTTTTTTGAACACGATAATACACAAGAAATGCATTTAGAGAAGTAGTCTTAAAAGTTCTGTGAGATTTAAATATTCCAGTACACATCTTAATGTAATCTGGATATTTTATATATGTCAAGCTTAAGATAAACTTGAATTTATTAAAAGCTGTGATTTGCCCTTTATGTTTGTGCACAGATTTTTGTTGAATGATTTTTTAGACAATATTTGAAAGTTTAAAACAGTTTCATCTGCATTAAAACCTGATGTTTAAAGAGTCTTTCTGTAAAATCTAAAAAATCAGCTTTAATAACCAACTGTACTGCCATCAGGAGATAACTTAGTTCTGTTTACCTTTAGCTGTCAAATGCCTTACCTGTTTTTTTTAGTCTAGTCAACCTGAACATGCAAAATATTTTATCACCGTCTCCTAACATCTCTGCTAATAATTTGTTCTTTTCTTGTAAAATAGAGCCAAACATCAGCATACCTTTGTATTGCTGTTGTGCAAACCAGAAAATCAGAGCTTCATTAATCTTTCAACGAACTGCTGGCTTCATCATTTTGTGATTTGACACTACTACAATATTCAAGGAGTTTAGATTTTGATTTTACCTGTTCTGATACTGTTGATGTCTCAAATCCATAAGTAGCAGTTACATTTCACAACTAATCTATACTTATTTGTTTAGTCAACATAACACGGAAAAAAACAGTAAAAAACCAAACACCATTAAAAATAATGTAATAATTTCATTCCACAACTCTTTAAATTTTTGTTTTTATTTTTATTTTTTTTATATAACATAAAAATAGTGTTGTAGATAGGTAAACAACAAACTACACTGTTCAGAAGAAATAACAGATTATCAGAGATAGACATTACAAAAATCAACACTTATTTAAATGTAAGAAAAAAATGAAGTACAGTAATTCAAGATTCATTAAAAAAAGAGATTTTGTGCTGCATTTGCGGACTTAAGAAATACTAAAGTAAATGAAGCAACTTATCTGCTGCTACACTGTCAACATTGAAAATATTAAAGTGTTCTAAGCATGAAAAGAACTTGTTTTATTCATATTGGAACTTAGTGGTAAACAGTGCAGCAACTAACTTGTGTTGTTACCAGTTGGGTAAGCGCAATGTTAAATGCTGGTTCTTTTCCATTTATCTTTTTACAATGAGCTGTATGAATAGAAGTGAAGGAAATGCTTCAAGTAAAAGGTAAAAGTAAAAGGTTTTGTTTAAAAAAAAAAAGAAAAAAAATGTAGAAGCAAAAGAATTGACTTTATTCTATATGAATAATGATTACCTTTTGCTTACAAGTAAATCCTTGAGTATAGAAATAAAAGGCTCAACCAAAAAAACTTTCATGTAAGCCTGATTCCATGTAACACAAGACAATGAATCATTATTCTTATAAATTAACCATTTTTATAGTATCTATGGTTGTTGTTTAAGGTTAGTTTTTCTATTGGCTTTGTATTTTATAAGTATTTATTGCAGGAAAATTGTGTATTCAAGTGGTGAGGAAAATAATGTACGGATCACTAAGAGTGAAATGCATTTCATAGCAGTAGAATTGACATGCCTTTAATGCTGTGTTAGTGTAATGTAACCCAGTAGGTAGCTTACTAGTCTGGTAATAACACTTTTAAATGTTTCGACACTGTAGACTGTGCCACACCAGGTTCTTCACCGATACCATTTTGATATTCAGCTAAACAACACAAATATATTTTCATTCCTTGTTATATATATTTGTGATTTATACAAGCTAGTTTAGTCATCATACAATACAAGAAGAGAGGCTCTTCACCTTGAGTCTCTTCACTAGTGCTTAGAAACCTGTTTGTTAGCCATTACACATTATATTCTTTGAACCTGTATAAGCTCTTAAAATCTCCAGTGATTTGATCTCCATTAAGTGAGTAGCTTGATTTATAATGTTTAACACTAAAGTTACGAACTAACTCTGTCATGACAAAAAGGAAAATTCAATATAAGCATTCACTTCACAGATTAATCTCATACTGACTGTCGTAGGTTAATTCATCATTGTTGAAGGATTTGCTTCTCATTTAGAGTAAATGATCGATTTCATTCATAACCATATACTACTGACAAAGGAAATGGATCAACAAAAGAAGGATTTGCTTTTACTCTGTAAAGTGAAAGGTTTTGACTGATATTTTTATTCATATCAATTGAAGGATATGCTTCAGACTTTGTGCATTAAAGCTTGTGTTTCTTTTTATTCATAAGGCTCATTATCTATGCCTTTTTAGTAAAATTTTATATTAAAATTTTCGTTGAGCTCTGACATTTATTTTTTTAAATGTTTTCTTAAGTATTAAAATAATTTTATTAATTTTTATTTATATAGCTAATAAGTAGTGTTATGTGTATTGTTCTTTATAGTATATATTTCTTAAATTTTCGATAGTGATGTAGTTTTTTGCATTAATATAAAACAGATTGTATTTATGCATTACCTTACAGTTTAAATATCATTTAACAAATTGCAAGTTATTCTCTATGGAAATTTCATGCAATGTTTCAGGATGAAACTGTGTTAAATATTTTCTCATATTTGGATTTAGCTTCATTGTGTCAGTGCGTCAAAGTAAATAAGCATTTCCAGGTTTTAGCGACAGACTCTCTGCTCTACACAGAAATCAATCTGAAGGTAAGAATATTCATTTGATAAAATTGTTTTTATTGCTTGAAAGAATAATGATAGTTCTGAATTCAAAAATGTCCATACTAAATTAAGAAGTAACAGTTTACAAGGGAGTGATTTCACCGCCAAATCTCTTTCCGCAAAAAGTTATTTTTCACAAACTGCTTTGTTTATAGAGTGGTTTGAATTAAATTCGATAGGTGGTTTTGTTATTTTGACATTTGGATTTAATTACGTTCTGACTTTTACATAGTGAAAGCAAGGGGCAAAATTTCTCCATAAACTACTAACACTAAAGATAAGTTCAAATTATTGTACCATTTTTTTTATTAAAAACTTTCTTTGGGGGTTGCCTGTACAGTGAAAAATATCTGCTACTGAAAAGATAAAAAATATTTTTTTACTAACTACTGTGTTTGATAGTGATTTGAATTAAATGCAAAAGGTAATACTGTTGTTATGACAGTTGGACTTATTTACATTCTGACTTTCATAAAATGAAGGTTAAAATACTCAAATCTAGCAACAGCAATATATATATATATATATATATATATATATATATATATATATATATATATATATATATATATATACTCAAAATAATGTTTAGAGTATATTATTGAATAAAATAAAATTCTTTATCTCTCCCTCTATTAACACTGGGTAGTTTTATATAAAAGCTAGACTGTCAAGATTGTTATTAACATTTACAGACAACTCAGTTATCTGTGATAATGGTCAGATGAACATCATATGTAAAAATAAAATAATGTACAATAGCAGTTAATAAATTTATTTTGTCAAATTAAAAATATTCTCTAAAATTTAAATCTCTTACAAGCACTGAACATTTTCAAATAGATAAAAATTATGTAAATGAGAACACACCACCTGTAACATATACTAACATAGGTCAGTAATCGCTGCACATGTTACAGTACTATACTATATTGTACAAAAATTAAAGTGTGAAATAGTGCTGCACTATATCAATCAATGAATTGGCTAATCATTAATAAAAAAAAATTGTTTTATCGACTAGAAAGGAAAAGAAGAATAATGTTGTGAAGCAGAAAGGTGCGATAAGCCTACTTTATGTCTGCTACTTATATTTTATGTACTATACTTATGTAGAGAGATGACTTTTTGCTACCATATAAATTGTGCCATAATTGGTGAATGGTATTGCCAAATTAATCACTGAACTATCATTTACGTCCAAAATTAATGGACTGTCATTAATTTCCTTAATGTCCATACTTTATGCCAGTTAGACTAATGAGGACGAGGGCTCAGTGTGTTAACAGGATGAGGGAAAGGAACAACTGTGGTTTGTGAACTAAGAACCTTTAGGTGACGCAGTAGACTGACCAATGCTGTAGCCACTTCAACCACCAAGCCCCTTCATTTTGTATGTCGTACTTTTGTTCACATTCCGCCGACGGAGGCAGCTGAAGTGAGCAGCTGATGGGCTTAGCGACCGCACCATACCTCTAGCTCATTCTACTCTCACTCATTTACTCCACATACACACAACACACACATACACACACACACACACACACACACAAACACATACACACCCTCAGGGGGGTGCAGACTAGCTGCACCTATTGAGAGGACCTAGATGAACCTCGCGGCACCCGAATCTAACACACTTACACTCTAATACACTTACAGCTCTACACTTACGATTTAAACACCTTACACACACACGTACATTTAGGGATTTGCTGTACTTGTTCCGTTATGTCTGGGAGTGGTGATACGGCTTGGTTTCGTTTGGCGGGGTCAAGTATGTGGAACCTGATGTGTGCCTAGCACTGCCGAGGACCTCTGATGGGATAAGTTCTGGAACTGAGCAGCCTATAGGCGCCTGGCAAGCACATGAATGTTGAGTTATGGGTGTTGGAGCCCATAGCTGGGTCTATCGAAACAAATGGTTCATTCTGTGAGTACATAGAGGGTGGCTGCCAGTGGTACTTGGGTTTGAGGAACCGTAACGTTGTACCGGAACCCATTCCTAAGATTCTGGAGTGTTGAAGACATGTACTTCGGCTCCAGGATATTGGAGGTCCCCCCCCAATTTATTGGGGATTCTCGCTTTAGTTCGAGTATCCTGGGCTGCTGGTGGTCGTTTGGGTGCACCCTGTGCTACTTTTTCAAAAAATATTCATGAATCGCTCGGGAAACTCATTATGAAAACTACAAAAAAAATCGCCAAAGGTCTTTTAAAGAGGCCTCGTTCGACTTTGTCGATTGGGTCTGTTGGTTCTGTGGAGAATGGTGAAAATGTGGGAGGCAAGGAGATGAGTACTGAAGCACTTCAGTTACCATCTCCTAGATTTTTAATTTTTAAAAACTCGGTGGAAGGGGTGGATTTGTCTAAAGTATCGCCCTTTTTAATAAATAAGGCAATTGTGGGAAGAGCAGGTCCTGTTGCTTCTATTAAGAATCTGTAGAACGGGACCTTGCTAGTGCAGACGAACAGCGACAAGCAGAGCTCATCACTCCTAAAGATTACATCTTTTTTTGAAACAGTCAAGGTTTCTGTGGAACCCCAGAGAACCTTAAATTCTGCTAAGGGAGTGGTGACTTGTAGAGATCTCCTCCATGTTGACCTAGAGGAGATTAAGTCAGAGTTGGCAAGTCAATCAGTTATAGACGTGTGCCGTATTACTCGTAAATAAAAGGGGCAAAAAATACCTACTGCCTCATTGATTTTGACTTATGGTAAACCAACTGTCCCAGACCACATCCATGCCAGATACCAGTGCCTTTTGGTAAGGCCGTACGTTCCAAACCCGAGACGGTGTTTTAAATGACAGGGTTTTGGACATGTCAGCTCCACATGCCGGAAGGATCAGGTATGCGGTAATTGTAGTGGTAATGGTCATGATAGTGAGCAATGTAAAGATAATCCAAAGTGTTCCAATTGTGGTGGAGACCATCCTGCTCGTTCCTTCGACTGCCCTAAATTTAAGAACGAGAAAGCGATTCTAACTATCATGGCCAAGGATAAGATATCTTTTTCGGAAGCAAGGAAGGTTTTCAAAAGCTCAAACGATTGAAGGTAAATCGTTTGCTGCTTCCACCTCGAGTAATAAAACATCGTGTGCTAATTGCGAAGAGCTAACTAAAACGGTAAAAGCATTATTGGAACAGGTAGCTCAATTGCTAACTCTAATTTCTGCGGGTTCCATTCCAAATTCGCTGTCTAAATCGTCTGAAACGTCTTCCTCTGAAGTGTCTTCAAAAGGAAAGGATAGTCACCTTTCAAAAGTCGCTACTAAAACCCTTGTGACAAAGAATTCGAGGCCTGTAATTCCGGAAGCAAATCCATCCTCTTCCAATCTAGGCGTAAGAACTAAGTCTTCGTCTAAAAACGTCTCTTTTGGACTAGTCCATTTTCTTAAAAAATCAAACACATACCCACCAGTGGTTGTGTCTAAAAAAGAAAAAATACAAACAAAGAAGGAAAAAAAATTAAAGGAAGGAGTTGCTTCCAATGTGCCTCCTTCCAAAACTATTATTTCTACAGAGTCGGACATCAATCACAGTAGTGATTCCATGTCCATTGATTCTGATAAATCAATGGAATTTATTTAAGTGTGAATCCGAAATGTTTCCAGTTGTATATTAAACCTAAGAATTCAATGTCTGCATGTTCAAAAAATAATGTGATACAATGGAATGGTTAATGGGGTAAGAAGTTATATTGAAGATCTGAAAGTTCTTTGTACGAGATATGTCGCCTTTAATACTGTGCCTTCAGGAGACTCACTTGTGTGAATCTTACATTTTCAGTATCAGGGGTTATTCTGTTTTCAGAGCAGATTTCATCGCTGAGGAAAGAGCCAGAGGTGGTGTAGTCATTCTGGTTCACAACTCAGTCGAGTCGGTTCTTGTGAATATAGTAACTCCTTTACAAGCTGTTGCTGTTCAAATAACCGTACCATTCAAACTTACAATTTGCAGCCTATATTTATCGCCTAATTATAATTTCCAAAACCATGAAGTATGTGACCTAATATGCCAGTTGCCATCGCCGATATTATTATTAGGCGATTTTAACGCTCATCATACTGCATGGGGTTCATCAACCTGTAACTCTAGAGGAATATGCATTGAGAGGATAAGGTCCGAATTGAATTTATGTCTTCTTAACAACGGTTCCCATACGCATTTAGCGGCATCTACTGGCAATTGGACCGATGTTGACTTGTCATTCTGCAGTCCAATTCTGACAACAAAGTTTGTATGGTCGATATTACCTGATCTTTACGGCAGTGATCATATTCCCATTAATATTTCATTTCGTAATTTCCCTCGTCCGGATCAGCGCCTGCCGCATTGGATTCTGAAAAAAGCAAATTGGGGGAATTTATGAAGAAATTGTATCACTAGACATTGAATATAATGACTGTATAAACACAACAGTGTCAAAGTTTACTTAAAACATTTTACAAGCAGCAGAGAAATCTATTCCAAAAACTTCAGGACGCCCTTCACGTCCACCTGTCCCTTGGTGGAACGAGGAGTGTAGGAAGGCGTTACGTCTACGTAGAAAAGCTCTGAGGAGATTCAACAGAAACCCGACAAGTGAAAACCTTGAGCAATATAAAGTTCTTCGTGCAAAAGCTCGTAGAATATTCAGCCAAAGCAGAAAGGATTCTTGGACCCAATACATCGGAACAATATGTAGAACAACACCTACATCTGTTGTGTGGAAGAAATTGCGTTCTATTTGTGGTCCGCCTCCATCTGTAGGACTGATGGGACTTCAACAGGCGAACGGATTATTGGTTTCTGACATTGTAAACATTTTAGGGTCATCCTTTGCAAGTTTTTCCTCTTCTGCTGCCTATAATCCTGCCTTTCGTAAACACAAAAGCGCATTAAAAAAATTGCCTTTCACTGTCGGTACTTCTGATGATTCTCTTCTTAACAGTCTGTTTACTCTAAGTGAGCTAGAATCTGCACTGCTATCCACCAAGGATTCAGCTCCAGGTCATGACAACCTTGTTTACTCCATGATTAAAAATCTTCCACCGTCGGGTAAGCTATTTCTTCTCGAAATATACAATCGTATGTACGAGGAGTGTACATTCCCTGGCGATTGGTTGGAAGCTACATTAATTCCCGTTCTTAAACCAGGCAAAGAGAAAACTGATCCAAGTAGCTATCATTCTATTTCTCTCACCAGCGTGCTATGCAAGCTGGTAGAAAAAATGGTAAATCGTCACCTTGTTTGGTATTTAGAAACTAATAAATTACTATCGAAAGACCAGTGCGGTTTTTGACAAGGTCGATCTTCTATGGATCAGCTGGTTTTGTTAGAATCTGCAATACAAAATGTGTTCCTCTTGCATCAAACACTTGTTGCAGTATTTTTTGACCTAGAGGAGGCATACGACATGGCCTGGAGAAGAGGAATACTGAACATTTTAAAATCATGGGGTATACAAGGCAGAATTCTAGCTTTTATTACAAATTTTCTGTCTAATAGGTACTTTAGGACATGTCTTGGAGCTATAGTTTCAGATCGATTTCACTTAGGGAATGGTGTTCCACAGGGGAGCGTACTTAGTGTCACCTTGTTTGCTATCGCAATCAATGGAATTATCGCTAATGTGCAGTCCCCTGTCTGATGTTCGCTCTTTGTGAACGATTTTGCTGTTTATGTAAGCACCAGAAATATGGCAACAGCTGAAAGAATTCTTTAGCTGGTAATAAATAGGTTGCAGACATGGACGAGATCTACTGGCTTTAAATTCTTTGCTGCTAAAACTCAGTGCATTGCCTTCAGTCGCCGTCGACATATCCAAGCTCCGTCGTTATATCTTGATGGTATACAGCTCCGGACTTTTCCATCTGTTCGATTTTTGGGTCTAATATTTGACGAAAAGCTCTCCTGGAGCCCTCACGTGCGTGATTTAAAGTTACGATGTAACAAAATTTTCAATATGTTGAGGGTTCTTAGTAGTTCTCGATGGGACGCTGATAGGACCAGTATGCTGATGTTTTATCGTGATGCAATTCGCTTGTAAATTGATTACGGTAGCATTGTATATTCATCTACTAGACCGTTGATTTTAAAGAAACTAGATCCCGTTCATAACTCTGCAATCTGTCTTGTTTCTGGTGCTTTCCGTTCAAGTCCCGTCGTGAGTGTTCTCGCCGATGCTGGCGAACCATCACTCTTTCGTCAGAGACAGCAGTTACAATTAAGTTACGTATGTAATATATTATGTAAACCATGGCATCCTGCTTATAATTCCGTTTTCCATAATCAGTTGCACCAACATTATGAATCCCGACCGCATGCTACAGCCCCTGTTGGCATTAGAACAACCCGTGTTTTTGAAGACTTGCGTATTGAACTACCCACAATGTTTGAAAGGTCCTTTTGTCATGTCCCTCCATGGATAATCAATATGCCGTCCTTTGATTTCTCTTTGTGTACATACCTGAAAGACAACACTCCTAACATTGTGTATCAACGTGAGTTTTTTCGACTGATT
This sequence comes from Callitettix versicolor, assembly GCA_022606455.1. NCBI lineage: Eukaryota > Metazoa > Arthropoda > Insecta > Hemiptera > Cercopidae > Callitettix > Callitettix versicolor. The sequence continues at coordinate 36,072,277 of CM040190.1, read as the reverse complement.
AATTCATATCCATCTGCTAAATTTATTTTCACAGATGGTTCTAAGATGAATAATAATGTTGGGTGTGCGTTTTATTCACTGGACAAAACGTATAAGTATGGATTACCCTCAATTTGTAGTGCCTTTACTGCTGAACTCTTTACCATCTTAAAGGCCCTGAACACTATTGAATTCGATAGTTTACATTACGTAGTTTGTTCTGATTCAGAAAGTACCCTCCAGGCAATCCGAGATATGTATTCGTAAACCCTCTGGTTCAAGATATTCTGTGCTCTGTCCATAGACTTGAACTACGAGGTGCAAGAGTATCATTTATCTGGATTCCTGGTCACTGTGGAATATTTAGAAACACCTCAGCGGATAATGCGGCAAAAGAAGCAACTTTTCTACCGCCATGCACTCCACGTGTAATCTTGTCTGACTTTCTTTGTCACGTAAAACATTTACTTCTTCTACAGTGGGAAAATGAATGGGCAGCTACAAGCAGTAACAAATTGAGGGTAATTAAAAATACTGTTCGTCCTAGGGGGTCGTCAATACGTGCAAGTCGTAGAGAAGTGGTGATTACCCGCCTTCGCATTGGTCACTCCATGTTAACGCATGGATTTCTGATGGAACACGGGGACCCACCTGAATGCGAGTTCTGTAGGGAAACCATCATAATAAAACATATATTGCTCGATTGTGATGGTTTCCAAAATTTGTGTGTTATGTGTGGTTATGTTTGCGGACGATGTTGGGAGATAGTGCCTCGGCCGTTGACCGGGTTCTAGACTTCCTTCATCGTCTGAATGTTTTAAATAAAATTTAATTTATATATTTTTTATTTCTTGTGTTATTTTATTTATTTATTTTATCTAAATAACTTTATTTCTGTTATGTTTATATATACTTTTACGAATTGTTATTAAATTTTATTCATTATTCATTGTTATTTAGTTCTTAAGTATTCATTATTGTAATATAGGTATACCTGTTATTTAAATTTTGTTTAATTTATTTTTACTATTATAGTTTTTTGTAGTTTTATTTTCTTATTTAAGTAAATTTTGTTAAATTTTTTTTTATATATACTTTCATTTTGCATGACGGTGATGCTAACCATAATGGTTTTTCGCTGAAAAAAAAATTGTTCACATTTCTCATCTGTGCTGAATCTTGTTTGCCTCCTTTACAGAAATGTAATCAATCACTGCAGTTCTGCTTAAAACGTATTTATATTCAAAAATTCTTTTATCTTGATTAAGTTTGCATTTAGATAAAATACCTAAAGACCAGGGCCGGCCCTAGGGGAAGGGAGATCCATGCCACTCACAAAGCAGCCAGAACTAAGGTGTAAAATTATTTCTAACCTAATACCTAATTATTTCTAACCTGGTATCAGTAAAAAGAAGTTATTTTTACTTACAAAGCAACATGTAAATATTGTTATTAAATATATATATATATATATATATATATATATATATATATATATATATATATATATATATTATATGTATGCAAATAATTTTCTTTTCCTTGTGTATCATTCATTCATTCATTCAATCTATCACAGTCACTATAAATATTCAATCGTTTTATAGCCTGCATCAAAAATGTTGCTAAGAATATGAAATTTAAACTTATCAGTTCAAATTAATCAAGCTTTAAGCTTAAATCAGTGGAAAGAAATTAATTGTTCAGTGTGGTATAAGATATTAGTTTTAGTTACCCAGTGATTTTGAGCATTGGGTAATACTGCAGTTATATGTGTTAGTTTTTAGTTATAGAAAGAGCTCGAGCATTAGGTACTACTTCAGTTATATATGTTAATTTTTAATTATTCAGTGATTTTGAGCATTGGGCACTACTACAGTTATATGTGTTAAGTTTTTAGTTATACAAAGAGCATTATTTATTACTGCAGTTATATGTGTTAGTTTTTAGTTGTATAATTAGCTTAAGCATTGGGTACTATTATAGTTATATGGTGTTAGTTTTTAGTGTCAATCTCCTTAAAAGCTTAACTACATTAAAAGTAAGTTGGCTAGGTAAGAGAGCAATAAAACAGTGTCAGACATTTTTTCCAGAATTAAAGCACTAGCCTGCCTAAACAACCAATATCATTTTAAGAAAAATCTTGGTAATGTTATTTTTAGGTACTTCTGGGTTTTACATTTTTGTACAGTGCACTTTCTTAATTATTGTTTTTATGTTTACAGCCATATTGGCACTGTGTAAATGGCAGAATGTTGTCAACATTGTCTAACCGTTGCCAACATCTCGTCAAATTGGATCTTTCATGGTGTGGTAATTACGGACAAATTACTACTCAACAGTTTCTAGAGTAAGTAATTCGTATTTTAATTTTATTTTGTATCATAGTATTTGCTTTTAAAAGAGTTTATTGTCAAATGAGTTTTTTTTTACCAGTAATATTTTTATTTAACAGTAAGTTATTTTTCATTTTGATGTACAAATCTGATGTACAAATAGAGTAAAACCTATGTATATATATGTGTGTGTGTGTGTGTGTGTGTGTGTGTGTGTGTGTGTGTGTGTGTGTGTGTGTGTGTGTGTGTGTGTGTGTGTGTGTGTGTGTGTGTGTGTGTGTGTGTGTGTGTGTGTGTGTGTGTGTGTGTGTGTGTGTGTGTGTGTGTGTGTGTGTGTGTGTGTGTGTGTGTGTGTGTGTGTGTGTGTGTGTGTGTGTGTGTGTGTGTGTGTGTGTGTGTGTGTGTGTGTGTGTGTGTGTGTGTGTGTGTGTGTGTGTGTGTGTGTGTGTGTGTGTGTGTGTGTGTGTGTGTGTGTGTGTGTGTGTGTGTGTGTGTGTGTGTGTGTGTGTGTGTGTGTGTGTGTGTGTGTGTGTGTGTGTGTGTGTGTGTGTGTGTGTGTGTGTGTGTGTGTGTGTGTGTGTGTGTGTGTGTGTGTGTGTGTGTGTGTGTGTGTGTGTGTGTGTGTGTGTGTGTGTGTGTGTGTGTGTGTGTGTGTGTGTGTGTGTGTGTGTGTGTGTGTGTGTGTGTGTGTGTGTGTGTGTGTGTGTGTGTGTGTGTGTGTGTGTGTGTGTGTGTGTGTGTGTGTGTGTGTGTGTGTGTGTGTGTGTGTGTGTGTGTGTGTGTGTGTGTGTGTGTGTGTGTGTGTGTGTGTGTGTGTGTGTGTGTGTGTGTGTGTGTGTGTGTGTGTGTGTGTGTGTGTGTGTGTGTGTGTGTGTGTGTGTGTGTGTGTGTGTGTGTGTGTGTGTGTGTGTGTGTGTGTGTGTGTGTGTGTGTGTGTGTGTGTGTGTGTGTGTGTGTGTGTGTGTGTGTGTGTGTGTGTGTGTGTGTGTGTGTGTGTGTGTGTGTGTGTGTGTGTGTGTGTGTGTGTGTGTGTGTGTGTGTGTATGTGTAGTCTGCAGGATTTACCAGGTTCCGCAGGTATAACACACACACACATATATATATATATGTTGTAGAAGTCTGGGCATTTATCAGGTCGGCCACAGGGTGGCAAGAAATGGTGAAAGAATGACTTCTTGTTGAGAATTGGCCAGATTCCTCCTGTTTCCCCCCAAACAAGTTGTGGGGTCTTGTGTAGTTGTCCTGGATGTTGGTAGGCTGTGTGTAGTTCTGTAGTGGATGATCCTCCTCGATGTTCTACCGAACAATTTTCAACCTGTTAATACAATTACAGCGGCAAATCAGAATTTCTCAGAATTCCATTGTTAAAACTAGAGAAAGAATGCAGTAACAAAATGAAGCTATTGTTTTGTAGGCTTAGGCTGGTTCCAGCCAGGAGAGAAGTTGGGGGTTTTTAGCGTGGTAGTTCAGGTGTTAGTAAGCAGAACTAGGTTGTGTAACTCAGTTCCTATTTTTTTTAGGTGATATATATATATAATTTGGAGGGGAATTTGGTAATTTAAAGACTCAAAGTACCCATTAAATGTTAAAATTTATAAATTAAAATTTATATTAAATTTTATATGCCTTCTTGCATACCTGTAAAATATGTTATAAAGCAAATTTAAAAATTATCTTATTGTACCACTTAAATTCAAAAATGTCATGTCCATATTAATTGGAACAACGTTAACAGTTGACTACTAGGTCTTACACAGTGATGTAGAGACAAGTACCACACCAGTATGGGGCTGGTGTGAACACCCATTATATAATGCAAGTATACAGTACTAACTTGTCTGGTGTATAAATAGTAGATTAATAAAAAAAACTGTTATTGAAAATGAACTAATGCGTAGTTGTGACATGTATTGCTATATCAGCTACATGAAAACTACACTTGCTATGGAATGTTATATTCTAGAAACGCTAAGAGTATAGACGTAAATTACACTGTTAAGTTTAATATTAAACTTAAAAAGTAAAACATTGAGGACACAGCCAGATATTGAAGTAAATATTGAGTCAGATTTATTTCTGATAAAAAAATATTACTTTTTAGAACAAAAATACAAAGAGTGATTATATTTTTTCATTAAGCACAAAATATTTTATCATTTTTAGATTCTGTAGGCAAAACCAAGGACCATTATAAATTTACTTGCGTGTACGTCTGTAGGTAACACACCTCTTTCATCTAATTGATGTTAATGTAAGTCATTGTAAGCTTCAAAATACAAGTATGTTAGTGCTGTGTAGGTGTAAAATATTCAAGTTTAAATTTTTAGTGATCAATACCAATTTGCAAAGACAAGAAACTGTGCCTATGGACCTCAGTACATTCTTTAAAGCGTGTGATTGTTAGTTTTATTGTTCCATAAATTATGGGACAACAAATATGAATTATGTTAGTATCATTACCCTATACTGTGTCCCCCTACTGCCTTACTTTTTCAAGTATCACTATTGTAGTGCAGCATTTTTAGTTTATATTTTACGCACCATATTAAATGCAGCAGTGAAGATGTCAGCCCAGCAAACTTAATCCGACAGCCTCTGAAGGTTACACAAAGAAGAAATAGCTGGATTATGGCACTCATTCCTGTAATTTGTCTAGCTAAAATGTTGTTGCAGGTAGTTATAAAAGTCTCTTCAACCTTTGCATGCATATGCCAATAATAAATCCGTGTTTAGTAAATTTATGAAAGACTGGCATATTGCATAAAGAAATTACCAAAAATTTAATCTTTTGATTACTCTCCATAGTTCCATCACCGCAAACAAGCTTATTATAGCCAAGTTCCATTGAATATAAATATTATGAAGATAGTCAAAAGAAATTTAAGAGTAAAAAAAAATGATAGAACATCAAGTACAGGTTTCTCTGTCATTAAAATTACATAACACATAATGTTTATAATAAATACCATTTTGCAGAATGAAATATATATTTATATTACCTGAACCAAATTTACAGACTTGTTCTGAAGTACAGTGTAGTAAGGGGATGATAAAGAGAATCTTAGTCTAAAAATAGTCTTCAGAGAGAAGAGAGGAAATCCTGGTTAACCACTTAACTAACTTTGGTTTTTGTAACATTGTACTGCAATGACTGGTGATTAAAATTAACTATTTACATATATTTTTATATTTTATATGCATTTACTAAGATTGTTTTTCATATTAATTTAAGGTAAATATTTGTTAGAAAATTCTTCTTCTTTTATGTTTTAATTTGTTAAATATTTTTCCTTTATGTTTTGATTTGATAAATAGGTTTATAGACCGCAGTGGTAAGCTCCTAACCCACCTACGGTTGGATTGCTGCAGGTTTATTGATGATTCTTGTATCAAGAAAATCTCTCAAGTTTGTAGGAATATAAAAGGTAAACATTACAAAGTTAAATTGTCTATGTATACAAAATAATATATCTTTTCAATAGATACAGTAAAATAAATACGGAAAACAGAAGAAAAAAATTGTGGTTGTGGACTGACTTATGGCATTTGATGTCAGCTTCATCTCGACCAGTTTAATGTGATAGCTATGATCTTAAGTTTAGCTGGTTCTACCTTTATTGTTTTGTAGTTATGTTTTTTTTGCATCAAGAATATTTTTGCCAATTGATTAAAATTTTAGAATCCTGTTTTTCTAACGGGATTCAAGTTTGTTCATCATTGTGACTGGGTTATAGAGTGGAAGCAGTTTTGAAATCAGAGAAATATTTTTTATGAAAGGTTAACTTAAGCAGTAAATGTAACATTTAATCATTATAGGTTATTATAAATGTTGTTGCTGTAATTATTGTTACTAACTTTAATCAGTGTGAGGACATTTGATTCAGTGATGTTGATTAAAGAAAGGACGTGCACAGTTGTGACTTAGAATGTTTTTTTGTCTTTAAAAAAGTAAATGTATTTAACCTTTGCAAACTGAATTCATTCTTAGGTTAGGTCATTTGATAAATGTTCCTTACCTTTGGTTATCCTTTCAGTCACTGGGATTATAAAATTATTATTGTATTGATTTTTGAATATATATTTTTATTTCCATTATATTTGTAAACACACATTTGAAAACAGAGAGTACTAAAATCATTTTCATTAGCAGGCATGTCTACTGTATGACTATCAGTAGAACATTTGCTTTCATATTCTTCATGGGGCTCTTCATTTAATATTCCACTTACTTATCATCGACACTAATTCCATGTTTTGTTTATATATCGAAAAGAAATAAATCCTAGAAACAACTGCATCAAACAGTCCTTTTTTATTAATCAACGTAACATAGTTTCAGATATATCTCTGGTAACATAATTCTGTTCAGTATATTTTCAGCTGTTAGATTCAATCTAAAAATGTAAATAGGTCATTATAAAGCTTGTAGAAAGCAACATTTCTCTGTGAAAAAATTATATTGGTAAAAATTAATGTGATGATAGTTCTCAAATGAATTTACGCGACTATAGTCTGGGCAGACATTTTACTGCTGTGGTTCAAGCATGACGTCAGTGCAAAAAGGTTAAAAATGAATATAAATTATGCTGCAGGTGATAGTTTAATTGTTTTGGACTTTCACAGTGATTTGTAACATCTATTTAAATAGCTAACACTATTTTATTTTTAACAGATATTTCCATATTGCATTGTGGCATTCTTTCTCAAAACTTCTTGATACATCCAGTATGAGGACAGAAATTAATAAACACAGGAGTCATCTAGTACAGAGGCAGCTTTTGTTGACATTTTGTTAATAACTGAACACCACATACAAGAAAACACTACTATTTTTATGTTGACCTGAACTATTTGATAATAAAAAGTTCTTCAATCATTGCGGGTTAACTAATGTTTGTTCAGTATTATAGAGGTTAGAATTTAATATAATAAAATGTACAGGGATTGTTTTTTAACATTTTTGTATTAAACAAACAAAGGCATTTTCAGAATTTTATTATTACATGAAAGCCTATATCTCTTTAACTCAATTTCCAGTATATCAAGATATTTATCAAAACAAACAACAAACTTGTGAATTACATTCTCATAAAAATCTACTGCCTGATTTGCCAACAACGGCTGAATAGACATTTTATTTATAAATTTCACTATTCTGCCGAATGAATTTCAACCACTTTCATCATATCTTGTGTGCATAGAAAACTAATCATTGTGTGTATTTCACACTCAGCAAGATTTTTAGACATCTGAGGCATTTCAGTTAAGCGCAAATGTAAACACGGTGAATGCTTTTGTTATGGGTTCTGTGGGTAGACTATTGTCTATTGATGATGGTATTCAGCATGTACAGATTGCCAATTTCAGTACTGCAACAACCATATTGGAAAACTGTACTTAAAAAAGATGCTTATTGAATGATAATGAAAGCAATGCTGAACCATCCAGATATACAGTTTAGCATGTTAAATCCTTTCTGTTCAGTGGGGTTACTATATTATAACTGAACAGTAACAATAATGCAAAGAACAAACTGAAAATAAAAATGTATGTCTTTCACAATCAAAATAATTTTGTAGTCTTTCAAATCCCATTTAATGTAGTCACATTATCATCTCAATAACTATGGGTTTATAGGAAAAGGAAAAAGCAAGCCCTGAAATATATCTTTATTACTTGATTATTTAATGTTTTATACTGTGTGAATCCTCTTCATCTCATCTCTATGAATTTTTGTGGTAACTGCACTGTGCTGCTTGATGTAGTTCTATGATTCTAAATTTTAATATGTTTACTTATTAGAACTGACTTTACGTAACTGCTGGGGCATAAAGAATGAAGGTTTTAACGTGCTGGAAACTCTCAGTGGTCTAGAACGCCTTGATCTTTACAGGACACCAATAGAAACTGGACCTCTTGTTCGTATACTGAAGGCGTCACCTAAACTTAAACATATCAACTTAGGTAAGTCTGAATGCTCATTTGTTAATTGATTTCATTGATATTCATGGACATTCACCGATAGGTATTGTCAAATAAATGTGCAAACCTGTTCACCATCGGTCAAACTGGAGCTTCTCCTCTCACTTTGTACACACATAGTTTGTTCACTTTGCAGGAGCTGGAATCTGCACTTTTAAGCGCCATAGATTTAGCTCCCAGTCCTAATAATCTTGTATGTTTCTTTATTAAAAATTCTGAATTGTCAGGGAGGCTTTCTCTTCTTAATATTTGAGGAACTTACTTTCCTTCATTAATTCTTATTCTTAAGCAAAGTGGAGATAAAACAGATTCAAGTAGCTATCGTCTATTTCTCTTATCAGCATTCTTTGCAATCTGGTGGATGGTACTTAGAAATGTGACTACAAACAAGGACAATCTTCAGTGAATCATGTGGTGTTGTTTGTTGTACAGAATGCCTTTCTCTTGAGTTATGCGCTTGGTGCATTATTCTTTGACCTAGAGAAGGCATACGACATGGCTTGGAGAAGAGGAGTGCTTAATTTGTTGATTGGAAGTACTTAATTTTACCAGAGTGTGATCTAATGCTAAGATCATCTTGCTGAATAAAAGAGCAACAAACAACTTATCATTCCAAAACCACTTATAGTAAATTAAAACAGATTTATTAATTAAAATTTAACACTAAAATTCCTTTAATATTTTTTTTTAAAAGACAAATATAGAAACAAAACCTTCTTTTGTTTTTATGTTATTTTAACATATGTATATATATATATATATATATATATATATATATATATATATATATATTTGATTTACAACAGGTTCATGTAAGTCTGTGTCAAGTATGGATGAAGTGGCTAAAGCATTGGGACAATATAACCCAGAACTTGTAACAGTGGACTTCTGGAAGACATATAGCCTGACTCCAGTCGGTGTGAGAGCTTTGAGTAAATGCAGCAAACTTGAGGAAATCGACTTTGGCTGGTGGTTAGTATTTTGCAACCAGTTTTTAAAATATTTTATAATGATTGTACAAAGTAAGCAAACAGTTTTAAGACTGACATTTTCTTCAGTTAGAATATTACAGGCAGGGCTTAAACTACTAAAATTTTTTAATAAACACTTGATTTTTTTTCCGGTGAAAAACCATTATCATCACTCAGTATTGATATATCTCAGTTGATATATAGACGCTGGTATCATTAGGTAACATAAATGATACATTGTATGTTAATAAATATACAATGTATAAACATAAATATACATTATATATTAATAATAGGTATATATATATATATATATATATATATATATATATATTGAATTATATAATACCTTAAGTAATTACACAGAATGAGAAATATAATTAGAGTGGTCTTGCACTCTAATTGTATTTTTTATTATGTATAATTGGTGTGTGTGTGTGTGTGTATTTTTTCAATATATATTGTTTTTGTTAACTTCTAATAATTGTCTATACAATAACATGGTCAGTTTGGGCGTGAGTATTCCTGGCGACTGTATGAGTGCTTTGGCCACTGGATGTCCAAGACTGCGCAAGTTATTCATGGCTGCTCTGAGAGGAATCATGGATAGAGACTTGGAACCATTCCTCAAACATTGTCCTCGTCTGCGGCAAGTGGATTTGCTGGGAGTCCGTAGTATCACTGCTGATATTTGTCTTAGGTAACTGTTTAACATTAATATAAGCTAATTTATAATAACATTTGTATGTTCAGTAAGAGAGAACTGCAGTTGGCAAGAAATCATGTTAAAAAAAACCAAAAATATATAATCTACGGTAGGCTACTGCTGAAAAATAATAGGAATTGGAATGTGCCTGTTTTTGTTCAAAATTACATTCTAGTAGTTATAAAACACTAAAGTAACAGACATTTTAAATCTCGTATTTTCAGGTTTTGGAAAACTTGCTGTTGCAATATTTCCTACCTACATTTTCTGCTAGGCTGCCAGTTCGTGTTTATTATGTGTTTATTATTAACAAGGCTTGATTTGAGCCGTAACACACTGGAATAGCGTTCCAGTATCTCTATTTAGGAAAAAAGCTATAGGTAAAAATATTTATTTAATCATATAATACTGTGTTGTTAGTGAGTGGGTCTGGCCTACTACTTGTTACTCTTAACTTAAAAGAACTATATTCACAGGTTGTAACAAGTGATTATCAATTATGATGTGAGATTGTCGTAGTTTGTAGTACGTTACTGAGTATTGAGTACTGCAAACTGTAATTACTTCACTGTAGCAGTTGGTAATGTAGCTTGACCTTGGCTGGCTGACAGGACGGTAGTTTGACTCATCCTCAATTCTTATACTACCATACTTCCCTTACCCCAGACTTGTTGTTTATTTCCATTGATGTGTTGTTGAGGTTCGTTGAATTTGAACAGTGTCAATTTTGTGTGAGTATGATCAGTTGTGAAGCTAATCAAGTTTTCCTCACTTTCGGGTGGTAGTAAAAGACTTAAGCACGGAATTAGTTGTGACAATACAAGTGATGACAAAGTGGTTAATGATGGTAACCAAATGAAAAACCAAAGTTCACAACAGTCCTCTAACACTACAAATGAAACAATGGCTTCTGAAAAAGTAATGACTTTTGACTGTAGACTACTCTAAAGAAAAGGAAGGATACACCTGTTGAGTGTTATGTCTTGCCAGATTGCTGGACTAACTCACAAAAAAACAAGTTTTGCTAAAAATATACTTTTTTTTTTAAATGTAACATTAGGGTGCAGTGCTATAGTGAAAAAGAAACAGTTATACAAATTTCAAAAAGTGGGTGAGTGGTGAGATAAGTAGCTATGGTGACATGAAAGAAAAAAAAACAAACTTTGTTATGAGAAACATGTATAAACACAAAGAAAGTGCTGGTCATAAAGCAGCTGTCAACATTTTATGTGAAGATAAAAATGAATTGTTGAAGAAAGTTGTTTTTAATTGTACCATGGATTTAGTAAAATTTGGTTACAGCATTATTTGACTGATTAACTACCTTCACTCTAATATAATAGCTGACATATTTTTAAGTAAAAACTTAACAAGCTTAACATTTGTCGGCACATAGTAATATGCCTCCATGTATCTGTGCAAAACACTCAAGGATAAACGAATTGATCAATGTTATTGAAACTGAACATATAAGTCAGTTTTGCCCATATTTTATGATTTTTTTAAAGAAAAAATGTAAACCATAAATTATTAACCAAATTTGTAGCCAATTTTTAATCTTAAATTCTTTTAAAAAATTATAATTGTTTCAATTGGAGGATATGAAGGATATTATAGTGTTTAGTTTCATTCAGTACAGTGTTATTATCAGTATAGTGCCACTAAAGAATAAAAAGTAATAATTTTAGCTAAGTATTTGTTGTGTTTTTAATCTGGTTTCCTTAAGACCATTGTTTTTATTTTTGCAATAGTAATACAAATTCAGTTATTTTTGTATAGAATGGGAATGTATTGAGAAAGAAAGAACATGATATTCGAAACGTAGGAAAACATTTTGTGAGTTAAAAAAGCAGTGTCTTGTGAGTAGCACTTACAAACACCATTATATTTTTTTACTGGCTTTAATAATCCTGTTAGTATAAAAAGGAAGAAGTTATATTGAAGACCAAATTAAAAACACACATTGTGAAGGGGTGAGTCAGGCTGATTTTTTTGAGGGTTGGCAGCTGAAAGCCATAGGGGTGATTCCTTCTTATATTATATTTAAACAACCTGAACTTATATTTTATAAAAGTATGTATGTGACAACAGGTTCCTGTGTATGTGTGAAGACTTACGGCTGCTTGATCTGAGTTTCTGTGACCAAATCCAAGACTCAGATGTTGTAGAATGGAGGAAGCAGTTCCCAAAAGTGAGCATCAAACGCAGCTTCCAATATGAAGGAGGTGCTCAGTGTTTTCTGCCGAACCATTACTGACACAAAACTGATGACCAATGTGAGTAAATTTTCTTTCAGTTTAGTCCCTATTATTTTACTCGTGTTAATCTTACAATGTTATGCACATTACAGAATAGTTCACTGACGTAGATTTGTGGTTAGTATATACTAAATATAACGACCAATGACTTTCATATAATTAAAATGATTCTAATTTGAACCATTACAGACTTGTGGATGTTAATACTAGATTTAAACATTTTTAATTAGAGGAACTAATTTTATTAAAGTTGATTTAAAAAATAATCGATTAGAAGTTTAAAAATAATATTCATGAACTTTTTTACCATAAATATCATGCTATATATGTTATTTAATCATGTTATGTATGTGCTGAGTAGAGATGGACTAGTAGGTAGCATTGATAACTGGACTTGTTAGAAACAGAAGTCAAGCACACAGTCATTTAGGGAGGTGATAGTAGCCTCAGTGTGCTTTTCGCCTTAAAATAACAATATATATATATATATATATATATATATATATATAATATATATATATATGTGTGTGTGTGTGTGTGTGTGTGTGTGTGTATGTGTGCGAGCGCAATATTTTGGTCACAAAACGCTGTACACTAGAGGTAGACTTTGCAGTAGATTTTTAATTAATTTTATGGCCAGCGCTTCGTTATGCTTGTTACATTTTCTGCCAATTTAAAAAGTAACCATAATATTTATAAGAAGTGTTATTAAACCAACTTAATTAAAATTTTATGCTTTTTCTCAATGAAGTGGTCAAAATTATGGTAGGTTTTGACATTCCGCCAGTAAAACAGGAAATAGCAAGCAACTACACTCGTTATTGTTAAATCAGAAGCTGCCAAATGGTAACAGAAGTAAATCAGAAAACATTTTGCATATATGTCGTTTGGATGTTATACAATGTATCTCCATACCAAATTTCAAAATACATGGTTAATGTATTTACTTAAAACTGTGTACACTTATCATTGTTAAATCAGAGACTGCCATCTTGAAACAAAAGTGAGTGGGAAAAAATCTTACACATACATTGTTTGGGCTTTATACATTACCTTCGTACCAAATTTCAAAACATCAGTCAATGTGTTCAGCCAAAACTGCATAACAATCGCACAAATCAAATAGTGAAAGTTCAAGTAGAAACAGAGACTTTGCTTTGCTCGATTAATTATTTACAGAAAAGCAAAAGCTTGGTGATTTAATGATTTTTAGCAGCAAAATTTTCTACGTACTCTACTGTATATGATTTACTTCTAGTGTTTTTTTAAAGGGACACTTAAGAAATATGTTTTTTTTTACAAAATGTATTGTGTTCTGTTAATAATTTTAAAATGCATAAATTTTTAATGGTTAAACAGTTTATAAGGCTTCAGTTGTACAAAAATTTTAAACAAATTTAATTGTATTTGTATTTTTCCAGCTCCGTCGGAATGTGGTATGGTCAAACATTTTTTTTACTCATACGAAACGTTATTAAATCTCGAAAGAAAGGACTGATTTTAATAGCTTACACTGAAAAAAATTAAATTTATTATGTGATATATTTATAATACAGACATGTAAAATATATTTGTAGGTGTGATATAGGTTACAATTAAGGGTTTAGAGTTTAATAAATCTTTTATATTAAAGCATTTTCATAGTGTATATAATTTTATAAGGTATTTTTGTAAGATCAAGACGTTTCAGAGAAATTCATTTGCTGGATTTGATTGTTAGTGCTTGATTTGCAGCTTTTTTACTGCAATTTTGCAGGGTTATTCTGAAAATTGTCATAAAACTTCAAGGTATGGTTTCTTAAGTCAAAATAAGTAAAAAACATTTTATGAACAAATGTCGTAAAATTCTTAATTTATTTTTAGCTACCATTTTGTGTTTAAAAAAATATTTTTTTTAACAGTATTGTATGGGATTGAAATTTTACGTGCTGCTAAGTGTTTTACGACACTACAGACTTAATCGGGGGAAAATAATCAACTGATTTCATTTATTCGTTTCAAAATGGCAACTATTTGAACTTTTTAATGTTGAAAACAAGTAATTTTACAAATATTTTTTCACTCTTAGCTTAAAAAAAAAATGAGTTATTAACAAGCAACTGGAAACATTAATTTTCAGTAACTGTCTATAACACTCAAGATTAGTCTGGAACTAATAACTAAATTTTCTTTTAAGCTACAGAAATTTTTTTAAAAGTAATGGTTTTTGAGATTCTTAGTGTTAAAAAGAAAAAAGTAATTAAGAGTTTTATATGGACAAAAAAATTATTCATCATTAAATATTTGTATCTCTTTAACATGGCTCCCTTAAAATCCTCTCATACTGCTGTATGAAGAATTATATTTCTTGAATTGGATCTTTAGGATACTGAGTAGCATGCAAAGTTTCAACTCCATTTAATTTACTGTTAAAAATACATATTTTTTGTGTGTTAAAACACAAAATGGGGATAGATATAAATGCATATAATCATCTTATGTCTTATATTCTTAGGAATGCTTTTACTTATTTTGATCCAAGTAAACCACATCTGGAAGTTTTCTAATGACTTTTGGAAACACCCTATACAATTGCCAAATTTTAATTAAGTAATTAAATTTTAATTAATTTATGTATATGACAAAGGTTTTCTTGTGAACTAAAATTTGATATTGAACTTTTAGTCTTATAGTGGGTACTTATGTTCTGAGATCCTTGAGTTCATAAGTTTAAGTTGTAGATAAATGTTATTTTATAACTGCCTTTGGAAGAGGGAACTTGAAAATATGAATTTTTACAAAAATGGCTCTTATAATAAAATTTGCTCATTACTTTCCAAAAGTTATATCTCACTGGTAATTAGAAAAATTAAAATCAACAATTATGAAAAACCAAGGGGTTTAAATACTAAAAACTGAATATATTAACTAAAAAACTGGTTTCTAAGTAACTGAAAAAAAGGCTGTTTGAGAGGTTTCCCATTATGTGAGTCAAATTCTTTCTAGTAATGTTAGTTGAACATGTGGTTCAACAAAAGGATAATTTTCATGCTGTTGAACTGTTAGCAGTAATGTCTGCTGTTTTTTTTTTTATAAAAAAAACAAAATATATCCAATTTAAAGCAAATTGTATACAGCAGAATTGCTTTCTGGTAAAGTCTTCTAATTAAACTAATAGAAAATTTATTATCATCCTAAATAAGGCTAATTCATTGATACTCATTGTAACTAGTGTATTATTTCTGTAGTTGTGTATTTACTAATAATGTTATATTTTATTAATTCTTTTGATATAGAGTAGAACAATTATTTTAATTTTAGTTGATTGTAAAATTTGTTTTTATAAAACATTAAAAATTGATTTAAAAAAAAATTATCTTAAGGAAAACAAGGATCTTTATTATATACAGACATTTGTTTTTCTGTAACTGACACCTCACTAGTAAATAAGTAATTATAGGATTTAAAAACTTATGCCCTTATCCACTGATACAACTTAAACAGAATAACTGAATATAAACCAAGGTAACAGTATCGTACTTCCATCCGCTGGTTAAAATAAAACAGTGACTAAAAAACTGGTAGCTTCAACTTCACCATTTTAACATAACTAAATAAATTTAGTAACTGTTGTGGACATCGATTAAAGCACCGCAGTATGTTTTTAGAGGGAAGAAAATGCAAAGAACCACTATCTAAACAAATCTATAGAACAAAATGCACGTATACTGCATCAATAAAAGCATAAAAATTATGACTGAAAAACAGAATTATACTGTAGATTCATTTTAAGTCTTCGGCAACAAAATATAGTTAGTCATTTGGAAATAATCTAGTTTCATGCAATAGATTTAGTTTCAGTCATCTCAGTAAACAAACAATGCCTAAAAAAATTACTTGCATGACACTGTACTGTGTAACTGAATAACATTGTTTAGATTAAATAACAAAAACAATTAAATTATGATATTTTTTTTCCTTTAACACGTTCACGATGTTTTTTACATATCATAACATTTTGTGTTATGGTAATTAACATGAAATCTTAACTATGGGCAAAAAAAATTTGTTGTAAAATTATTAGAATATGTGTCTATGTAACATTTTGGGTTGTAGTCAACTGAAAAAAAAACTGTAATCAGTATATTTTAAAGGTTATGTCCATGTGTCATTGGTGGCATATGAAACCTATTTGTAAACCATTGCTGTAATAGGTATTGTGCATCACTAGTGGCACACTGTTATTGATCCATACACACATAAAGTTTCAAGTAAAAGACTTCATAAGTTATGATTTCTTCTTTGATGTCTTAGTGTTATAATTGTCAATAAATAGATATTGTTTTGAATGTGTTTTCATTTTAGTTTACTAATAAAGGTCACCAAGATAAAGAAAAAAAACTGGTAGGCCAAAGTATAATATTACTTCATTATATTTAAAATTAAGTTTAAAAATAAAATGATGCTTATAACATTTCTATTAAATTAAATTTGTTATCCTTTTAAATTACTTATAAGGTGTACCACAGTAAAGAAACAAAAAAATACAATAGACCAAAATCTAATCCAACTAAGGTTACTCTAGCTTACTTTAAAATGGCCGTACAACACAATTCTAGGCTTCAAACATGGCCGTCATTATAAATAAGCCCATATGAAATAAGAAAGGCAGTGCATCACTTGTGGCACATGCCACCTATTTTGAAGACAAGCGTGTGTCACTGGTGACACACCCTCGCCTTACCAGCAGTTGCAGCATGCATCACTAGTGGCACACGTCATGTGAATGTATTAACAGCTATGAGCAGCTCCATTGTTAATTTTTTAATTTAAAAAATGTGTAAGATTATGGAATCAAAATTTGTGAAGTTACAACAGCATCTCAAATTTGCAAATAATGTTCTGCTGCCTTTTTCCTGTTAGAGCAGAAATGACACATATTTTTTTCAACAGTATGTTAAGGCAGTGGTCAGCAAAACTTATTAAAAAACAAATATCAGCAGTACAACAATTGAGATTTTGTTTGAGAGCCAAATTTCTTAAACAAACTAAATAGATAGGTACACTATTTATTAACTTAGTAATTTTAATTAAAGTTTTAAGTCTTAATTAAACTAAAAGTACCCTGAATAAAACTTGATATTAAAAATTGATATTAATTTGGTCTTAAAATTTAATAATGATTAATTGATAAAAGGTTAACTTTATGTCTTGTGTCACCTGCATATGATTTGTGGCTTTGACAAACACTCATCACTGTACACAATGAGACCTGACCGACTCACTAAAACTTGTGCATGCCCACTTGAGTCATTTGTGGCGTAGCTGCCTTCAAGAGACTTTGTGCCGACCACTGCCTTAAGGAGACATCCCTATTTAAATCAACACTGATAGCCTAGTGTAAATGGATTGATTTCATCAATTAAGATATCTTACATATTCTAACCCCAAAACATTAATTAATGTCTTGAATATGTGCCATACATTAGTTTTGTATACATTATAATTATCTTTAATTTTTCTCTTTAGTTCTCTCTTGCAACCCCTACATTATTTTCAAATGTCAAGCCAGATTGCTTTGTTTATAAATAATGAAAGCTACACCACATCAAGTTTAAGTGTTTCAATCTAATTTTTTTTCAAATTCTATATAGTAATATAAATTATATTTAGATCATTAAAAAGAAACAAAATACACATTAATTTAAATTAATTTTGTAGGAAAAAAATTGAACTGAATGTGCTTTGGGTGGCAATTATATGTATAAGTACAAGTAATCTAAAGAAAGACATTTGATTGTATTCATATCCAATGTCAGTTCCACTTGTATCTTGTCTGTAGCATAACACTGAATGATCTCATTAAGAGATCAGTTCACAATATCAAGGTGATTATTCAAAATTCTATTAGCTGCATAAAAAGTTGAAAACAATTTTGACATTTTATGTGCTGCAAGCTTGACCACTAGTACACTTTGTTATGAATTAAGCTGTATTGTTTATTTATTTATAAAAAAAATAATGAATCCATGCATGAAAATACTTTACATGGTCATTATAGGTATATCGTGAGCACTAGTTTTATTATAACTAAAAAAGTTATGTTTGTAATACCTATTGAGTCACAGCACATAAACTGTTAAAATTGTTCTGAATATTAATTTGTTTTAATTTCAGTCCGTACAAATTCAGTTTTATTGTTCCTATATTTAAATTAATTATTTTATCTAATTAATTAGTGATAACTTGCTTAAGACTAAGATTTTAGTTTATTTATTTATTGTCAGTATATATTCTAACATTCCATATATATATATATTTAGACTTATTATATTTAAGTAAGTAAATAATAGTATTTGTAAAAAATATATTTTATTGTTTGGTGTGATGTAAGATTTTAAATAAATCATTTTCAAATGATATATTTTAATTTAATTTCATTAACATTTAATCCTACATTTGGCAAATTGTACCATTGACGCATTTTAACATGCCCTTTTTGGAACTGTGATTTTTAATATTGACGTGAGAAACTCGAAACCTAAACCAATTAATTCACACTGTTCCAAAGTATCGTAATACGTCATCAGATTTGGTTACAGATGATGTGAATGACTATACATTGCGCGGACCCCATGTCTAAATTGCCACAACTTCTTCTTTTTTTTTTATGAAGTAAATTAGCTCCTTGAGAGTTCATTTTGGTGTCATTGAAAAGATTATGTCCCAAAATATTCAGATAAACTTTTATCTGTTTCTTTACAGCCCTATTACTGGCCATGCATCCGTCCTCTCTTCCAACTATCCAGTCTTGTGTCTAACATTTAATTTTACTGCAGTATTTGTTTTTCCTTGCTGAATGAGATTGCAGGCAAAAGTTTGGTGTGAGCTTAAACACCTGTTTTAGGTCCCACAGGCAAAGCAATGGATTCTTATAAATTCATGCTCCTGTCCGTCTGCCAGTAACGCACCTCTTAAACTTGTAAACAATGTGACTAATCATATGGAATTTGGTGCATAGCGTCCTGAACCCAAGAAAAATATAGGGATTGATGACTATAAAGTTTCTATCTTATCAGAAAGAACTTATAAGATAGAATAAATTGAAGTGTATAGTTTAGTCTTAAACGTTTATATATAGGGAACAATGTAGGGAAAAGTGATGCATAAAGTGTATCCTAAACAAAAGTAACTATGACCTTCATTCTTATGGCTAGCCTACCCACTAAGATTTAATTTTGAGCATATGAGGTAGAGTAAAAAAGTTCCTGGAATTCATCAATATAAAATTTACTGAAAGTATGTTTAAGATTTTAACCTTATTTTCCTTATGTGAGTCTTCCTCTCCTGCATCTTTGCACTTCTTCCACCATTCATACTATTTTTGGAAACACTCCTGAAAGCAATTTTTGAAAATTTTGTTGGCCTTTTCATTCCATTTTCCATCACCTTTTGCAAATCAGCAAAACAATGCCCCTACAGTGCCACTTTCAGTCGTGGAAAGAGGTAAAAATCTGGTTTTTCAAAATCGGGAGAAAAAGGAGGTTGTTCCAAAGTGGTAACGTGCTTGGCAAGATATTGTTTCATCATAATAATAATATGATGAGGATTTGCCATGCAATAAAAACCAATAGTTCCCTGCACATTTTTCTGGCCATTTCATCTAACTGCATCTTGTAGCCATTTCAGGTTGAAGAATAAATTCAACTGAATAAAGCCCTGGTAATAAAGTAAAACCGCTCCATCATAACTTTACCCCAGCTTCTGTTCAAGTGAAATTTTTCCTTTCTTGATGATGTTTTTGATTTCCATTCAGCAGACTGCTTTTTCGTCTGAGGCTCGTAAAGGAAGCACCAAGTCTTTTACCACCGGATTTTTACCTGTTTGCACAACTGAAAATGACATTGAAGGGACACCATTTTGCTAATTCGCAAGAGGTGATGGAAAATGCAATGAATTTGACAAACAAAATTTCCAAAAATGGCTTTCAGGAGTATTTCCAATAATTGTATGAAATGTGAATGAAGTACATACATGCGGGAAAAGAGTATTTTGAAGGAAAATAAGGTTTAAGTATACATACTTTCAGAAAATTTTTATTGACCAATTCCGGGAACTTTCTTTTTGATTGTCATGTAACAGCTTTATGTAAGTGACTAATGTTACCTAAGTTACATGAGTCTCAATCTTCTTCAACATTTTATGAAATAAAAAAATATATTATTACTATAATTTACATTGTAATACAATATTGTACTTGGACATTGCAGAAATTCATTTCTTTTTAAAACAAGGTTTATGTCAAATGGTGTGGGAGATCAAACCTTTTGGGTTTATTAATAATATGGAGGAGCCTCACAGATTTTGCACATGACCTGACTCCACATCAGTCAAGCAATCTTTAAAATAAAATTTCAATAATTTGTAAAAAAGTAAAATTATCAAGCTTCTGGTTGAATAATTAAAATTAGGGCATATATACAAATAAGTTACAATATCTACTCACCAGTAAATAATATAGTATTTCACTGAAAAACAGCCCAAAGAGTAAACTATTTGTGCACACTAAATGTACGCCCTCACAAAACAGCACTTTTGAGAATTATCCCTAAAAAGATGAAGGGAACTAGAGATATTGCAATGGACTTACTCAAAAGTGTTTGCACGTTTTTAAAAAAGATGAAACATAATAGAGGCTCGACAGTTCGATAATAGATGAAAAAATTGATCTACAAATATTGCTCTTTCAAACTTTGAAAAAGACAAGTAAAATGAATTAATTCACAAAGACAAGCAAATCGCCCAAGAGAGTGACAAAGCAGTTTACCTAAAAATGAAATTAAGAGGCTGGTATTTTTTCCTACCTTTCTGGATAAGCTATCAACTCAATAAAAGGAAGGTTTGCTCTTGGAAGAACAAACTTCTGCTATCATGTGATATTCATGAATTCTAAAATAACAGTAAACAAAGCTTGACTATTCAGTTGTGTTAAGTGCAGATGGTGTCATTCATGAATGTTTTATCTTTAGCACACATTCTTGCTGGTGGAAATTTTCCTGCATGCATTTTATGTTTAATTTTCAAAACACAAACTTCTACTTTCATTTGATATGCAACAGTAAAAAAAAAGCTTGACTATTCAGTTGTACTAAGTTGTATGATTTTTCTATAAACTTTTAGAAATTAAATGTTCCCTTAAGTAGAAACTTTTTGATGTTTTTTAAATATTTAATCTACAATTAATTATTCTTGGAAATTATTAATTACTGCATGGAATTAAGTACTGCATGCAGTACTTTTGGCTATGACTATGCAGTACTTAAGAAAAGTCAGTTTCCACATTGTAAAAACATTTTTATTCATTTGTGTGTTATAAAACAGAGGTACAAAACTGCTGTTTTCTTTATATGAAAGTATGTTTTTAGACTAGCCTGGTCCTGTCTAATTAATTAATTAATGAGAACTGAATTAATTTTCTTCGTTTTGGTTTGAGAATACTGACTCCTGGAATATTTCCGACATCTTCTATTTCTTCTACTTGCAAAGACTTTAAATGGGGGAACAAATTATAAACACAATATAGGTTTTTTTTATGATGAATTTATTATACAATGCTAAATTAAATCATACATTTACCTTATACCTATTGTTCTCAAACACGCAGATCATGAAAACAAAGTAGGATAGTTAGAAAAATTATGTATATATTTTTAATAAAACTATGAAGAAGAGCGGCAATCTCTGTCCCCATTAATTAGCTGCCTACTTTATAAGAGCTATCCTCAGGACTGTCTATCCAATTTTTTAGAATAATGCTTATACATTAACTATTTTTGTTCTACATTTTCCCATGTCTTGTAAGTAGTAGTAAAATTCCTTCACAGATGGCGAAAGTATCTCAACAGCAACAAATCGAATTTATTAATGAATCTGTATTTTCGATTTACCGATTGTAGTTCAAGAATTCTTTCATAGAATGCGTTTATGAGAGTATTACTTATCCAATTCTATTGAAATTTAAAATTGCATGTGATATATTTTTGTGTAGGTTAGGCCTACAAAAAATATGTGTTTTTGAATGTTTTCTTTTTACTCTACAGATATATATATACAATCTATAAGATACTTGAGATTTTAAAAACAATCTACCCATTAAAATTATTTTTCATTAAAAAGTTATGCAGTGTGAAAATATATAAAATGTTAGTAATTAGTGTCCATTGCTAGTTTGTATTAATTCAATTATATTACCGACCTTATTGTTAAATTCAAACTATATACAATTGAAAATTGACACTTAGTCACATCATACACAAAAATAAAGCATTAATATTGTTCAATAAACCCAACTGTTATTGTTCTAGTAATAATAATTATTTTATGGCTGGGCTCGCCAAGTAATAGCACATAATGGCGTTCATTAACAATTTGAATATTTAATTATTAACTTATTTATATACAATGTCCAACTATAAACACTAAGCAATTTTGTGTTAGATGGGTCGGGTATGTATTATAATGGCTTTGAATATACTTTATTATTTAACCTATTTAAATCTACATACATTTAAACTACTAATTAACACTAAATGGAGAAAAGTTGTCAGTTGTGAGTTTAAACTCATGTTCCTTATCCAAGAAAATTGAACATTTATAATAGTTTCATAAAAATTCTTTATTATTCCGTGACATGTTTCGCCACGAGGCATCTTCAGACATTGTTAAAAATTATAAATGTGCTTATATAGTAATACAGTTGATGTTAAAATTGGAGGGGAGAAGATTTTTATAGATAACTGGAATGTGAGTGTCATTGGAGGTTAAAATTTTAAGGTTTCCAGTCGATCAATAACAGTTAAACAAATTCTCGTGCGCTCTACACAAATGGTGCAAAAACATCGCAACACTTTCATACATATAATTATTTCCCCCCCCCAAACCCCGGTTCAATATCTACAACATAAAAAATAATCGCAAAAATGGTTCTTCATCTAAATATTGTACACATACTTTACGGACATTGATATTTCACTTTTTACTATAACAATAGGTGAAAAAAGTATATTTTCTTCGATACTTAAAAAATCGATCTTAAGTTTTTGATGGATCTATCCATTTTCAAGCCCCCTGTGCCGTGTCCAAAAAAAGTGTTTGTTATGCCTATTTGCTGAAGGCATTCAATAATGATAATAAAATTTTGCATGTAGCTTGGTTTGTCCATATCACAAAATTATATATATATATATATATATATATATATATATATATATATATATATATGATGTTCTTTTCTGTCAATAAATAGTTAAAAAAGAAAAATTATTTCAAAATTATTTTCTGTGGATGTTCATCGAATTTTGTTCAAATATTATCCATAGGTACTCAAACTAAACGTAACCAATATAGTACATCTAACAAGGCCGATTCAAAAGCTTCTTAAAAAGCTGAAAAGCGGTCTGATTTTTTTCAAAATCAGTTAATCAGATTTTGCTCAAACTTTTCTTATGTTTGTTTTATTTTTTAAATTCATTTTAAATTTTCTTTAATTTTAATTTACTACTTTTACTTGCGTTATAGGCCTAAATCTATACTGTCTACTAAATTTGAACAAATTGCGATGAACCGATTACGATAAATTCTCAGGTTCTTCTGGTTTTTTATCGGTAGCTTCCGAGCCGGATTTTAGGAGCTTTAATATAAGAAAGTTTGTGTAACGTGTTCGCACAACTAATTTACATTTAATTAGTTTTCATTGAGTGATTTTAAGAGCTTTGATTATTTCATTTATTTTAACTCAAACAAATTGAAATTACAACAGTAAAACATTTTCCAAGCTTATTTTTGTAAACTGTAAATATGTCTTCATTCCTATGATAATGTGTTTTAACAAATTCTTAACAGATTGGCTTATTTTTGCCATTATCTAAAGAAGTTGTGTTTAGCTTCCTGTAGAACAACCGCGCTGATGTTTTGTTTTCTAACAAAAAAGTCTTCAAAAGGTTGTTTTGTACTAGGATATTCAGTGTTTTTACATACTGAGTATTGAATATTCACCATTATATAATGACACCTATTGTGCCGTTTCTATTGGATGTTTGCTGTATAAAACGTCCACATTCAGTGTGCGTGGATAAAAGTACTCTATCAACAAATGAACTGTTCTTCCGGAGATGAAGACATGTTGGTGTGAATTTTGTGATAACACATTCGCTGCTTTTCTGATATTAATAATTATTAGAAGAAAATGTAACTTCATATAAAGTAGTCTAAAAGTAAGTACTCATTTTATGTTTTATGTACTTTTCTTATGTTTGTTTTATTTTTTAAATTCATTTTAAATTTTCTTTAATTTTAATTTACTACTTTTACTTGCGTTATAAATCTATACTGTCTACTAAATTTGAACAAATTCCGATTAACCGATTAAAACGTATGGGTCGAACAAAACGTATGGGCGATTTTTTTCAAAAATGTCGACTGTTAACAAAATACTGAAATGATTAGTCAAGAATTATTTTTTAATTTTACTTCTGAAAGGTTATTTTTTTAATTGCAAATTCTTACACTTATATAAATTAGAAACCTTTGGAACAAAAAAATGTCTAAACTGAATGCAACGATTTTTGTTTCCTTTAGATCACAAAAAGGTTATGGTTATTTTACTAAGAATTACATTCGAGTGAAATTCGATTAAAAATCATGATTGTTGGGGTGTTACGAAAATCTAAGTTTCGATAATTTTAAAGTATATTAGACTCAAAATCTATTTGAAGGTAAATTTTTAAAATGATCCCGAAAATATGGTTTTTTGTTAAATTTCATCGAAATATGTCTATTCGTTTAGTGTACAGCTCCGTACACAAATACACACATGTGGAGGTAAAAATCACTTTTTCTCACGAATTCTAAAATCGAACATCGGTCATCTATCAAAATATCTAAAAGGGAATTTCTTTCAATCATACTTCTTTAAGATAACTTTTTAAATACTGGTGCAATGTAAAAATAGTTACGTAGAGAACGAGTGCAGTAGAAAAAGAGGCAGTTTTTGAGGAAGTCATGATTTTAAAATAAATATATTCTGGGCCTTATCACCCGCAAGCAATGGCTCAACCAATGTAGAACAACCTTCTGAAATTTTTTAAGTGTATTTTCCACGCCATTTTATTTGTAATGACCTTTTAAACTCTATATTGTATCCCTCTAACTAAAGAAAACGGGAAACCATTACAAATATTCGAATATTTTAAGTAGAACCTAGAAGCACATGCCAAGACACACACACACACACTTTTAGATCTGTCTGTCCACGCCCTAGATAGGTACTTCAGAAAACAAATCCAACATTCGAGTATAATCTTCTTATAAGCTTAGAAGTAGGCTACATTGTGACGAGTTCTTGCACGGAATACACCGATACAAGGGGTGACTTGATATTGTGGTCAGTTAAGTAGAGCAAAGCGACAGACTGCGGTCATGTACATTTCCTGTGTATAGGCCTAACTTGACACTATAAACGTAGCAATACAGCTTGACAAATACGGGGTTGATATAAGCGCTGTTCTAAAAACATCGTCATGTCATTGGATGAAGTCATTTTGCAGAGGATTAATTAAGCCATCTACCAAGCTACTGCATATATATATATGGTGCTCTTCTTATATTCCACCAAGTATTCTTATTGTCTTTGCATTTAAGTTCTTATGCTGTGACTGGGTTTGTCTGCTTCTTTAATCAAAATACATTAAAATATTTCACTGCTGTAATTTTTTAGGAATATTACAACAAAAGTTTGTATTATGCCTAAAAGGCTGTGTATTAGGCTACATTATTTTGCTTTATTATTGTATTTTTATGCAGCTTTTGGCTGTATATTGTATTTCGAAGGATATGTGCGCCAGCAAAAGGTAAAGATGAACTTTCATTACTTTCATAAATGTTGACAATTCTTGCTCTAAAACGCTTTCTTGTATGTAAAATATTAATAATCAAAAATATAAAAGAGCGAAAACAACGGGAAGTTGGAAAAAATGGAAAATAAAATAGACAAACATAACCTCAAAATAACTAGTGAGCGAAAGTTTTTTTTAAGACATGAACATAAACTACAGGATTGTTTGGTGAACCTAATTAACACGGTTTTACGAGGTGTGTTCAGAAACTAACGATAATTTTTAAAATTCGCGGGCTTGTCGAGTACGATTGTCAAACATTTTTTTTATTATGTTGGTATACATGCCCTTGAAGTATGATAAAACTTTCAGCTGTTTTCATTGTTGACTTTGTCTGTGACAGCCACTAAGGTTAGACGTGTTTTTATGAGCTCGGCGATTTTCGTTTGTTAAAAGAAATGGAACAAAGAATTTGTATCAAATTTTGCGTAAAAAATGAAATAAAGTGTAACAAAGTGTGTGAAATGTTAACAAAGGCCTATGGTGAGTCTGCTATGAGTAAATCAAGAGTTTAAGAGTGGTATAGGATGACGAACGCCTGGACACCCCAGCACATCAACAACCGATGAAACCGTGGAAAAAGTGAAAGAAATGGATATGAACAATCGCCAAATCACAATTAGAGAGGTCGCTGATGATGTTGGCATATCGATTGGATCATGTCATGACATTGTTTCCAATGTTTTGTGTATGAAACGCGTGGCAGCAAAATTCGTTCCAAAATTGTTGAATTTTGAACAAAAACAGCGGCGAATGGAAGTTGCTCAGGAGTCACTAAATGAAGTCAACGACGATGCAGAATTACTGAAACGTATCTCCCAGGCGACAACTCAGGTGACAAAACAAGGGTTTACGGATATGACGTCGAAACTAAGGCTCAACATCCCATTGGAGGCATTCTGGCTCGCCAAGACCAAAAAAGGTCGAACGTGAAGGTTATGCTCACTGTGTTCTTCGATATTAACGGCATAGTGCATCATGAATTAATGCCACCAGGTGAAACGATCAATAAGGAGTACTACCTACAAGTTCAACGTCGTTTGCGTGAAGCAATCCGAAAAAAAACGCCCGGATCTGTGGAAAAACAATTCATGGCTTTTGCACCACGATAATTCACACTTCATTGCTTGTTCGTGAATTTTTGGCCAAAAACAGTACTGTAACGATACCCCAGTCTTCATATTCGCCAGACATGGCTCCATGTGACTTTTTTCTATTTCCAGAAATAAATAAAACCTTAAAGGTCCGTCGTTTTACAGCCGTAGATGACATTAAAAGCGCATCGCTGAAAGAACTAAAGGCTATCTCAAAGATCGAGTTTGAGAAGTGTTTCGAGGATTGAAGAAGCGCTGGCACAAGTGCATAATCTCTAATGGGGACTATTTTGAAGGCGACAACATCAATGTAGAAGAATAAATAAATATTTTGTTCAAAAAATTAAAATTCTCGTTACTTTCTGAACACACCTCGTATATATAACTAATATTGAATAAAAGATACTAACCTTGTAATGACTGTTACCTTGGTGAGTGACGTTGGCGTAGGCCTACTGCTCTGATGTAGTAAATGTAGCATGTTTCTAGTCTTTTAGTTCAACAAAAAAGTGCATAATAAAAAATTGTTAAAATCATTAGTCTACTTTAGTAAAAGTAGTGAAAATTCAGAAACACTCATCCCGAGGACCCGGGTTCGATTCCCGGCGAAGACTTGGCATTTTCATACGCTATAAATCATCCCATAGTCTGCATTAGCCCAAGTGAGCACAATAGTCGGACGTTAAAAAAAAAAAAAAAAAAAAAAATTCAGAAACACGCCACAAAAAGTCATGAAGCACTAGGCTATTGTGTTTATTTTTGAGAAAAAAGTTGTTATTTGTTATTGCTAGGTTCTACTGTTTCTGATTCTTATGACGCTGAAAGTTTTTATTAACGTCGATACAAGTGAGAGCAGTGACATCTTCTAGTTTTCATGTCTAATAATTATCATTCAACGGAACCAATACGACTTTCCGTCAAATAAAATAAGAAATTTATTATTTGCACAATTTTTGTCTCCTTACGTTTGATTTGCACGCATGTGTGTGTGTGTGTGTGTGTGTGTGTGTGTGTGTGTGTGTGTGTGTGTGTGTGTGTGTGTGTGTGTGTGTGTGTGTGTGTGTGTGTGTGTGTGTGTGTGTGTTTAGTGTGAACAACGCCATTTTGAAACTTAAAAACAAGATATTAATGCAAACAATTTTACATTAAAAACTGAAGAAATCTTTCAAAGTACAGTTAAGGTTTAACTATATTTAAAAGATTTTTTATGGAAAACAAACTTTACATGATTGATAGGCATCATATACACGAGTATTATATGACGAAGTGACGCGTTTTCATCTCATCCTGTACATTATTACCAGTCACAGGTTTTACTAAACAATCAACAAAGTATAATTTTAGCCGGGCACAGTTGCCAAGTAACCGGAATGACCCTAGGTGATTTGACGCACTTTGAGCTCTGCCCCTTGGCTTTATTCTTAGAAGTCAAGTTCAGAAATAACATTTGGCCGACCCGCTCTCATATGGAGGTCATGTCAGATGACGGACTACGCTAAATTAGTTTAGTTGTGTTATATTTAAACTAGGGGAGGCACAGCGGAACCTAATGACAAATTTGGGATAACGAGAAGTTTGCTATCAACGTACTAACAGCGTTTTTTTTCTGTTTTTAATCAATTTAGTCTCGTCTATAAATGATCAGTTTTGCTATAAAAGTATAATTGGTACCAAAAAATACACAAAACGTATCAACTTTCATATATTATTGCGGTAAGCATTCCGATTGGTTTTGCACCAAAAATAAGGACCTGCGTTATTGAAACTAAATATATGCGGTACTTATGGAGGGATCTACCTGGCTTAGAACACCGGGGAACTTCCAAGTCTCATAATTTTCTATTTTAATGCTTTACAATAAAATAAAACCGACTTAAAACCGTTAAAAGGTCTATAAACAAAATTCGAAGAGCAGTATAAA
Source organism: Callitettix versicolor (assembly GCA_022606455.1). Classification (NCBI taxonomy): domain Eukaryota; kingdom Metazoa; phylum Arthropoda; class Insecta; order Hemiptera; family Cercopidae; genus Callitettix; species Callitettix versicolor. The sequence continues at coordinate 36,043,099 of CM040190.1, read as the reverse complement.
GTGTCCCCATGAGAGTGCAACAAAATGCAGGCATAGGTGACAGAAATAATTGTGTGTGTACCAAAACAGCTGTTGGCTAAAAAATAAATTGTTGAAAGTAATTTTTAAATATTTACTGTATCCAAGACTTAAACACGTTTGATCGAATACTTGACTTATCCAATTGATCGAATATGTTTTGAAAGTAGAATCAGTAGGACAACCCAGGCCAGTTCTAATATGTAAATGTTATTAAATAAAAGGCTCTACTTTTAGTAAACAGTAAATACTGACGTTCAGTTACGGATAGCAATTTTATAAATAGTGCAAGACGTCCTAACCTCTTTTCCTTTTCGTTCGTGTAATAATTACTGACCGAGTCAGTTTTGAAAATAAAATCGGTAAGGCAATCTAGGCTAGTTATAATGTGTAAATGTTATTAAACAGAAGACTGCTTTTAGTAAACAGTAAATACTGTAGCCTAATTTAGGTATGTAATGTAAAATCCGGGTATATTTAGTGGATATTTGTAAATATTTGATTTGTAAAATATTTCATTAAGGTACAATGTTAGAATTCAGTCATTAATTTTATAGGTTATAGTTTTAAATACGGAAGTAGAACAAAGTAAGGCTTATTGTATTAAATAACTTAAATATAATGAATGGCATTGCTTTAATTCCCTTTGATTTGAAAATGGCGGCCTGTAGTTTATTGTTGAAGAGAGCAAGCAATTTTAAACAAAAGCATAAGCCGATTATTTTGAAATTTGGTACGAAGATACCTTGTATAAAGTCCTAAAGAGTAAGTTATGTTTTCCCCATTCACTTCCGTTTCAAGTAGCGGGCGGGCTCTGATTCAGCTGGATATACTGGCTGAACGGCAAAACATAATTTTGACAGCTTCATGGAAAAATCATAAAATTTCCAAATAAAGTTGGTCCAGTAACTTTTTTCTTAAATATTACCATTACTGGTTAAACTGGCGGGAAAGGTTAAGAGCGCTCTGTATGTTAATTAAGAATATAATGCGAGGTCCACTGTTCTTTGAACTAGTTATTTGGGATAAAAACATTGTGCTGTAAAATTTCACCAATATCTGGACAATTCAAAATTCATCTTCAACTGAACTATAGTTCAGAACATCGAGTTTTATGTTACCTCTTTCAACGTACAGACTATAACGGTTGCTAAGCTACCGAGTTTGATGTAATTAATCATCACAAGGTAGCAGCACCTGTAGAAGCGGTCTGGACAAGCAGGCTCAATGGGAAACGCCGGTTTGTGTTTTAATTATATCAAATTCTTCAGCCTTTCATTGCTGCTGCCCCTTTGCTTTTTCATTGGGCTAAGAATGCGACAATGAACGGACGAAAGAGGAATGAAAGATGGTTTTGCGGAGTATCCGAGGCTTAATGCGACCAGATTAGTTCAGGCAAGTCCGGCACGCATGCGCAGACTTCTTATGCAAATGTAAATACAAGGCAGGTGTCGCGGGCATGTTTTGGATACGTTTTTAGTAAAGTAGTTTTATTTTGGCAGTGGAATCAATCACTTAATTAAACAAGCTCTAAGAGTGTGTGGTTTCTTAAACAAGCACTATGGGCGTGTGGTTTCTTAAACAAGCACTATGTGTGTGTGGTTTCTTAAACAAGCACTGTGGGTGTGTGGTTTCTTAAACATTTTTTTTAATGTTTAACGTCTGCCTATTGTGCACACTTGGGCTAATGCAGACGATGGGATGATTTATAGCGTATGAAAATGCCAAGCCCTGGCCGGGAATCGAACCCGGGTCCTCGGGGTGAAAGTCCAGTACGCTATCAACTAGGCCACCGAGGCGGCTCAGGCTTCTAAAAACAGCACTGTGGGTGTGTGGTTTCTTAAACAAGCACTGTGTGTGTGTGTGTGTGTGTGTGTGTGTGTGTGTGTGTGTGTGTGTGTGTGTGTGTGTGTGTGGTTTCTTAAACAAGCTCTGTGTGTGTGTGTGTGTGTGTGTGTGTGTGTGTGTGTGTGTGTGTGTGTGTGTGTGTTTCTTAAACAAGCACTGTGTGTGTGTGTGTGTGTGTGTGTGTGTGTGTGTGTGTGTGTGTGTGTGTGTGTGTGTGTGTGTGTGTGTGTGTGTGTGTGTGTGGTTTCTTAAACAAGCACTGTGGCTGTGTGGTTTCTTATAATGTTGCTATTTTTATCCACTTATTATCTTATTGCAAAAGAGAATCAATATTTTAAACCACACCGTTTCTGTATACATGCTATTATATCAGCTGTTTATGTATAGATTACATTGCCAAAGGTAATATTATTTTGATACTTAGCATTCATATTTAACTATAATCGCAAAATCACAATTTTTAATTTAACTTACGAAACAAAATTTATGTACAGAAGTAGTGTTTCAATACTACTCATCAGTTACGTTCAAGTCAACATCAGTTACTGATGCCATCAATAGTTACTCAATTCAAAATCTGACTACATGACTACATCGGGAAATCATAATTTGTCCTGCATATCTCAACTATTCCACGTAAGCTTGATTACATGATTTTTATGTTTACTAAAAAATTAAGTAAAGGAACGTTTTACACAGTATAGAAAATAGCATTGCAATACTGTGCTTTAAGTTGTTGACAGTAAATACGCCAAAAGATGACAATAAAATTATTTTTAAACAACATTGGAGATTGTAGGTAAAGCTCAACGTAGGATAAGCCTAAAAAATAACAGAACTGAGTAGGGCTTCTGTTGTGAAAAGCCGTGTTGAGTTTTAAACTTTTACCTCGTCTTGCAGTAATTTCAAATCAGTGTAGGCCTAATAAGAATGTTTTACTTCAAATTTGCTTTTACTTTTTTCACCTTACGAACTATACAGAAAGTAGCCTACAGTAATCACGAAAAAAACTGTTTTGATTTTGATAGTTACTCTACATCCGTGTTCAGCTTTATAACTTAGTCAGCGTTAAAATATGAGTAAATTAACTTTTTTTAAAAAAACTTAAAATTTCCCTGATAATACAAAAATTAACTTTGTCCATTACTGGATTTTTTCGCATTTTAAATGGATTTTTAAAATTGAAAATACTCATTTTTACAAATTGTAACGTTGTTATAACTTTCACCAAGTGTGTAAGTTAAAAAAAGTTATAATTTTTTAAAGATTTAGAATGACGCCATTTTGAAAACATTGAATATCGTTTAGTAATGAACTGGTTTAAGCTGTTACCAAAGTTGATGTTTCTGCCAAGTTTGAACCAAATCAGAGATAAAATTGAAAGCACTAGGTTGCTGAATATATATATATATATATATATATATATATATATATATATATATATACATATACATATACATACATTTAAAATGTTTAATGACTCCACAAACAAATAATTTGAAAGTCAGTATAGGCACTCATTTAAAGGTCCTGGGTTTATGTCTCACCACGGGATCCAATAGCTCAAGTTATTAAGAAAAGTTGTTAATTACAGTAACTATAGTTTTAGCATATGTAGTATAGTTTCGTTTAACGTTGTTTAATTTACTGAAAACTGAGGCGAGAAAAAGAAAACATTTTTGTTATTGAACAACAAATTATGTGTAATGTTTTATCTTCCTTTTTATTTTAATTGTCCGAAAACACGAAAAATTATTATAGCTAGTTTTAACAACATAACCTAAAACTTATTATGGCCAATCAGCTGATCGTGAAGAATGAATATAAAACAACTGATTTTTCACTGTAAGTAACAATATAAATTTGTGCGCTCGTAACACGGGACGAGCAAAATCCAACATCACAACCAGTCCTAAAAAACATGATACATGTTAAAAATAATAAAATGACATTTCTAGAAGGCCCATTGTTATTATTTTATGGTTATGTTATGTCTTTCTCGAGCATTGTTTACCCGCCCTACAAGGCCACGATAAGTAAATAAAATATCAACTTTTACAAAATTCCAGAAAGCAACAAAGTAGATAATGTTCTCTGTTAACGAGTTTCACCATTAAGCGAACAAGAAATGACATTTGCTGCCATATTAGGTGCTGTAATAAAACCGCTGGTAGCCTGATTGCAATTATACGTCAGTCTGTCATCATATTGTCTCCCATTTATCATAACACAGCTCCTGTGGGAACATCTGGACGCATGCGGGATCGCTCTTGTAATTAACCTTTCCGGATAACTTGGCGTTGCGACGGTCAAGGCTATTTTTTCTTAATCACAACGTTAACTTATTTAACATGGTAGAGGGAACGAATTTTGTATTTCATTTTTGAAAAATTGAAATTACTCCAATGACGATTTTCCAATTTAATTAGTTTCCGAATTATAAAATTACATTAAATAATAATAACTTTGAGTGATATTAAATACATTTTTTCTATACAAAAATGTCATTTTATGTCTTTGTTATTTTGGTTACGATGTAAGTTCAGGAAATTTGAAAAACTTCGCTATTTTAGTTTTGTGTTATCACCTAACGTAAGCCTATAAAAACTTGATTTTGAACTTCATATTAACAATTTGTAGTATTTTTGTCTATAACTTTCTAACCAATCGATTTTTTTAATGATACATAGCTATTGAAAATAAAACAGAAACAATGGTTTAATTTTACAAAAAATGGTTTATCTGATTTTGCTGAAGTTGTACTCATATATAAAGATTCATTACAAAATCATGATCCATATTTCAAATAAAAGGAATATACAGTTTAAGAGTAAATGTAATTAAAAGACGTAAAAATCCTCTCTTACATACAGTTATTTCACACAAAAAATTGGTTAGGAAGCAAGAAATAAATATACCATCTTTCAACCGAAAAAAATAAAATCGACAAATAATTTAATTTATAAATCAAATAAAACTGGAGTATTTCTTGAAAACAGTTAAAAATTTATAACTGAATAAAAAAGCTATACCGAATTTCAGATAGACGATATTTACTGATCGAGAGTAAATAAAAAATATAACCGGAAGTTGTTGTTTATTTTCATTTTTTGTTTAACTTTTAAATCGGACGTTTTAAAGAATCTTGCATAAAAGGTAAAACATCAAATAATGCCTATATTTCATGAAAGTTGTTAGAGCTTAGAAGTTTGATTACGGTTTTTTAAATTAAGAACACGTTTGTCAACTTTTTTTGTAAAAAAATGATCCCGAAAAGTATTTTAACTATTAATTAATTCAAGCGGTAAATTTGCTGAAGACTGGTTTCAAAAGAAACTGAAATAAACTTGGCACGCAGCCGTCTCGGCTGACGTGATAGAAGCGAAATTCCAAAAGTACTTTTCTTTATCTTATCCTTTTTGAAATTCTGATTTCAAAATCATAATCGACATTATACACTGAATCTATATATAATCTATCTATCTATCTATCTATCTATCTATCTATCTATCTATCTATCTATATATATATATATATATATATATATATATATATATATATATATATAATCTAATAATAATAATAATAATAATAATATAATATATATAATCTATATATTACACTGAAAATACGAATAAGACCCTAACCGTCGTCAAATTATTTTTCTTAATTCCAACAGATATTGAAAATTCAAAATATGTAAGTAATTTATTAAAAAAAGTAAACATTTGAACAATTTTCAACTCTGATTAAAATGGAAAAATTGGATTTTCAAGACGTTTAAGATAAAAAAAATTATAAATCTTTAAATATTTAAGAAGACCACCATTTTGAAACTGTTGAACGAATTTTGCTGGTTAGCGAAATTACCAAGCTACTAACTATTACCGTAATCGATTTTTATTTCAAGTTTGAATCAAACTGCGAACGTGAGAATGTTAACACACACACACACACACACACACACACACACACACACATATATATATATATATATAAATTAAACGATCTCTTAATAATTGATCTACTTGTCAGGATCGGTCATTTTAAGATTCTGGGTCTGGGTTTTATCGTGATAGCTACTCGAATAGTTCATTTTTCTAATGAAATATCACTAATAACTAATTTTTCAAAAGTATAAAGTGAACTTGTACTTTTTGAGGTTATGTGAGAACGTATTTAACTGAGCACTAAGAATCATTTAAACAGATAACACTTTTCAGAAAAGTCGCTTGAAGAAATATTTTTGTTTCTGTTTAATAGGAAATAGTTAGGCTACTGTTTAATCACTTAGCTAAATTTAAAAAAATAACATATTTAAGTTATTATTATATTAGAATATTAGAACAAAACAAAAGTATATTAGACAAAATATGTTAACAAGTATTTTTAAACGTTATCATAAAAATTAGCTTCATAAAGTTCAGTGAAAAAAGTAGCAAGCTTTGTACAACTTGGTAAATTTTTGTAAATAGTTCAGGTAACTCTCGTCAGAGACAACCATTTTAAGGAGATAGGTAAGACGAGGTCTTTTCTGTTTTTAAAAATTCATCTTTGAAACATCATTTCCCTTGTGTTAAATTTTTAATCGACTTTTGGAGGCTGTTTCATTTTTCTTATTATATGTTCACAAAAGTCCAACAAAATTTTTAATTAATTTGCTTAGAAACAGTAAAAATCATCCAGTCCTAAAGACATTGTTCCTATTATTTGTCGTTTGGATACTTCATTAGGATTACTGACTTGGCACGCATTCACTTGATTAGATGTTTTCCCAGTCTTAGGCTAATATTCTGAAAGTAAGGGAGTTGTGCAACGCGCGGTATAATTTCAGTAGCGGCAGGGTGATTCTCTTCCAAAGCGGTAAAAGTTAATTTCGATCAAATGCCACTTTGATGTCAACAAGACCAAGGCGGACCGGCCAGACGTGAGGAAAGGGTATCAAGGAACCTTTGGAACGCATCTAGCAGTGCGCCGGTACGCCGAATGTCATCCGGACTTCGCTAAAGGTCAGACCAGCGAGCACGGCCAATAAATCCACCGCCGTCACAGCATCATCGCCCACTTCGGCGGAGTAACAGAGAGGTTATCGCTGATATATCTTCACTTTGACAATGTGTCGATTTGCTTTTAGTGGATCTGCAGTTGTGTCACACGTTGTAATAAATTATTCAGAACACTGCACAAACCTTCTAAAAATTAATTCACACTTCTTAAGTCATAAAGTCTAAAGTGATTCTCCAATAAATAGTACAGCTTTACCTTAAGTTTTAACGACATAATGATCGTAATCGAAGTAAGGCAATAAATTTATTAAACTAAAGAGAACAATGTTTGACTAAATGCCAAACAACATTTTTAATTATTACAAATAAATACTTCTACTTTTGTATTAATCATTTCTCGCTTTTTACCAAAAAATATTGAGCATTGTCATCAAAGAAAAATAATCTAGTACCTATGTTTGAGTTCCTAAAAGTGATCTAAATTTAATCAAAGTTGCCAAAACCTTTTTAAAATGATACTTTTCCTTTTACTAAAACAGTTGAAGCATGGACACAATATACAAACATATCTTATATACTGAATTCCGTTTGAATAGCAATATATTTGCAATTATCCGACAGATATACTCTGTAGTAAATCATGCAAAATCATTTCATGTTTTCATTTTCATTTATGAAACCAAAAAGCAACTAAACTCTTGGTTCGAAAGAACAATAAACCTCGCAGGACATTCTTCATTAACACACAGAGCGGTCAAAGATAGTACTCGTAAACTTTTCCGCAAATTTAAGCGGCAACCATAATAATTACAGAAAAGTTTATGCTCTTTCTGAATTTAACTGTCAAAATTATGATTATGTTTTGCCGTTCAGCCAGTATTTCAGGAAATAACCGCTCTCAAAGTTGAATCAGAGCCCGCCATCTTAAAACGGAAGTGAACGGGAAATATCTTATATATACTTCTTTTGGGTACCTTTATTTATACAAGGTACCTTTATAAAAAATTTCAAAACAATCGCTCAGTGGTTTGACCAAAACTGCGTACACCGTCATCGTGAAATCAGAGGCTGTCATTTTGAAACAGAAGTAAGTGGGGGAAAATATTATATATACGTCATTTGGGTTTTGTACAAGGTACATTAGTATAAAATTTCAAAACAATCAGTCAGTGCGTTTGGTCAAAACTACGTACAGTTGTTCTTCTAAACCAGAAACGCCATCTTGAAACGGAAGTAAATGGGAACAAATCTTACACCTACGTCGTACGGGCTTTATACAAGATACCTCCGAACAGAATTTCAGTACAATCGGTTAATGCGTTTGACCAAAACTGCGTAACAAACACACAAGCTAAATACCAAATGGTCCAGTTGAAACAGAGGCCTTGCTGCGATAAAACCGTTATCTCCAAAAAGCAGATTCCAGACTATAGAAAAAATCCAAATCAAATCAAGGATTATTTTATCTTTTGATACTAATAAAGTATAGTAATTTTAAATTTCATCAAAATATTTTTAAAAAATTTGAGAAAATCTTACTATATTAATTTCTTTGCACAAAAAAGAATGACTACAAAATGGATCGAGCCATAATTCGGAGTTTAATATAGAGAGGAGATACAAAAATATATGTAAATGTAGCATACAGCATTTGAAAATTTCCTCATTGGGTACAGCTGTATTATCTTCTAAAATAATAATAAAAAAAGCAAAATAAAATTGTCACACGATTATTTTTAAACCCCTTCTTACTGCATATTTTACTTCACGCCAAGTAGCTTAAAATAATAATGAATCCGATCAGTCGATAAATTTCTAACGTTCATTTTAAGATTTAAAATGAAACATATGTTTCTGTGTTATCTTTACGGTCTATAACAAAGCAAACACAGGAAAACATTTCAAAGTTTACTTTGTTAATGACGGTGCCCTGAAGGATATCTGTCTGGGAGCAATGCTGTTTACCCTTTTGTACAAAGTACAGAGAAATAAACTGTCGAGTATTGTGAAAATGTTGCTTCAGTAAAAAGCGATTGTCAAGTGTCACTTCATACCAGATGCCCTAAAGGGTAGGAAAGTACTTTAAAATGATCGCTGCACGCAACTCTCTTGCAGACGTGTAGAGACGAATACCCAACGAAAATGTTTTTATTCTTAACTTTTTCGAAAATCTGATTTTATTAATAACCTGTAGGTTATTAATAATCTGCATTTATTACCATTTTAAACATTCAAATTACACTAACAACATGAAAATATACAGCGATAGTTGTCAGGTTTGTTTACGTATTTTCAATAGCATTTTAAAATTTTAAATGCTATTTATGAACATTTTAACTCTGATGACGATTGTGAAATCATATTTTCAAAAAATTATATAGCGAAGAAGTAATGATTTTTAAGAACTTAAATGACCAACATTTTTAAAATGTTCAACTGATTTTTCTGTTAAATTAATATTAATTTTTTGTGCCAAGTTTGAATCAAATCGGAACAGAATTTCGAACGCTTGAATGGTAAAAATATGGTCTATATAACGCATGAAAAAATGTTACCTGTTCTTCAAGAAAAGTAATAAACACGTCATTTCAAGTTCTTCCGTGATGAGCGCTCTAATAGCTCATTATTGAATGGGGTTCTTCCGTGATGACCGCTCTAATAGCTCATTATTGAATGGGAATTTACTAATATATTTATCAAGAACGTGCTGAAATCTTACAATAACTGCCTTCTTGGCCATATTTCGGGAGTTATCTTACTGAACACCACGGAACTTGTCAGGTTACGGGCCTCTGTTACTGAGGCTGTCCGGCAATTATCACATTGACAGCTCTCAGGACAATACGCTAGTAACGTGATATGGGAAGTGAAAGGCGCTTGTCCAACATGAGACGTGACCTTGAGTTTGGCAAAGGGCGTTGGCAGGTTCTGGGTAGGCTACTGTCAGCTTTGTAGTAAACCAAAATTAGAATGAGCCAGTTGTTTAAAAACGAAATAACTATTGAACATACATAACTGAGTATTGACACCTGTCTAAGGGATGTTTAAATTAATAGAGATTTTTTGATGTAAGTCCAATTTATTCTACTAAAAAACCGATAAATAAACATTCTATACTTTTCAAAATTTTTGTTATCGCGAGCAAGTTTAAGCGCGCACACACACACGCGCGCGCACGCACGCACGCACGCGCGCGCGCGCACACACACACACACACACACACACATTTCTGAACTCTCGTCTGTAAGACTTTCTTAATACCATGTTAACCTTTTAATTTAATACCTATTACCTTTTCACTAAAGGAATTACAGGCAACAAGTTTACTTTCGAAAAAAACAGAAGTAAATTTATTCATAACTTTATTTACATAAATTTTAAATAACAATTTTACGGAAATAAATCAAAAAACTAAAAAAAATGCCATCGGGTTTGTTGTTTTCAATGTACTCTCAAACTGTAAAACTTCATAATTTCAAATTTGTCATACTGAAAAATATTCCCACAGAAACCCATTTCCTGCGGTTGAGTGGATCTTCAGATAATTTAATCTGTAATGTGGCTTCGATCACAGTAATGTTTTAATCAAATTTAATAAAAATCTTTAAAGCTGTTTAATTGTGGAAAACAGTCACATTAAAACAAAAAATAACTTTTAATCTGGCTCCAACTTGATTTGTAAATTTTTGCTTTTTTCCCCAAACCCATCAATCACAAATTAACCTAAAGAAAGTTAGTTTCTAATTCTGTTTTACGAAAATGATTTCTCTACTTCATTCGTCAAAATTACCATCTTTATAACCCATTAAACATTTACAAACACAATACGTATCATTTGAAATGTGATATCTTAACCATTTTCAATTTTTCATACAACACACACACAACGAATGTGTGTTTTATATGAATTATTATTACACATTAATAATAAAGAAGCTGGAATAAGATTCTTTATTCCAGGTAAATATCAAATTTACCTGATAAAGTAAGATGATATCAAAAAACATAAAGTTATTTTCTTTAACTTATAAAATCAAAACGTATATATCACATTCTAACCATAACGTATATTTTTCACCATGAAACACAATACATCATTTCATTGTGCTGGAACATTATATTAGTTTTATTATTGAACACAGGGTGTGCCAATATGTTAGTGCTTTGCATAATATATATGGAACGTTCATAGCACGCTGTGTAACATGCATTACATGAGCTTAAGGCCATAACTCCTTCCTTATATGACTTAATTCCTAGATAGCAGGTTATGGGGCTTAGGAGTTGAGCATTATGGGTTGTAAATTAATATTATAAAGGGTGCGCCATAAACCATGTCATTACTTTATATTGAAAACATGGATGTAGGTATGTAGTGTAATATTGTTAGCCTTTATTTCTTGAAGAGAGGAAAGCTTCTGTTTAAGGATGGAGTGAAACTGTATGTTGCTTATTAGCACTGTTCAAGATGGCTTACTGTACCAGTTTCTTACAGTAAGACTAAATGTACAATAGATGTTCATTGTAATTGTTAATGTTCATGTAATTGTTAATAAATTAGTATATTTCTCGTTCATAAGAAATAGATGCACTATTGAAATGATTTTAGTCCACTGCATCATTATTTATACATTTAAAAATAGATCCAAACATACTTTCTTTAAATATATATAAAAAATTAAGATTTCAAATTTTTATATTTCATTTTGTTTTTGAATTTTTTTCTTCTTATGATGCAGTAATACACAAAAATAAATACTTGGGGTGTGATCTCTAAAAGTATGGTACCTTATGTATATATATAAAAAGTTGTATCAAAAATATAGATGACTTTCTTGTATATTTTTGAATTTTTCAAATATTTCAAACTAGTGTAATTAATATTCAGAAAACCAAAAATGTTAGAAGGAATTCTTATTTTCTTTTACAATATGCTTTATAAAATACGTATATGAAAATCTATACTGTATTTTTACCTGCTTTTTATTTTTAAGGTGTATGAAACACTAAAAATACTAAAAAAAATTAATAACTCTCTCAATATTAAACATACATTTCCGAAACTCCATATACTAGCGTTTTTGGTGTAGCTAATTCTGATTGTAAGATCTAAAGTTATATAAGACTAAAATATTAAGGGCAGAAGGCATCCATAAATACTGCATAAATAATAACTTATAAAATTACAAATTTTCCAAAAATCCATATACTTTTGTTTTTGAAAATGCACACGGAATGAAAAACAATTATTTTAGTAATAATATGCATTAAATATAATAATATTCATTTTCGCAATGTCTAAATCGATTTAAAAGTTTTTTCAAATAATAAGAAATTATAGCAAAAACAAAATCATTGTCGTATACATTTTTTAAATGTGCCATGTTTTTTGTTTGCAATGTTGTTACCTTACATGATAAAAGTTTTAATTTTATTCAATTCAATAAATACTTAAATATATTAAATATTTACATCAACAAAAAATGTTTCTCCGAGTTGCAGTGTTTGAGAAATTTTACATTTAAACGTGTTCTATATTTCTTGTTAACGTTTCGGATCCACTTTGAAAATCGCATATTTTCTAAAATAAGCATCGTAGAAAAATACAAAACCTTTCGTTTTGATCTTGTAAAAGTTTTAATTTTGCATTCTTGCATTTTGATAATTAAGTCCACACGTCTATGAATATCAATTTTAAGGGGGTTAAAATTGAAATTTTCAGCTAGTAATACCTGAAAAATGAGCATTTAAAAAAAATATTTTTTTTCTGATTTGCTATCATATTATGTATAGTTTTTGTTAGGCAAAAATCATTAAAAGGACTGGAAACCACCGTTATAGAAAGATTTATGTAAAGGAACATTATTTCTGAAGTACGTACTTTATGAAGCATATTGCAAAAAAAATTCTTTTACTTTTTTGTTCTGTTTGGGGTTGAAAAGCTTCATGAACAGTGCTAATTGTTTGGAAATAGAAGCAGCTGCTACCTTAATGAGTAGTAAAAAGCATGAAAGGGTATCCCGCTGGTCAGGCTGAGATGTGGCCCGTTACACGTAACTAAATTGGGCAAGATTATAACAACATATCGTTGGTGATGGAAAAATAAAAACTTTGAAATAGCATTTAATTGATATCGTTTTCTCCTTCACAGTGTATGCCTATTTTTGGATCAGCATCATAAATTGTTTACTCCGCGTATAAGCAGTGTGTTTTCCATAGTATTGTTACTGTAACCGATGTTGTCCTGGGATACTTATTCGGCAGCTGTATTAATACATGCCTGATATCTGTCTTACAGTGTTAGGGGTCGACCTAACCTCTACGATAAATAATTCATTCACTCTAGTGCAGTGGTACAGATTGGATCGGTCGGTCACTGGAGATTCGTCTTTGTACTAGGTGGATAAGAACGAATTCCACAAGAACTTTTATAGTTGATTTATATCTTTCAGTTTATAAACTTGTTATTACTACTTATTCGAAAACTTGTCATAATCTATACTTAAAAAATACTATTGCCTCCTTGATGACGATACTCTTGTAGCTCAGATAAATGTTTGTTGTGGAGGTATTTAATGACTGCCTGATTTCGAAGTAAATTTTAATTTGCCCATATCTAGAGACAACTTTAAATTTTTTGCTTTTAAGCTCTTTTTGTCTAAAATCAGTTAAAAGTACGATTTTATTAAAATAGTCTCTTAAGATTTTAATTTAATTTACAATGGTATTATGTACAGAAACAAAATTTATTTATAGCTATCTATAGGCCTAATAATACTTCAAAATTATTAAAAAAAAATTTCTGCAGTTAGTAAACCAAATTTGAAACAAAAGAAATTTAAAATTAGAAAGTAAAAAAAAAATATAAACACTAACAGATTTTTAGGTTAAGAATTTATGTATTCAAAAAAGTTTAATGAGTTGATTTTGATATGTGCCTTTCAGGGTTACATCATTGACTAATTTTCGTGTTTTTAGACGATAACTCTCTAATCAGGTACTTTAATAGCAACACACAAGTTTGAGTTTTTTGAAATGTTATAAATTTTATTTAAGAATGCTTACACAGTGTTTTTGTTCGACCACACAACAAGACTTTAAAGTGTCGTATTTACAATATAGATTTCTGCTAAAGACAGACAAGTGAAAACATGAAGGTTCATGGTGATAAGTACGCTCAATAACTAGAAATTTGGATTAACTCATGGTTACTTAGTACAAACGTCATAAAGTAGGTAGCAGCACTAGGATCGTTGTGTTGCGTTGCCTATTACATTTCCAGAAGTTAATGATATTTCACCTGGTATGCAGTAACTCGCTTATTGTATAGTTATGGCTATATCAAAGACCCTGAACACGATACAACTACTGTACTAAATAAATCCTTTACCTTTCTGGTTATTCCAACATCCGGTATTCAGGTAGCGAATCCAAACTGAATCCACCTGCTGTCTGGGATTCATTAATCTGGCCTTTTCTTTTTCTTCTTCTTTCCCCCAGAGCTTCCAGATAGGTTAGAGTTCAAGGCGCAGTGTTGATATGATTAATGTTTCGGTAAAGGTTACAAAGCGACGTAGGCCGAGATTTCCGGTCCAAAGAAAAGATCTATACATTTAGAAGAATATAATGTCATTAAGCGTCGTTGTAATGCCAGCCTGTACAGTGGGCATTGTGTGCGCGGACCTCTTTATAATAATAAACAGTGCATTTACTTTCTCACGTAACCCGGCACGCACCTGTTTTGCTGATGTGATTAAACGAAGCTTGAATATATACTGTGTAAGTTTTAATTGTCTTCTTTTCGGTACAGTTTTTCAGATTTCGCTTTCGAACCATCTCCAATCAAATTTTGGCAGTAATTGTGACGAAACTGATATGTCACATTGTATTCCTATCTTGAAAAAAGTTATTTTTTCCAACTGTGAATGTGGTACAGTATTATAACATATGGTTTTGGGCATTTACTTTCACTCTTTCTAACGAGTTGATTTATACTAAAAATATTTAATACTGTTTGTCCATATGTATAGTTGAAGAATCTATTTTCTACCATCTTTTCAATCATACAGTTTTCAAATCATTAATAATTATGCGCCAACTATTCGTCACTCGACGTGAACTCTATCTGAGATATTGTTGCAATATCAAGTTGCAAGTTGCAGTATCAAGTTGCAAGTTGCAGTATCTAGTTGCAAGTTGCAGTATCCAGTTTTTATTTACTAATCCAGTTTTAATATTTTAGTTTCAAGATTTGTATTTATTTGCAATTATAAATTTATACCAAATATTTAAAAAACTTCCCTTAAAGATAAAATTAATGCAACATATTTTTAAATATACAATTTTTGTTTCGCTCGCATTGTAAAGTGATGTTTAAATTCAAATTATGTAGCCTATTTGTCTACAATTAATTGTTAGTTTTTCTAAGGGGCATCGCTGCCCAATTCTCAGGCCTACCGCGTTCGCTACGCTTGAAGATGTATGTAATTATAAAAAAAAAAACAACAGAATGAATGTTAAAGTTACTGTACGAAGTAAATAGCCGTTTGAAAATCAGCTGTTTATTAGTGGAGAATGAATAACCAATTACTTACTGTAAATTTATATGACTTTGTAACTGATTATAACAATGGGATATATTTAAAGTATATTTACATTTGTTCATTCTAAGAATGTAAGAGAACAAAACGTTACCGCATCAGTGTTACATCATCTACTTATCATTTGAATCTTTAATAAACTTTTGTTTTTATCAGAAATCTAACAATAAGAGCACATTTTTCACTGTTCTTGCAAGTTCGGTAAATTTTGTGTTATGCAAAATCCAACTGTTAAAAGAAGACTTTATCAGCTAATTATTCTTTTAAACTTATTTCTTAATAGTACATAAAGCAATTTAACTTTATATTTATGCTTTGTTTCCTAATATATAAGTAAATAATTTAAAATAAACATTTTGCCGTGTAATTTAAATCGATTATAGATAGATATGTCTTTATTAAAGGCGCAAAGATAGAACATTAAGTCCTCTCTGCCACCACACGAAAAAACAATACATAAAATAAAATTGAAATAAATACAATGAACATAAAATGAAACTAAAAAAATATATTAAATCTAAATGTGGTATACAAGTAACTCCCTAAATGTGAGCGCCCCGCTGTAACCCCAACTCCCCCTCCAAAGCCCATGGTGGTTATATAGTATGATAGGTATCCAACATCCATGAAGAAGGTTTTGTATGGAATTGCAGGAGTTGGTTTCGGCGATATGGGCGTTAAAAGAGGGCAACGCACCAATGGATTTCTTATGGGAAGCTGACAATCGAGTGCCAAAACACGAATCTAGGCTATCAATTTGAATTTAAAGCCCTAAGTATAGATATAAGTAGAACAAGGCTGGTCGGAAGAATGCATCACCTTTAAAGCAGATTTAACACTGATCTAGGCTAACAAAAAGGATATTAAACCTTAAGTGAAATATGTTTATAACGCGAATTGAATAAAAAGACAGTTTAAATAAGTCACAAAGTAAGAATGTAATATCTAAATTGAAATGATCAAAAGAGTTCATTTTAAAATTTATAAATTAACATGTATACGCTCGTATAAATATTAGTTAAATTAAGGAAATGTAAATAACAATTAAATTATTATTATCGAACTACTTATGATAGTCAAATGTATGACTATCTAGGATAATAGGATAGGCAAAGAGAAAAATATAATTTGAAAATAAATATTACGTTAAGAATGTACAATGTAAAACAAACGGACGTTGATCAATCAGCGACGAAAGGGGTCAGTACCTGTGCCTGGTGAAATCCAAACAGTGCAAAATGTTACCTCAATAAAGCAAAAATATGTTTTAATTGTTAATGAACGAGAAAATGGAAAGTGGAAAGTGGAATGGTCCTGTAACGTTCGTAAATTCAATTCTAATAGTGAGCGAAAGATAGTACCAGATAATTTAAGTTGAAACTAAAGTAAAAACTAATTAAATGCGATGAACGTCAGTAATAAAAAATAAATATAAATAATGCCATCTAGATTTGTATATTGGGCATAGTCTTATCGAAATCAAAGACTGTAAGGTCTATTGTTAAAAAAAAAAATGAATATTTTAAAAATTAAGAAGAAAGAAACTAAACTAGAGCTAGAAATAGAAGAAAAACATTTAGCAGGAAGAAAAGCTATGAAAACTTTGTTATACTTTTATCATGTCAGAAATAAACGTAATTATTATGTTACAGCTTATTATAAAATTATTAACAACGTTATTATGGTATGATGGGCTACCAACCAAAATCCATGAAGAAGGTTTTTGTATAATTGTAGGAGTTCGTTTCAGTAATGTGAGTGTCAAAAGAGGGAAACGCACCAATGGATTTTTTATGGGAAGTCGGTGAATAAACTGACAATTAAACAAAAAATATTTTGAATAGTTTACAAAAATATTCTAACAATTTTAGCTTTTGTCTTATAAGCTGGAATGCCGAATTATCAGGTAGAAAAAAACTTATGTTGTAATAAAAATAATTAAATTTAACTGTTATATTTTAGAATCGTTATAACTTTTAAAAAATTCAAATTATTGAACACTTTAAGGGTTTGAACTTTAATATTTAACGAAAATTTTTAAATTACAAACTGAAAAAAACTGGGAAATATTCAGTTAGTTGCAAAATAAATCATTAAAAAAATACTACTAATAAAAATAAAAATTTCCTGGGTAGTTATAAAATATACAAACAAAAACTAATTACAATAAAAACTATAAAATTATAATCTAATAAAATAAACTATAAATTTAGGCTACTATTCAATATTGATATTTAAAAAATATATGCTCATAAAAACAAAACAAAATATAATATATATTCATGCATAAACATTCATAGAAATTCCTACCGCAATTATTACACCCCTCAGTCAGGATGTACCCTCCATTAAATTCAATAAATACGATTGTAACAGTTAAGAAAACTGTCAAAGCACGCCACAGAAATAAGTATGTTAGGAAGTGAATTCCACAACACAGCAAGCGGGCCCAGTAACCGGCTTATTGAACATTTTTGTTCTGTGTGTCGGTATAACAAGTAGAGAGCCTCCTTTTGTACTCTTTGTACTTACGTCAGAGGTGAAAACAACCTTTTCTTCCCGATAATCCGGCACTCCAACTTGTAAGACTGAAGCTAAAATTGTTAGAATATGACACGAATTTTGTCCATTAAGTCTGAAAACGTTAATAATTTTATAAGCTGTAACACAATAAATACGTTTATTTGTGACATGATAAAAGTACAGTAGAGGTAAAAAGTACTATATCAGAAGTTAGGATAAAAGTACAGTAGAGGTAAAAAGTACTATATCAGAAGTTAGGATAAAAGTTCAGTTAAGTGGAGATACAATCGTACTAAATCGAGTCGGTTTGATAATAAAGTTTTTGAATGGTTTTTCCCCTAATACTCTCAGTTTTAAAAAAGAAAAAGCACGTAAACATATAATCTTCGCAAGTCAATTTTAAAGAGTTGCGATTTTATGACGAAAATAGCAAATTAACAGCCTTACTAACAAACACAATACGTCTGTTCCAACTGTTTGATGTGGCGTTCTTTTGCCCTTCAAAAAGCCATTGTACATAAATACTTACTTCATGGAAGAATACATCTACTGGAAACAGGTGATGTACAATTGCTAAAAATGAGATATCCTTCTCAAGCAACTTATGCTTGCTATGGAACCTGGTGATGAACGAAATTTGGAATTCGGTTTTCGTAAAACTAGCATATTATCTCTAATAAACAAGTTATTTGCTAACTTCGTATAATAAAAACAAAAACTTTTAACACTATATCTATAGGAATACGTTTTAACGATTACACATCATCTTTGATTGAATCTTTAAGAACAATTGTTTTTTTAGAATTCATTCACAAATTAAAAAGTAAAGGATATTTATTACTTTATTTTTTTAATATGCTTATGTCGGTTTTTGTCATTGGTTGGTTACATAAAACAGAAATTGTATTTACAGTTTCAGAAATTATGTAATTTCTTTACTTTGTATTTAAATTATACTTAAACTTTATTCAGGATTTAGGATTTAAACAAATTGATTTGTTCAATGTAAATCATGCTGTTTTAAACAAATTTACTACGGCCTGTGGCGGATTGAAGGGATTCCTCTTCCCCGTAACCTGAATGAGGTTTATTAGTTTGTGAATCCAGAACAGACAGGCAGCAAGATATATTGAAAGGCAATCATTAAAAATAACAATATAGCCTAAAGCACCCAGTGGCCTACAATAATATTATATCTGAATTTGGCCAAAATCACACTTAACACATAACTGCTGATATTGGTATTAAACCCCAGCATGCCTGGTTATTCTAAATCAGCTACCGTCAAAAATGGCCGCCGCTTACATCTTACCGTTGGTTTTCCTTTGCTTCTAAACGAGGCAGTGAAAGCTTTAAGAATACAAGATGAAGTTGTGCTGCAGTCACTGTTATGCAAATACTCCATGACAGTCCATGTACCTAGTTCCTCATTAATAAGTGGAGATTTCAACGCCACTTTGTCTACAACAAGAGATGTTTTCTTTGCTAATTGACAGCATCATAGTACGTAGTGTGTTGGAGCTGCATCGAGGCATTCATTCTGAGAACTTGTGTATGCACTGGATTAAATATATGTTGGATGAGTCGTTATACTTACTTGTAGTAAGTAACAATACGGCGAAAATGAGCTGAAACTCATATAACTGTATATGCATATTTATAAAAGCTATACTATATGGGAAACAAAACGTTGTTTCAGTTGTAACTTTATGAATTGAAAGTGTAAAAAACATGTAAAGTTTTATTTGCCTTAACACTTGCAATATATTATTTTACCTTTTAAAATATAATGCATTACGAACACTAGTTTTTCATTGGAATTGAGGTTTGAATATCCGACACTGTTTCAAAACAAAGTTATTTGTGATATTATTGTATATAGGCTATATTACGTATACAATTTTGAAGTATTGATAATTTGATACAGAAATTACTGGGGAACACATACATTATTAACAGTCTGTTTTACTACATTATTAAGTTTCTATGAGAAAATAAAAAAAACATTTAATTTTATTTACATAAAAAAAAGATTTTTTCTTGATTTATTTCCAAAATTATAGAAGTGTTTTTGAACATTGTAGTGCTCGCTAATTGTGAAATTCTTAGTTGTAACTGTAATGTGTCTCTTAATATTTTGTTAAACACACCGATCACAACATACTTTGGGCAAAATTATTACTGTCTTCTCTCTATTTGCTCTATCTGGTTAAAAATTACTTGTCGACTTACATTTGAGACATTTCCGAGACAGTTAAATAAAAGCTTGATCGAAAAGAAAACCAGTGTAGGTATCTACAGGACGAACCCTAATCGAAGCAGACAGCATAAGGGAAAACATTTTAGGACATTTTATTTCTTTTGGTTTTTTTGTGTTTAATGTAATCTATAAACGATTTTCTAAATTGTCAATGTATATTTTCGAAACACCAAGACAGCGTCGGCTGAATACAACACTCGTTCGACAAGCCCTTCTACGCGGCGTTTCATTAAGCAGCCTGCTACAGACAACAATTAAACTACTTTATCCTTCATGGTTTAAAAGTAGTCTTGGCAGGACATTGTATCTCCTGTCCATAACCAATCTTCCATTGTGTCCTGTCGATGAAGGATAACCTAACCTGACGCAGGATATATCTATTAATTGAAAGTTCCCTTGAAGTTGGACTCTGACCTATTGTGTCCTGGCATTGTTGTCCTTTTGTAGTAAACGTGTTTTAATTTACTTGTGTGTGAGTTGGATTGTGGTTGCGTATTACTTTCACACAACACTTTGTGTTTAGAGTTTTTGACGTGCTACAATTCTATTTTTAAAATTGTTACTTAATGACAAAATATTCAGTTGTTACAGTATATTCAAATATTTGCAATCATATTGGCGTATATACGTAGAAACAATAAACGGAGATTTGACAATACGGAATCAATTCTCGTTTTGAAGCGTCTAATTTAAAACATAAACTTAGCAATTCTAAATGTTTAGATGTATGTTAAAATATTAAATTCAAAACTAATACTTTTTCCCACGAGGTAAACATCGAGTGGAGAAATTGTGGCGTAACTGGTTAGGGTGATAACACGTGTTGTTCCCTCTCTCTTAAATCCCAAGCTTGGGGTTTAATAGTGACCTCTTTTTTAACCATTATAATTCTTTAATTTAAAATTATTTATTTTAAATTTGAAGTTAATTCTGTTTCACAACTGGGAGGGAGCCATAAAGGTCTTATTCTAAAATGGATTGGCTAAATAGGGTTGATCGTGAGCACTAAACACAACACAGACATATAACTTATGAATGAAGATTCATGTTTCGTGTATTAAACGTAACATAATTTTTTTATGTCTTATCGACATTTAACAAATTTCAGTTGTTTTTCTCAAAGCAGTCGATAATAGCTTTCAAAATAACAGCATGGAATTTTTAAGAAGCCTTGTGAAAAATCAATGCACCCTAGTTTGAAACTCGACAATAAATGTAGAGAAATTCAAGGCCTACCATTAACCAGAAACGAATATAAATAATACAGATAATTATTACTGCTTCAGCTTGATACGTATGTTAGTTTAAAACTGATCTACGACCATGGTGTGTAATTTGGTATTAGAATTTTCATAATGTCTATATTCCAAAGTAGCGTATCGTATAGCAAACAATTTTTATTTCAGTAATTATTTATCTCAATTAACTGCCAGCGAACCGGTCACATAGGATAATTAAGTTGTTACGAGATTCGACGTTGTAGCATTGCCATAAATATAACAAAAACTGAACGCATTTCCTTGTCCATGGACGTTGCCAATTAAACATTATCTTGTCCAATAAATAAGTTGAAAGAAATAAAACAAGCCGCTGAGGGGGGTAGCGTTTGACATGTACAGTACGTTGTGAACATTGGTACGACTGATCGATAAATTTAAACTGATTGATTTCAATTGCACCTGTATTTAGTACCACGACCTTGAGGCAAACCTTTGTTTTGATAGCAACCTTCATCTGTCACATAAGAGGTCGGGTTTTGATCGGTTACTTTGGTGGCTAAAAAAAATATGGCAAATAATTAATTGATAGGGTAGGCGTAAGATTAGAATGAATGTGAAGAATTCAAATTATCCATTACATCTATTCCGTAGGTAGCAGTAACTTTATATTACTTCAGTGGAAGTTTTAAATAGGATTTTCCTTTTTATTTACAAATATAAAAATGTAGTGTAGAAAAATTTTGTGGTAAGAAAAGGCTTTTCTCTGGTATTTGCAAAGACGTAATGTTTTGACAAAGGAAAAGATATTGAAAAATTGCTTGGAAAAATTTTAATTTTGAAATATTTTATATATAGATATATTTAGAAGGCAGTTGAACAACCGATCAAAACAATGAATACGTCATCTTATTTTTTGATCACTGTTTTAAAACTTTAAATAGAAAAGGCCAGAAAAAAAGACAAAAATCAGGTAAGTTTCGTTCTTCCATAGCTAAGCCAAAGTTTGATGCACAGAAGTTAATGCCATAATATTTCCGTCAGTAGCAATACAAAAATATTTTTTGGAGTGCAGTGTTCAGCCACTTGATTTATTTTGGCAATGCCCGTTTCCGTTTCCTCCTTTCAGTTTTATGGTTCTGACTTTTTTCTCTGATACTTTGATTACCACGAAGTTTTAAAACTCGAACAGTCTAAATTCCAAATTAGAAAGTTTAAATAAAATAATTATTAAAATTTTTGTTTGAATTTTTGATATTTCATACAAAAAATGATATAAATTTTCTGATATTGTGTGAACTCTACGTTTAAACCTATGATTCATTCGTCAATATTTCATTTCATTTGTAATTTGTTTCATTTTCTTTTCAAAAAATCGTCATCATATTTGTAAATATAAATATAGCTTTTGTTTAGTTGAGATGACAGTCTTAACTAGTCGAATTTTTTGCTTCAGTCCTATCGGTCAGGAGCAATATTTGCGGAATGATATTTTTTGCAGAATGATTGTTTAAAATTTTAAAAACTTACAATATATGCACAAATATATATATATATATATACAAATACTCGTATAAAATATATTTGTACATAGTGTGTGTGTTTGTTAATCAGTCACACTATTTAATTTCATGGATTTAAAAAATATGAATACCACTGAAAACCGGTGTATTGGTTCGACACAATTGGTTTTAGAAGAAACATTGTTCCGACGTTTCGTCAAAATCGTCTCTGGCTACTTTGATGTTGTTATAGCTTCATATATATATATATATATATATATATATATATATATATATATATATATATATATATATATATATATATATATATATATATATATATATATATATATATATATATATATATATATATATATATATATATATATATATATATATATATATATATATATATTGAAGCATAACAACATATATATATATATATATATATATATATATATATATATATATATATACACACACACACACACACATGTACTGTTTTGAGAATTAGTTAGCACGAGCGCATGCGCTGAAGCCCTGGCTCTGTGCCATAACACAACCTGGCATGCTACTTCGTACAGTAACACTATCCACGCCGACGGATCGGGTTAGTACAAGCACACGGTGACATTGAACGACCTTAAATTACCATTTTTAAAGTGAAGAAAGGTTTTAATGAAACTAAAACTTTTGATTTCGTTTGTGTCTCTGTCCGTCTTGTTCCTGGTTGCAAATTGCAGAAACTTTAAATTTGGATTGGAAAGTTTATAATGACAGCATACATACTGAAAAATATTTCTATTGCTATTGTGTCATTAGTGCAGGGTTACATAATACATAATTTATTAGTCTATGTTATGCTCTCTGTATTTGTAACTGTATGAATAAAAAAGTTACAAGGCCAGGCAGTAAAGTAAATAATTATGGTGTTCGTGATTTCGTTTATTTGAAGTTTTTTTCAGAATTCATCGCAACTCGTAAACGTATTTACGCTTCCTCGACTTAAAAATATGGAAATGGTGTGATCATTTTTGAAGATGAATTAAACGGTACAATATGACATAAATTTTTTCTAGTTTATTTATTTTCCAAAAAAATATTTCGTGAACTATAGACGAAAGAAAATGTCCTTTTTACTGATATTCGGTTTGCCAGATTTTACTCAAATTTTGGTCATAAAGGAATACCCAATAACTGGTCACTTTTTCAAATTAAAGAAAATTCACAGTTTCAGAGTATATCGAAAGAACTCAAGCACTATCAAGATCGATTTATTTCCGAAATGTTAATTTTTTTAAAATGATTTACACCAATCAGCTTTTATATTTCTTTGAGGAAAATCTGACAAAGAATGTATTTGATTTTTATGAACAACTCTTAAGATTATTTGTAGGGTGATAAAGACCAAAATATTTTATTTAGATACTTAAGTTTGAGAAAAGTTTGATCAAAATCCGATTTGAAGAAAAAACTTGTTTTTGTTAATTTTTAAGAGGTTTTAACACCACAAAAAATGGCTTCAAAACGGAAATTTAAAATTTTGTCCAAGATTTGGTTAAACTTTATCTACAAGCAAAACTTTATAAACACCTGTAATTTGTTTAATCTTTTACGATACACACAAACATTCTAAGTCTTGTGCAACCCATTTTTTGTTGAGGGGAATGAGAGAGCATGATGGCCAAGCTGCTGATTAATTAGTGGGACCTGAGCCCGCGTGCAGCATAGTCGCACAACTGCGAGAAGAGCAGTAAGGAAATGGTCTAGGAATGACATCAAACGTCGTTGATGGCTAGTGGGCACATTAAACAATGGAAACAATTCCCTGGCCAAATATTGAGGAAACGCCTTCTCTCGGTACCAGACTCCGTACTGACAAGGATACTTGTTCAATTTAAGAGGAGGCCACTAAGGCAGGCCGTTGTCATGATCTCCGAACACGTCTACATTCGGAATCATCTACACAAGGTGGAATTGCTACAAATTTCACCTCAGTGCCGTTTGTCTTGGCAGGGTGTTGAAAAGGCAGCACACGTATTCCTTGAATGCGATATCCTAGAGGCCAAAAGAAGGAGACTCTGGATCTCTGCAATCAGATGATAAGTTCATCCAGGACATCTTATACAAGATTCTGGAGCTCGTTAAGGGCACTGGAGTCGGTTTAAGGTGAAATGATAGGGGTACACAAGAAGCTTTTAAGCTAACGTGCCGGGGGCCACAGAGCCGCTGTTAATCCTTCCCCCCCCAAAAAAATCATTTTTTGTACAACGTTATATTACGTTGTAAATATGCATTAAAAACACGAGGATGGATATTTTAAGATTGCAATACTTCCTATATGCATGCATGTCCTAACATGTCTTATTAGCCTGTCTACAGATTCTCCATACTTACGCACCTCAAGGTGATAGTTCATAAACTGGAGTTACTACTGTAAGCATTCCTCTTGTTCTCATAAATAATTGACATAAAGTATGGATGTTAGGCAGAATAAAATCTATGTGCTTCGAAAAGCGAAAAAATAAATAATAATAATAAAAAAATTAATTTAAAAAAATAAAATTAAACTTTGTTTTATTACTACACTAAGCGAATATGTGTGTTTTACGTTCTGTCTTAACAACTGTACGAACATTCTGTTCTAATTCAAAAATTCAAATCGTTAAAAGGCTGTATTCAGTTAAATATTAAATGTCTATCTTCCAGCGTACAATGTACAATCAGTTTTTTCTGCTTAAACGACATGCATCATAAGCTGTCCGGTCATTGGTTTCGGTAGTACAGTATAGGAAATAGCTATATAGGTTGTGGGAACGCGGCAGTACACGCACGGCTGCCTATGGTTCATTCAAAGCACTTTCCAAAATTATACCCACTCTGTATACATTTCCCAGACAGCAAATAATGTATAGTGAAATGTAACCTATATGGTGGAGAAGAAAGACATATATGATGGTTTCATAAACTTTATCATTAAGAATTTGACAAGTATCTATACATTTAATGGTTTCTTAGAACTGGAAATGTTCATAGATTAGTCTGCCATGTAGATTGAAAGCAAGCTTTATTTTAAAATGATCGTTATTTCTGTGTTTTTTTTGTATATAGAATTCAGAAGAGCTAGATGCCGGAAGAGCTCGAATCATTCTATAAACAATCTTAAAGAAATCGAGTACATGAAAACGACATTTTAACTTGATTAATACGCGTATTACAGTCGGGCAATAAATACAAAAAAAATTTTTCACGCTAATTTGCAATTTGTTTCAGTTTAATGGCTGTTATTGTGATTCTTAAAACACTTACTGGAACAATTTACAAGAAGCACTGTGATGTAATCGGTAATGATAATGTCAAACAGTCTACAACGTTTCTAAAAATAAAATTTAAATATTATAAACCAAGACTGTAGTGTTGCAGTTCTGAGTAAAATATGTTCCAAATAACCTTAATATAAATTGGTCAAAAGAAGAAAAATGAATGTATTGAAAACAAAATAAATGGTGAAATAATTTTCTAAATTGAATTATTTATGTACCACCACGGTGTATAAATATTTCAATGCATATTTCTTGTTCTTATGAACAAGAACATTCTATGTTAGAATAATTTTAGGGTAAAACAACAACATAAAATCAAAATGGCGGAAAGAAATATTTATCAGAAGAAAAAAGGTCTTTCTTTTGTAGTATAACTTTATACTTAGGTTTAAGTATTAACAAAATATTTAATATTAATATTTTAATTTTTGGCTACTAATTTCTATTCATATAAAAAACTACTTTATTTTAATGTTCTCATGTACAAATAGAAAACAGAACAAAACTTAAATTTTAATAATTGTTTTAATTTATTCTATCCTGAAAGTAAACGTTATTTCTTTACTTTCATAAATTTATTCTATTCTTATGTTTTCGGGCGAACGTGTAGCTGTCAGTAATAGGCTATACGTTTAGCATATTAACGGTAAGACCATAAATTATGAATTGAAACTTATCAGTTTAATTATCTGCTTCAAAATACGAAGTAAAAAAATAATAAAAACGGAGATGATAAATTATAGTTTTGATTTTTAATTGACGTGACACACACACACACACACACACACACACACACACACACACACACCACCACCACCACCACCACCACCACATTCTTAACGACTTCTCAAAAAATGTTCTAAAGGACAGGATCGGCGCTCATTTCAAGGTACCAGAATATTACTATATAGCGACTGAAATAGCTTTTTTTCTAACGGAAATAATAATAAAAAAAATTGTGTTGTGTGTTTTTTTTCTAACTGAAATCCCCGCGGGGGTGCCATACTAGCTGAGCCTATTGAGAGGATTTAGACGTCCCTCGCGGTATTCGAGTCTAACACACACTTACACTTACAACACTACACTTACGACTTTAACACTTTACACCCACACTTACATTTAGGGAGGCGATAATAGCCTCAATGTGCTTTTCGCCTTAAAAAAAAATCTAACGGTAATTCGCTAATAAAATATTGTTGACTACCGAATATAAAACAACAGTTCTAAAAGAAACATTTGGATAAGTTTAGTTCAAATTACCGCTATGTTTAAACATGTAAATTATTCCTAATACACGCAATGCATACACCAGCGAGCCGTTTCCGCTCGTTTAGTGCTTGGCGTAGAACCAAAGAGGTCATCATCACCCGACAGATCTCTTTCAAACCCAAATCGCTGATAGTTAAACGCAAGCAACGGACTGACAACGGTCCGGTAAGAATCGATTACCGTACAACCTGTGAGAAACGTTTCGAGAGTTCGTCTCCAACGAATTACGCGAGCTTTGTCTCCGTTGGCATGGCGACGTATGCAAACAGTGCGAAAACCGACGGTCCCGCGATCACACGCGAGCACTGAAGTTTCTAATACGAAATTGGACGAAAGTGTGATAGGTAGGTGATGCGATGGGAAATGTTCGGGAAAACTGAAAATTACTTCCCAGTTCAATAGCTTTCCGTGCGTTCATTATAAGACATCGTGTAACTCTATAACCTGTCAAGAATTAATAAGGAATAGTCATAACCGTGGCTGACAGCTAACGTGATGGAAACGAATTTTACAAAAGTTACATTACTGAATAACATCAGTGATTGATGTTTGATTAGGCTAGCTGGTTTTTTTCTTACCGTCTAAAAGTAAATTTTTTTTACTTGAAATTTTGTAAACTGACAAGTATTTTGAATCTTCCTTTATTACCAAACTTGAGCCAATGTTCAGGTTTTTTGTGGTCATTATAGGTTCCAAACCGAATATTTTTAAGAAACGGCAGTAATTGAGAAGTTAAATAATTAAAGAAAACATTTAAGATTGTCTGTTTTGTGTTTTTCGGCGATATTTATTTAAAAACCTTTTTACTTACCAAATTAAGAATTCTGAACTTCATTGCAAATGAGCTACTATAGTCAAAGGGATCGATTAGGTCGTTGGGCTAGACTAAACAGATATGATGTATGATATCTATTATTATGTTTACCGTACAACTGTCTTGATTCTTGGGACCGTTGGGGTGACGGATGACGGAATAGATGGGTAACAGAAATAGACCATCAGTACTTCCGGCGATCGATAAAAATAATAGCATAGGCCTATACTATACTGTGTTCACAGCACAGAATGTTTAATTATTATTTTGAAAAAATCTAGTAAAACTTTTAAATTTTCTATTTAACTTTAATTTCAGGAAATTATCCATATTTAACTTTAAGGCAAGTATTAGCGTAACATACGCGGAGCACAGTACTCATGTGACTGTTACGTGATCGACATATACGCTGAATGGTGTTATCGTAAATAGTGTGAGAGTGTTTATATTTCAATAGAAATATGATTATTAGTAGAAACGGCTGTTTAAAAGGGTTATTGTTAATCGAGACTTTATTACAATTTGTTTAAGATATTCAACACACTAAAGCAGTTTAAAAGATACCAGTGTTTTATTTTCATAAACAAAAAATATATTATTCGGTAACTTCTTTTTTTATCGAATGCTTGTAAATTACAACATTGTGCATACGGATTCATATATGTCAACAGTGTACTTCGATTAGCAGCCACTATGGAACTGCATCAGATTGCTTCCGGACATCTCTGATAAAAATATCACCTTAATTTATACGTACATTTAAAACAAATGACCAAGCTTCTGGTTTTTAATTTATCTTACAACGTATCAGATGCAACATAACCTCAAATAACACGTGTTCTCGTAACGATTCAATTAACAGCTGGCACTCAAGTCAGCTGATTTCACCTTTACGAAGAGTAACGACTTTCGTATTGCTCAGTGGCCTGTAAATAAATAATTTAAAAAATATAAGTAAGTTACAGTAAATTAATAATTATAACTATTTCCTCTTGAAGTTATCAATATTAGTTTATTGTTACTGTTCAGTTTAATCTAACGCAAACTGGTTGTAAAACACCTTTGTATACTTCACGCCATTTCTTTATTTAAATTTATTATTAAAAAAATACTTCGGATCATCATTTTAACGAGTCAGACACGCAACGTGTTTCAAATTTCTGTTTCGAAACGACCCCAAATATTTTCAGTAAACTGGCACTAATAAAGAACCGCCGGACTGTACAATTTAATTTGGCTCTTCGGTATTCCAGCCAGAAGCTAACTGCTGAGGGCACGTTGTGGCGTGTCAAGGTCGGCCAGAGGTCACGGCCGGGTCACTATAATTAAGCCCACCTATTATTCTGAACTAACGAACCATTTACACATATCCTTCAGTTTCGTGGCTTCTTGGGTCGCTTAATAACAAACTGGCACGGCCTTCTTCCGTCTCGGCTCGGCTGCGTTTTGGGTGTATTTTGGTTCGTTCCGCTCGGCGGTGAATCGTGGCCGATGATTAATTCCAAGAGTAAACGTGAGGCAAAGTTATTACTTCATTGATGCGTGCGTGTTTTATTGAGTAGGCTATATTTTTAACGAATAGCTTAGCCTATAACTCTATGAAATAATTATAAAATATTGATAAAAAATCAAGATTTTTGGAGAAATCATGTCCTTAAGGAGTTAATTTTGTGTATATATGTGTAGATACCTGTTTCTTTTAGCGTTGCTTGGTAACTATGACATGGCTGTCCAAAAAAGCCCTAATCGTTTCCTACGGATGTAAATAGCAATGCTTAGGTCAAAGAATAGATTTTAATCTCGTCTCACCATCTAAACAACCTTAAAAGTAATCTTTCAAGATATTTTTAGTAAAAATAATATTAATTTTTATACTATTATACTGTAGTTAAATACTGAACAAAAATGTAATTTGTGGCCAAATAGTAGGGCCTATTAGTGGTGTTATTTTAAACCGTTTAAATTTATCTATTATTTTGTATAACTTTAATTTAGTGATATTCATTTAAAAGAAAACATGTAAATTCCCAAGTTTCTTGCTGCTTTATTTAACATGTAACTAATAGTTCAAAGAACAGTAGACCTTGCAGTTAAATCTTTAATTAATATGTAGAGCTTTCAACGAAATGACAGGTGTAGTAACTTTTAACAGCAAATTTAACTTCATTACTTACTCAAAATATTACTGGACTAACTTATATTGCAAATTTGGTGCTCTTTGTCCATGACGTGGTCAACATTATAAAAGGTTCTGCTGTTCAACCAGTATTAAAAGAAATAACCGGCAAAAACACTTACAACGCTGAATTAGAGTACGCATCTTGAAACAGAGGTAAACAGGAGATGTTTATGCATACTTCATTTGGCCTTTATACAAGATATCTTTGTACCAAATTTCAAAACAATCGATCAATGAGTTTGGCACAAAACTGCGTACACTCGTCATCGTCAAATCAGAGGCTGCCATCTTGAGACTGAAGAAAATTGGAAAAGATTTTACACATCATTTGGGATTTTTAAAAGGTACCTTCGTTTTGAATTTCAAAACAAACGGTCAATGCTTGTTGGCTAAAACCGCCTACAAGCTTTATTATAAGGCAGAGGCAGCCATCTTGAAACTAAAATGAATAGTTTTACAGTTTTTATTATTATAACGTTTATAAAATTTGTCTCATTAATTAAAAATGACGTCACTCGTAGTTTCCGATCTATCTTGTACTCGTTAGGTATGGTTTAACTTGGACACTATAGCCAAACTCTTACGATCATTGGACTCGCTTTAGATTCTCACTTTGTTTAGATCAACTTTTGATACTTTTAATTCATGTTCTTAACTATACAGGCCTTACTCGTACATAAACCTCTTACTGACTTATTAGAAATCTATTTCGTACTTTCAGGCATACTACATAGGTTACAAACTTGAATTTGTTGCACTGCTATACATTATAATCAATGGAAAATCCTAACAAATTTAACTAAATCATAGATCTGGTCTTTACATTAACTTATTCTCCGTTATCAGTTGAATGTTTTTTTTAACGTCAATATTATGTGACAGTTTAGGCTAATGAGGACGAGGGATCGCCTTTAACGAAAGGGGCAAACTTACGGTAGTAACTGAGTGTAGAACCTACTGCTTTAAGGTTTGCAGTTCAGTGGTACAGCAGATGGATCGGTGTTAGTCACCACGAATCCTGAAAATATATCGGCAGTCGGAAGATTTTGGAAGTTGAATTTAATATGCATAAAAATTAAAAAGAAATCCGTAGCGATGCAAGAATATATCTTCGTTAATAAAATATTATTAGGGAGCACGAAGTACGTTGATTTTGTAATTACTTTTTAAAAAATTAAAAAATATCTTGGAAAAAAAGAAAAGCTTATAAAAACAAAGTTTTAGAGACAACCTTAGTGCAATTTTTTTATCATATTATTGCCCTTAAAATTTCTATTTGTAAGTCAATAAATAGAAAGAACAATTTTCGAAACTCTACACACATAAAAATCAAATGGACGAGGAATTTCAAAATCTAATATGCAATATTTTGGAAGCCAGTAGTGCTACGATCTTGAAACTTAACAACTATACTCCAGCTCAAAATAATGTCCTAATGTTATACTATCCTAAAATTTTGATTGAAGGATAATTTAAATTAAAAAAATTATCCAAATTGAAAAATCCTTGAAAACTAAAAGACCTAGAATTTGAAATTTAGTTTTAATAAGGTCGTTGATTGTCAACCAATATTACGTTAGTTCTTTACTATAAACACATTTTTAAAAATAAATGGCTTGAAAAACAACATATACACCATATTTTGAACACAATGACATTAAAGAAACTTTTATTGTTGAAGTCAGTTTTAGACCGTCAGTAATCCGAGCGGCAAATATTTGTTGTCGCATAAAACGTCTACATTTCGGTTAAACATTACAGCCACCACGTCGCCAAATAAAGCCATAGAGAACCGCGGCAGCACGCGGCGCCCTCCTAGGGACGTAACTTTTGGAATGCGGTTTTGCCAAAACTAGATCCGGTCTTTGAGATAATTTTACTGCGTAAAGAGAACTTTCGTAACTTCTGCATTATTCAAATTAAGGCGTGGGACCGTTACAGAAAATTTATATTTAATGTTTTGTGTGGAAACAATTAGGGAGATGCTAGAGTAGGCGCTACGCACCTAGGAACATATCCACGGGAGTCATTTTGCTTAATAGAACCCGAGTTTGTTTTTCTTTTACTTTGTTGTAGTAAGATTAGACGGAAGTACGATAAACAAAGAAAGGAAAATATGTGAACATCCGTTTTGTGATCGTATGAATCTTTAAGGTTTTATTGTTA
Source organism: Callitettix versicolor (assembly GCA_022606455.1). Taxonomy (NCBI): domain Eukaryota; kingdom Metazoa; phylum Arthropoda; class Insecta; order Hemiptera; family Cercopidae; genus Callitettix; species Callitettix versicolor. Next base: position 36,010,374 of record CM040190.1, on the reverse strand, counting down.
CGTATAAGTGTTTGTGTATCGTTTTATATACACGATCTTTACAGACTAAGCGGTTGAAACAATTTGTTAGAAGATTATAATTTATTCACATCTGAAAGCATTAAATTATTTTTGACAAAAAAAATTTTTCTAGCCGTTTTGTTTGAATTTTACTTAAATTCAAATAATCAAACAAAACAAATTTGTTGCTATCCCCCCCCCAAAATCGCTTCGTAAGCTAATGGCAAAAGTACTGTAATGGAAACATTGGTCATATTAAAAAAAATCACCAATGGACCGAGTTGAAACATTTTTTTAAAAAAAGTTCAAGTTCCGGAGTAAATATGAAAAATGAAAAACAAAATTAACTGAAACGTTTTTCGTTTTAGTTGCGATTTTCTTCATATCACATTTTCTACGTTTAACTAGTAAAAAAACTTAGTTTAGATAATTGAGGAATGAATAATCACCAAAATTTTATTAGAAATGATGTGTATTTTCTGAACAACATCTAATTCCTATAATCCTTCTAGTTAATGCATCCCACGTTTTTTGTTTTGAATTTTACAATTATTTATTTGCCTATTAAAATTCACTATTCTAAATACTTATGACAATCATCTTATCTATAAGGATAATTCACATGTAAGGAGAGATTTATTTAATCTTTTTAGTTCATTTTAAAAACGCAATTTAAAAAAATGTTTATTTAATTAATGCTTTCTACTTTTTAGTCTCTTGATCCACTCTCTCAACCCAACGAACCTTGTGTCAATTGGTAAATATTTTAGCATATTTTATATTTATATATGTAGACCTACGTGCGTGCGTGTGTGTGTATGTATACATATACATATCAGGTACATATACCAGGTAATAATAGTTTACTATTAGGCTTTATATATGTATATCAATTATTTATGTACTACTTGAAGTTATGAATTCACCTCGGGCTGTAAAAAGTTTTAGCTCAAGTTTATCTTTAAACTATTATAACTAAAAAAAATTATAACCGGAGAATATACACATACAGGGCCAAAGAGCGGAGCGAGCTCATCGGGAAATCAGTTTAAAATCGATTGCGTAATTCCACCCCAACAGACAGACAAGAAAACGAGTTAATAAAAACGTGTTAATAAACTGAAACGGTTTTCGTTTTAGTTGCAATTTTTTTCATCTCCGATTATCTACGCTCAACAAGTAAAAAGACTTACTATAAAACCAAAAATAAAACAAAACGTTTAAAGCTGGTTTTGATAAATTACGTCTATTTGCTGAAATAATTTTCCTTTTTTTTAAGTTAGGTAGCTTAATATCTAAAGACAGATAACTAGTTAGGTTTTAGTTTTGAGATATTAACAAAACGATAAAGTTCCCGGCTGTAGGCTTAAATAAAATAGGGTGAAAATTAAAAAAACTACTCGAGTCCTTTTTTCTCTAAATTTTTAATCCGCAGATATAAATTAAAAATCACTTTCATTAACTCAAAATTAATTACTCACTAAAATTATCTTATTTACTTTGTTCGTATCTTGTTAATACTCTTGTTTTATATTGATCGCATCAGATTTCTTAAAGAATCTAAAAATATATATTTTCTTGAAATGACGTCACACCATACCTGCGACGCAGCTTCGCTTCGGTTCACTGTATTATGTATCGGAATCTGTAATTAACCCGGCCGGCCAATCAGGTGGCCTGACCTTGCCAGAGGTCACTAACATATCTGGAGCAGGCTAAATTGACTTCGCCCATAAAAGGAACCTTCGGTCAAGTAGGCTGGTTTCGCTGTAAATATGTTGCAACCATTTCAAACATGCAAACATTTATGCCCGCTACTTATTTATCTAAAAAAAAAAACAAACACAATATAAGTATAACGTATATCAAAAAACGAAATTAATATTGGTAACATAATTCTCTTGTAGACAAGATGTGAAAAAGACAATTTTTAATTAGAACATTAAAAGTTTAAAAAAAAAACAGTTTTTAAATGTACTCGAATGGGTTAAAATAAGACTACTATGAGTTAATATGAAATGAGTCACCTCTCTTACTGATCCAAGTTCTTCAGTATGCAATTATCAGAACGCGTATTTTCGTAAACACTGAAAATATGAAATACAGCAAGCAGCTGTCACATGCTAAAGTAATAGAAGTGATTATCTAACATCATTTTTTTTATCTTACATTTGATTAAATCTGATTTCAAGTTTATAATCAGCGTTCAAATCTGCATAAATTGAAAACGAAAAGTGGAAAATGGAAAATGAGAAATGAAAATGGGAAATGAAAAATTGAAAATTAAAAAACACAAAGATTACAATTAAGAAGTTGGTTCTTCAAAAAAAGTATGAATATATATATATATATATATATATATATATATATATATATATATATATATATATATATATATATATATATATATATATATATATATATATATATATATATAATACTTTTAATGACCGTTCAAAAAATGATCTGTTGGTCAAGACCAGCACTAATTTCAAGTTCTTGCTATTACAGTAATGGCCGTTCTAATAGCTGATTATCAAATGTAAATTTTTTTGTAACTCCCGTTTGTTCCATTCGGGCTATCAATAGCTCTTTCGCTCGGCTGTAGGCTGTTCGGCTGATCTCAAAACATGGCAAAAAACAAAAGTTTATTCTCAGCTAAAAGTGACTGGACAGCTAACCTGTCCGTTGTTTAGACATTTGAACTTTAGCCTGCAAAGCCACTTGTAAACACCAAATTATTTTCTAACAGGTAGAAAAGTCCGTAATGTTGTTCCAACTGCATCCTCCAGTGACGTAAGGACTTGTTGGCTCTAAAAAATTAAGTAATGTTTGACGATAAACCACTCCAAATAAATGCGTTCCTTCCTAATGGTGTTTCCTTGTCTCTGGCTGGACAGCTTACTGATTGTCAGTGCTGCTACCTGGTGACTGTATCGACAGGTCAATGCTACGCTACAGTACTGTAGATAACGGTCGAGAGTGGACTAATTAAAATGCATGTACAGTAAATGTTTAGGAACGATTTATTATTACTATGACTCTACATTCTATTTTACTTTCTCACTGGAGAAAGTTCTGTGATCACAAAAAAAATTGATACAGATATTTTAGCAGTGTGCATAATAAGTATCATACAAATTAACGCGTTTCTATTGGAATAGTAGCTACTTATCTTATTATATAAAATGTCGTTCATATTTTGTACGTGCCTGTACTAGCTGTCACATGTTCTGCACTTTCAGAATTTTGCATTTTTTAAAAATGTGTTGTTCTTCTTTCTACTTTTAAAAAAGTGAAAAAGTGTTTATCAGTAATAAAAATAACCTTAAATAAATTTAATAAAGTAACAGTTACCAAAACACAAAAGTTTAAAAAACTCGCCAATCATCTAAATATTTAATCTACATAGATTTATATATTTACATCTACGTACTTCGTCCAAACACCTTTATTCGCTTCTTTTAAATTTATGTTTAAAGATTCTTAAATGTGGATATTTCAAAATTATCATGACTGCAAATGAGTACTAATTTAAACCAGTCAGACGATGAGTTTAGCTTTAAAATAGTTTAAAAATATATGTAAAAAGTGTTTCTCAATACTTATAACAAGTATAGGCTAAGGTCAAGGACGGATTAAAGGAGGAGGCAAAGGGGCAATCGCCCTTCCAGAGACAAAAGAAGTAAAATAAAAAAAATGTAAAAGATCCTATTTTACTTCTTTAACATGGAAGTATTGTAGTTTCGAAGAAAAGAGTCACGGAGGCATCTGACGGGTCCGCAATCTGTCACATTATCCAATTTCAAGTTGTATCCCACATGAAATGTTTGTCCGTATATACATATGTAAGTTTGTACATTTTGCAACACTTGTACTGAGGGTGAGAACAGGGTTAATCATTTATATAGTTTATGTTGGTTCTATCTTCTCTTCCTGTGTTAACTGCAACAACAAAGATCTTTCTCGACTCTAAAATTAATCAAAACTTGGTTGAGGAACTGTTTCAACTGGCTTTCAACTGGACTGGAGTAACTGATGCTGTATTATATATATATATATAACGAATCAGCGTTAACGGTAGAGAGTAAAGAGGGAAATGGAGTAACTTTTCTTTATGCTGTATATAAAATATATGTATTATTGTAAAATAGGAATCTATTATTTCAAACATTTATTTCATATCTGTTTTAATCCAATGATTAAGGTATTCCAAACATTTTCATCCCATGTAGGAGTTCCAATGCCCCCTGTAAGTTGAATCATCCAACCAACAGCCCCCACCCACAAAATCGCATTAATCCGTCAGAGGCTAAGGTTGCAAATTCAAATCTTCATTAGTAGCAGTGATACTGCACGCTGACAATCGTGCTCCTACTGCTGTCGCTACCTTCATCACGGTGGGGGGGACGCTGTCACTCTGTCCGCACTGACAGCATGTCTTCCTAACAATGCCCGCTCAGTTTATACATATTGATTGTTGACAATAGCATGTTTTACAACTCAAGACAAGAAATGTTATCCTATTTCACTGTGACATTGTACGTGGTGTGGTGTATACTGTCGAACATTTAGTTTTTCTATAAAACAATTCGTTTTGTTGAACATTTAAAGAAAAACAAACATGTTTTCTTTTTCTTTTACAAACAATGTAAAAAACTACTGGTTTAAAAAGTGTACATAACACAGATGGGCAAAATCGTTCCTTTTATAAAACGGATCCTTTCGTTCTCGTTCTTCGTTAGGATCCGTTCCTTTTCCATCGTTCATTGTTATTTCCAGTTTTACAAATGGGGAAACTACAGTTTTGAAGTCAAGATATTTAAGTCAAAACGATAAACGTTTAATGTGTTCAAAGCGTTAACAGATGTTTTAAGTCTAACTACGAAATAAGTACGAAGTTTTATAACAAAATTCCGTTAAATTATTAGCAAGAAATTTAACAATAGGCAATTAATAAATGAGAAAACATTAATTGATATTAGTAAAGTTATGAATTAATTGTATATCTAATCAAAACATCCGGTCTTCAATTAACACTAATTCTACAATGCTGCATGCAACGTCTAAAAAAACGAAACTGTACGAGGGGCGGCACACTAGACTGAATTCAGCGATGTGGGTAACTAAACGCTCACTGTTACTGGATTTGCTTTGGGTATGAGCAGTTTTTTTATTTTGGTTTCGAATAACATAACGTTGACACCGGTAAACTTAAAGGTTTAAAAAGTTTAAACTACACGAGTGAATAATTATTGTAACAGATTACAGGTCCTAATGAAAACAACTTTTGGTATTAGAATATTACACAGTATGTTGTAGTAAAGGAACTGGCATGATCGAGGAACGAGACCGAGTAAACGTTGAACGAGGAAAATTGTCAACATTACATCCGTGTTGCCAATCTCAACCGTAATAATTTACCTACCGGACATAAAATTACCCTCAAATGATCAAAACCAATAAAACACACACACACACACACAAACACCCCCCATATATATATATATATATATATATATATATATATATATATATATAAATATTACATATTAAATATATATATATATATATATATATATATATATATATATATATATATATATATATATATATATATACACGAGGTATGTTCAGAAAGTAACAAGAAATTTAATTTTTGAACAAATTATTTATTTATTCTTCTACATTGATGTTGTCGCCTTCAAAATAGTCCCCATTGGGGATTATGTACTTGTGCCATCGCTTCTTCCAATCCTCGAAATACTTCTCAAACTCGATCTTTGAGATAGCCTTTAGTTCTTTCAGCGATGCCCTTTTAATGTCATCTACGGCTGTAAAACGACGGACCTTTAAGGTTCTCTTTATTTTTGGAAATAGGAAAAAGTCACACAGAGCCATGTCTGGTGAATATGGAGGCTAGGGCACCGTTACAATACTGTTTTTGTACAAAAATTCACGAACAAGCAATGAAGTGTGAGCTGGTACATTATTGTGGTGCAAAAGCCCTGAATTGTTTTTCCACAGATCCGGGCGTTTTTTTTCGGATTGCTTCACGCAAACGGCGTTGAATGTGTAGGCAGTACTCCTTATTGACCGTTTCACCTGGTGGCAGGAATTCATGATGCACTTGCCATTAATATCGAAGAACACAGTGAGCATAACGTTTACGTTCGACCGCTCTTGTCGAGCCTTTTTCGGTCTTGGCGAGGCAGAATGCCTCCACTGGGATGATTGAGCCTTATTTTCGACGTCATATCCGTAAACCCATGTTTTGTCACCTGTTATAATGAGTTTCAATAATTCTGCATCGTCGTTGACTTCATTTAGTGACTCCTGAGCAACTTCCATTCGCCGCTGTTTTTGTTCAAAATTTTGGAACAATTTTGAACGAGTTTTGCTGCCACGCGTTTCATACACAAAAAATTGGAAACAATGTCATGACATGATCCAGTTGATATGCCAACATCATCAGCGATCTCTCTAATTGTGATTCGGTGATTTTGTATAACTATTTCTTTCACTTTTTCCACGTTTTCATCGGTTGTCGATGTGCTGGGCGTCCAGGGCGTTCGTCATCTTCAACGTCTTCAAGGCCTCTTGGAAACGCTTATACCACTCGTAAATTCTTCCTTTACTCATAGCAGACTCACCATAGGCATTTGTTAACATTTCACACACTTTGTTATACTTTATTCCATTTTTTACGCAAAATTTGATACAAATTCTTTGATCCATTTCTTTTAACAAACGAAAATCACCGAGTTCATAAAATCACGTCTAACCTTAGTGGATGTCACAGACAAAGTCAACAATAAAAACAGTTGAAAGTTTTATCATATTTCAAGGGCATGTATACCAACATAATAAAAAAATGTTTGACAGTCGGACTCTCCAAGCCCGCGAAATTTAAAAATTCTCGTTACTTTCTAAACACTCCTCGTGTGTGTGTGTGTGTGTGTGTGTGTGTGTGTGTGTGTGTGTGTGTGTGTGTGTGTGTGTATAATATATTTAATATGTAATATTTAAATTTAAAAGTTTGTGTTTCTTGGAATGAAAATCTTTACCTTTAAAGATACTCGCACAAATTTTCCCGCTTTCTTTCATTACTCTCATGACTATCCGCAAGCCACCAAATTATCGGCCAATTTACACTACATACATTCACAGAGGACAACTTGAGTAATCAGACAAACACCACCAAAGAAACAATTGTTCGTTCATTCGGGGGCCGGACCCGTTCGTTCAGAAACGACCCGTCTCTGGTACATATTAATTACAAAACTTAAAGCACAAAAAAATTTGATTTTCTAACAACAATTTTTGACAAAAAAACAAAATAGTTTTGTAATGGTCTTATAAATCAAAGAATGGATAATACAGATTTTAGGATCATTCGTAACCTCTACTGGAATCATTCAATTGCTATTAAGATCAGTGTGGAGGAGCAAACCAACACAGTCAACATTCTTCGAGGTGTTAGGCAAGGTTGCATCCTTTCGCCTCTCAGAAGAAATCTTCAAGGAAACCCTTGAGAATACCGACATGGGAATCCTGCTTAACGGAGAGCACTAGAACAACATTCGATACGCAGTTGATACTGTAATATTCCCCGACATGAACAGCTTACAAGAACTAATGAACAAAATAAGTTAGTACGGCTTAGAAATTAACATTAATAAAACCAAGTTTATGGTAATTAGTAAAGAAACAGTTGAAAGGTACTACTTCATGGTCAATAATACAACAATGAAAGGTTATCACAGTTCACCTACCTGGGAACCATGATCAATGAGGATTGAGACCATTCACAAGAGATAAGGTGCAGAAAATAAAAAGCAAAGACCACCTTCAAACAAATAACTAAACTGTTCAAAAGTCTTAACCTCAACATCGATATTTTCCTCCGGTGTTATATTTTCTCGATACTTTTCTATGGCATGGAATAATGGACACTAATCGGCACAAAAAAGACTCAATGTCTTTGACATGTGGCTCTGCAGGAGAGTGTTGATGATCTCATGGGTAGACAGAGTAGCTAACAGAGCAATCACAAAACCACTGAAGAAAGACCTAGAAGTAACGAACACCATCAAGAAAAGAAAACTTGAATATGTTGTACATATTATGAGAAACGAAAACAAATACTGCCTTCTGTAATCCGTTCTCCAAGGGAAAGTCTACGGTAAAAGAGAGTCAGGAAGAAGAAGAATATCGTGGCTTAAAAACGTAAGGACATGGTTTTCAAAAACTACCACCGAACTATTCAAAGCAGCCGTGAACAAAGTTATCATATCCAAGATGATCGCCAATATTCGGAACGAATAGACACCCGAAGAAGAAGATAACCAAAGAAAACATACAGTAATTGTCTTGTTTAACTGCAAACAATTTTAGAGTTTATGAGAGTTTCGAAGACGTTAGTTCTAACAATCCGAAATCGTCATTAATTTTGGATAGAAGAAAAACATGTAGTTTTATTTTTTTGATGTGCTGCCTAAAATTTTCTTATGTTAAAAATAATTCCCTCCTACCTTCAAACATTCCTAAGGCCTATCTAAAGGTGGATTTTTGAATTATTGTATACAATAATGTTTTCACGAATTTTAAAATTAAAAAAAAAACAAAATATTTAGGATTAGAAAATATTAAACGATTATTTTATTTTTTATTTTGTAACTATTATATTCTCAGTAAAATGTAAAATAATCCATTTGCAATCGCTATCATATTAACCGAAACGGTTCATAAAAAATTTCAGGTGCAGTAAAAAAAAGTTGTGTCTGCCTTAATTTTCTTCAAACCGTTATTAAGAACATCTACCGATAAACTACAGTAGCCTATAAAAAATGTCACCATATTTTTGCATTACAAAAATCAAACGCAGTTTTACGACACTATAAGTAAGACCAGAAATGTAATTGTTTGAGGTTAGACAGACTCGAGGTCAAGACGCACGCAAGATGTAAGTGCTTTGACAATGACCAAAACAAAAAGTCCGCATCGCGACTTTCGGAGGCTGCCTCGTTAGTCGTTTGATCGATTAAGGCCGGCGTTCATTTAACTAGAAGAAAAAACTCGCAGACGGAAACTGGCTTCGATAATTGGCAAAGATAGCAGCGCCACGCCCTGGCTGACCTCTGCGGATTGGTTCTTTGTTGCGAAGTTTCGGGTTTTAACCTCCGCCATCTCGTATGGTTTATTTACAGATCCTCTGAATTTAATGTACAAAATGATGTCAATCCTGTGATCCTATGGAGTAATAGAACACTCGGAACCGGATTATTACAAATAGATGTGTGGTTTAACAAAGCACATAGTGGGCTATATTTTTTGCGGATTAAAAAAAAAATCGTTCACTACAATAATACATATTTTTAGAATAGAACAGAATGGCAAACAATTTTATCTCGTTACCGCAAATTAATTGTCATTACTATGAACAGTTTCCAATTTTTGTTTTTGTCTTTTAGAAACACAGGTCTCTCCAACGTAAGTGGTAACGTGAAAAACAACTATTGAGGATGCAAGGCTCTAAAAAGATAATCTTGATTTACGAAAGCCTATCGCTTTAGATTCTTTCATTTTTAATTGTTCTCCTTCAATTCTCTTAATACACTTCCTTCACTTTTTTCATTTCTTAATCTCTTTTATCTCCAACCTCATTTAAAACACTTACTTGGAATTCTTATCACATAAGAAATGCTTCTTTAATAATAACCAGCTATTGTTTTATAAATTGAAAACTCCAGCGGATAGACAATTGTTTTTTATGGAATTTTTAATATTTATCAAATTTTAAAAAAATGAAATATTCAACGCTTTGACACTTTTTCAACTTGACAACACTGTGCAAAGTCGAAAGGACTATTTCTTGATCCTCTTATGTATGTAGTGTGTTGATCAGCTAATGTGATCATTTACTTTCCATTGCACCATGTGACGGGCGGGACAAGGAAGAGGACGCACACCTTTCTAAATCTATGCAGATTACACTTGCTTTTCTAATAACATAATATTGGTTCTCTTGCTTAATTCGACTCTTAATCTAAATATAAGTTCTCGCCGTATAATAACGACGTTGCCGCTGTCTTGATGTAAATGAATTGAAAAAACATGTAAACATTAAGTATTATTACATATAGTAATAGTCCAACATATATTCGTTTTACACAATAAAAGTTATGAATATATAGATCTGAAAGCTGTAAAAATAACTACTTGAAAGTTTGACAGTAATTTTGTTGAAAGTTTGCGTCACAAAGGACAAAATTTTATAGTTTTAACGCAAACGCTCTCTCTCTCTCTCTCACACACACACACACACGCGCGCGCGAGCGCACGCCGACGCTTCAATATTTTCCAATGAAAATTCGGTGAATATTGGGAAAGGTTTTCAAGATTTTTTTGAATATTTAAGATATTTCAGTGACATAAAATAAAACGAAATTATACTCAATTTTGTCAGCGTCTAACCGATTTTTTGTCTGTGCATGTAATTGTTTAATGAGGGCTCTGAACACAGCTAAAACGAGCCTTTTATTAAATGCTAATATTCTTGTATGAAGACTTTCAGCGAACTAGAACAAATGATGTACCAAAATAAATTCATAAGAAGTAGACACGAAGACATATTTATACAGCAGACACAATGATTACAGAATCTATAAGAAGGACGATTCTTGCCTGAAATACTCAGAATTCTTTACACGACCGCCAACGCTACTTGGCGCACCTTTCTATAGGCAGTGTTCCATGGTTTTTCTAAACTTGTAGCGCAAAGGTATGTACACACTATTATGTGTGTGTTGGTTAAAACTTTGCTTGCTGTCCACATTAGAACAAAGCAATGCGTTCCTTGTCATTCTTTCATATTCGTGGGTTTATGTGGTAGACTACGGATAACGGATTGAAAATATTTTTGCACCTACTATAAAATGGCGTCAGAAGATGACTTAATAATTGCTAATGCGCCGTACGTTATTATTAGCGCGGCAAGTAAAAGCGCAGGAAATCAACAATGGTAGGTGATTTTTTTGTTTAAAAGTATAAATCGGTTTAGAGGGTCAAACTTAATAGACAATCTTATAGTTGAAATTTGATGTGGGCTTTTTGAAAATTTTTCGAAAATTAATCATACATCATTAATTTCGTCCCAGGCAATTTTTATTTTAGATTCTTTGTTATGGATTTTGTTTTAGATTCCATAATAATCATTATGGATAAGGGTTCACAACCACTCGTGCTGTCTAATATAACTATTATTTTTATGTAATCCGAGCTAAACCACTCCTTCTTGACTACTGAGTACTACAGTGTTGCCAATCTCAACCGTAAACATTACCCGCAAATTAAAAAAGTCAATAATGTATATATCCTAATACAAATGTTTATCTTTTTAGTTTCACACAGAGGTTGTTTAAGGTCTGACACTCTAAAGATAAATGCTGCGGAGGAGGTGGATCCAAAATTGCCACTTTCTCAATTGATTTATATCACCAAAGCGAAAGAAAATATTTTCTCACTATCTTTAGCAATATTGTTGATCTTCTCGAAGCCTAATTATTTCACCATAGAGACTCTTGACCTCCAAACACTTCATCAACCCTTAAAAATTAAAATTTTGTTTGAAATTGGATCAAAAACAGTGTTTTACCGTAGTGAATTCTAATAATCATTTCATTTAGACCCAAGCAATACTTTGTTTCTTATAGCAATACCCATGTTTGCTATAAAACCTTTGCGCATTATATCAAGCAGTAAAATAGTATTTTCAAAACTATAAGCTAGCCTAATCTAAAAATGAGCTGACTGAGAAGTAGAAAAATCGAACCGAATGTGGATTACTTGTAAAGATTATTATGAATACACAATGAGCCATAGAGTATAAAATGTCAACACTTATAATGGAGTAAAAAAAAAAAACGACGATGCGAGTAAAGTATCTTTTTATATCAAAATTACCCGCTATTGGTCTTCTCCTATTATTACCCTCATGCCTACCCGCAAGCCTTAAAATTACACTCTGGTTGAGTAATTACCCGCCGTGGACTGCTCAACTAAACAACAAAAGTGTTCTTGTTGACTTACACACTGTTGTTGCAAGCCGAACACGCGCGGTCCGCATTGCCCGAGCGGAGGCAAACGAATTCGTTCGGAAACGTTCGTTTTGACGTCACACTGAGCGAAAGTATGCATTCGCAGTCATATGTGTGCGCCAAGTGTGTGCACACACGTTAAAATGACGATGACATTCTCTGCTCCTCCCTTTCTCTGTCCAAATCCTACCCTAAAGTTTAACTTACTTTGAGAAATTATGACCATTGTTGACAGCCTTATTTGTAAACATGTGATGAACCCCCCTCCATCTTCTGTATCTGTCATTGAATACAAGACACTGGGCGTTTCCTTACTTTATATTTTTAATATTCCATGTGTGCATAGAGAGCTTAAGTTGGCGCTTTTTTTTAACAAAACCTTTGAAATGGGCTATCGCTCGGTACGGACATTTAAAATTTGGAACGGAAGTAAAGTTACACTAAAAAGTACGTCTTTATGGCTCACAAACATTTCATGAGTTTTGTTTTTTCGCCACGCTAAAAAAAATATTGTAGTGTCCCGACCCGTTTGATTAACCCTGTACATTATTTAAGTATATGCAAATAATAAAAAGTTTTAGGCTTGAAAATTTTACTCTCTAGTTAAATGAAGTACAAGAGAAAGTTTGGTCATTGTAAAAAATCAATCTGGAAATTTTAATTGGTCTATTTTACCAGTTCTCAATAGTCCAAAGGGGTGAGTTTTAATTGGATATCTGTCCGTTTTTTCTGTCTGTAGCTAATTGACTGTTTAGAAGTAATTTAGCATAAGTTTGGTTTGCCCATATTTCAGGAGAATTTTTAATTTAAAAAAATATTGTTGCAGTTGTATAACTGGCCAAATAGACTCATTGATTGGCATTACCATATTTTTTTTACATTTATTCTCGCACTTTAGAAAAAAACTTCAACATTTCTTAATTTTCAGATTGTTAGTGCAGGCTCAATACCGACAAACAGATTTCCAAGTGGCACATTGCTGCACAGTTGTTCACTAGTTTTGGTAACCCTTGAATATTCGTTTATGGTTTCTTCTTTCCCAACACCTCGTGGCCACTTCTGAATACGCAGCGTCGCTGTTTAAGCCAACTCGACCTTCTTCGCTTCACAAACCGTGTAAAATCCTCTCCACCCAACATGTCATCCGCCGAAGTTGATTGATAAGACCAATGCAAGTCAAGGACATTTGAATTAGTAATTATTTGCAAGGTATATTACCAGTAATAACGTGTCATTGCGTCAGCTATCCAGACAGATATATCTTACGTGCGTATATACATCGATACACTTGCGACACAACGGAAGTGAAAGTACAGTATTGTTTAATTTAATTGCTTACGTGTCCAAGGTCATTTGAATGTTTTGCACTTTTATTTGAACAGACTGTCTTAAGTAGGCGAGTGGAATGGGTGCAGAACCATTTACGTCAAAACAAGATCACTGAGTAAACTTTCAACTTTTTTATATGAAAGTGATTTCATTGAATTAGAGTGGGTATGTACGAAGCCTTATTGGAAAGGTTGTGTAATACTTTCAATACAGGGAGCTAAGTAAAAAAACGATTATTGGGTTTGTTGAAATGAAGTTTTGTAGCTAATTATGCGTTCTATTTCGGTTATCTCTTTTAAAATTAGTTTCTGTAATTACCTGTGCTCTGTTTCTTCGCCAAAAACCAAACCTTATGCGAATAGTCCTACATATAAAAAAGGCCCTACTAATTTAGAATTCTCATAATTCTATGGCAAATTGATTATTTAGTTGTCGAACATTGGAAACTGCATTTTAAATTTAAGCAAGATGATATAATTTCATAATGTTACATTTTCTTAAAACATTTTTCTTACGAGTTCAGTTGAACTGAAGCAATTTTGCGAACAACTGTATTCCCAAATAATATTGATCATTTACTACAGAAATGTGAAAAACTAAATATCTACAATAATATGTTAATTGTATTGATTATGTCATATAACTACATATCTACTCTACCGTGCCCTTCTGTAATAGTTGTGGCAAAAACTAATGACTATAGAGCCGAATTTTGGTTAGTATTGAAACTGGGAGTTTTATTTACTTGTCGCTCCATTAGTCTTACAAACATAATTTGACATATGTTTTCTTTAATAAAAAATTTGTTGAAGCTAAACATATTTAACCATTTTGCGGTAGATTTCATTAATAAAAGTAAATACATCTGGATTTCTGTGACAGGTAATGATTATTGAAGTGGTTTTAAGCCTCCTCCGCCTTGTAAAATATCTATCATTATTAATTTTAATGTTTTTTTTGCTTTGACAAATTTTCTTTTCAAAATAAAATGATGCCCCTATGGGTTTTCTTAGTTACAACGTGAATATTAAATGGTGTATTAAACCTTATTCTCCCACGCTTATATCTATTCGAAAATCAAAATATCCTTCAATTTATTTGTGAACGCCTCTCTTGACCACCTGTTGAACTCTCCAAAAACAAAAGCATATTATGAAGCTAGATAATTAATTGTCTGTTTATACATGTAAGTAGGACTAGTGACTGTCGAGGCTCCATGTAAATGCGCGATTAAGCAGCTGAAGGGAAGGATGGACAGGTGTTGCTGTAATTTCTAATCAATAAAATAATTTACCCGATTAAAGATAACGCGCTTTGTTGCGAAACGCTTGATTTATACCTGTCAAGATACGTGATAAACAATGTCACGTAATGGTAGCGAGTTTCCTTCTTTTGCGCGGCCGTTCTCTGTATTACATTTTGAAAGGACTTGTTATAGGTCGACCAGATAAAAAAGGTCGAACAATGTTTACTTTCTATTTCTAGCTGGTAAAAACTAGACTTTTAGTTAGTAAAGAGGTGTTGATTTTAATTAATTTTTACAGTATTTATAAAATACATTATTATCTCTTTATTATCCTAGAAATAATAGTCAGCATATGATTTGTATTGTTTTAATGTGTAATAACTTTTTTTATATTTTTTAATTTATATATAACAGTTTATATTTTGTATTATTATAATCTATTATTTAAATTAGAGATGTAGGTAGGCAAAACTTAAACTTTTTAAAGTCGTAATTACTAAATTTAAAAAAATAAATAAATAACGTTGTGAAGAACAACAATATTGGCCTATTTGGCTCGTTGTTAAAAAAAGTGATTTATTTTAGAATTTAAGGCTGTAAAATTATTTAATTTAGACATAATTTGGGAAGGTAAGACAAACATAACAATATTGTAAACTTAACTCGTATAAACGCAGTAATTGACTCAAAAGCAATAAACTTAATTGTGTGGTTAATTACATTTTCATCGTTTAGTCTTCATGCTTATGCGTAGCCGTTCTATTACATACATTAAGTACTACGGTGTCATTTCACTTCTTAACGTCTTTACTGTATGCAAGTTAGAATAACAAAGAAAGGATTACTTAACGCTTGAAAACACGACTATAAAAATGTAACATGTCCATATCCTTAATTTAATTTTAAAATGAATTACAGAACTTAATTCATAAATTTGAAGAATATTAACAAAGTTTGGTTTAGGTCTTTGTTAAAAACGTCTTTCCTACCCATGTACGATTGTATACAATGTCATTAAGTAGGACCTTTTTCTTTAATTGTATAATGCTGGGACAAGGTCGTCAAAAAGGTGATTTTTTATGCAACATTTCAAAAAATAAGAAAAAGTAATACAAATAATATTTCAAAATGTTGACATAAATATTAGGTTATTTTACCCATTGCGTTCCATAAAGAAAACCAAACTGCCGCAGAAACGCTTTGTGTCCTCAATTTTCCTAAACCCCAAAATAAATGTTCAATGTAAGTTGAAGTACTAACCCAATCAGTAAAATAGTTTGTTGTTAACAGTATGAAAGCTTCTACAAAAGAAGCTTTAAATATACTAAAGGAAACATAGAGCTGTCAGTTGTTCTAAATGGGATGTGGTAAAAACGAGGTAATTTTTACTGATTTAAATTATAACACTACTATTGTAGATACTGACCTCGTTATTGATTTATAATAATGAACAATAATAGTATATATAATAATATAATAACAACAATAATAATAATATTTCGTCTGACCTGAAACACACCAAACGAATCATAGACCTAACTGTAACGCTTATGTTTTTATGTACCAATGTAAGTTCAAGTAGGAAATAAATATTTGTACTTATTTCAAGGTCATTTTAAATGCACAATATAGTGTATACTAGTTGCTTGGGCAATGGAGACTCAAAGGGTCTTTAGTGGGTTTCATAAAAAAAATATTTCGACGATAAAAATGTAGGATAAGTATAATTATGTATCAAAAGGGATAAGAATTCGACTTTAAAAGCTCAAGCTAAAAATGGAGAAAACTGTTTTGTCTGATGACAAAACAATATCTGGCTTACTAAAGAAGCGAAAGTACATATCTCCTTTATTTGGTATTAGTGGGTATATAAATTCCACTGTAAGACAAGTAGTGTGATTTTTGGAGAGACTTATATATCAAAATTAATTCACGTAAAATAGACGCTAAGACAAATTTATACAGTGGATGTTACCATATTTGTTTTAGATTTGTTCTCGAACTCTAGGAAAAACTGCAACGTTTCTTAATTTTTCAATAGATTTTAAGGCTCGATTCCAACAGACTTCCAAGTGAATACATAAAGGAGTTTGCTGTACAGTTGTTTAACTAACCTTATTGATTTCTGGAAGTAAAATGATATTATATCCGACCACTGATGATCTTAAATCAGTGGTTGATTATTGATTAATAGCTAACTAGTGCAGTACGTAGGCTTACGTCTTGAGCGCTACTGGTTTTGGTGACCCTTGAATTCCTCAAATATTTAATGACAACTAGTGGACCCGTGTGACCTATGGGGAAAAGAAACGAATAATGTACAACAATATGCAGCAAGACATTGAACATTATCATATCAGCTCTTTAAACAATATTAGAAATAACGTACGAAGTACATAACAAGCATAACTTTCCTTGTTATATAAAAAAATGGTTAGGGATTTTTTTTAATGAAATAGCTATCAGTAACTGAAGGTAAAAAAAACATGAATACTCTGAAAAAATAATTCATTATACCAGTGTCTCTTATTTAATTACTTATAATACAACAATCTTTAATTCGATAGTTAAATTTTATGATTACTGTACGTATTTTCCTAAGTAAAATCGTTGCAAAACAATGTAGACCTACTATTTATTGACAATATAAACTTCTGTTAAAATAGACGTTGTAGTAACATTTAATTCTTGTATAATGTGTTAATAAATCAACATCATTAATTATATTTAGTTTAATTAATACAATAGGTTTTACTTTATTCTACTTTCATATATATATATATAATATTATATATATAATACATATATACATATATGAAATAACGACTGGATTCTAACATTGCACCTCATGGAAATATTTACAATTGAAACCTTCTATAACCGGAGTTTACATTAAATAGGCCTAAATCAGGCTACAGTATTTACTGTTTACTAAAAACAGATTCTTTATTTAATAACATTTACATATTAGAATTGGCCTAGAATGTCTTACAGATTCTAATTCTAATTAATTAAATACTGATTAACTACTTAAAACTGATTCGGTCAATAATTATTTAAGTCTTTGATAGAGTAATAATTTAAATATTACTCTTAACAATGATTTTGTTTAGCAATCAGCTGTTTGGTGCACACACACACAACACACACACACACACACACACACATTATTTATGAATGCATTGTGCTGCATTCTCACGGGGACACTTTATACTGCTTCTGGAATTTTGCTTACAGACCTTTAATTAGTTTTAATTTTTAAAAAATTTTTAAAGCCCAAAAATGGAGAAGTTTGAGACGTGAGAAGTCTCAACTTTCAATATTCTGACGAACCTGTAAGTACACCATATTTGTAGCTTCAATCACGCAGGTTCTTATTTTTGGTACAAACCCGTGTTTAGCGAGTAATACATGAAAGAAATTTCCAGTTACAATATTCCCATATTTTTATTAGTGATTTTTATCCTATGTGTGAACAGCCTATGTGTAATTTTATCCTTAAGGAGAAAACAGCTGTTGTAAACACCAGCATGCTGTGATGGATAGAATATTATAAAATCATAAACATTTCCATTTGCTTGAAATAATAATGTTGATTATGAAGCCAATGTTCAGTTATTTTCTAAACCGTAGTTATTAAAATATTTTTTAGTTTACTTGAAAAGTCTAGAACTAAGGTTTGAAAATGTTTAGCTATGTAGCACCTAGATATGGCAGTGGGGAGAAACAGTTGTTATATGCTGAAAAATAGTGATAGCATTCGTTTCGATAAGGGCATTAAAAAATTCACGACATTAAAAAATGCTAAGGCATATTCTGCGGGGAAATTGAAGAGTTGTATGAACAGGAAGAAGCAAAGACAACCTGTTGTATGTATTTGAAGACCGTTACAAAGAAGGTGTGTGTAAAATCTGTGTTTTAGTCTTTAATCGATTATTTCAGAAAGTATAGATTTTTCGTACTTACGCACCTCTTTTTCGGAAAAGTTTTAGGATACAATGCTGAAATCTTGTACCTTAAATTTTGTATCTTAAATAAATATTTATAATATTTATTATATTTTTATACCGGAAATAATATTTATAATATTTCTTAGTAAATATTAAATAATTCTTCTTTTGCAAAAATAAATGCTAATAATGTTATTTTTTTAGTAAAAAAAAATCATTGCAATAAATTGACCAAAAATTTAAAATGAAATGTTACAAATATATACAGGAAGGTATCACTCAAATATCTCATAGGGTTCCTGAGCAAAGAATACATAAATTTGGTTAATTTAACTCAGGTGAGATGGATATTTCCGACTCCCTTTTTGACTGTTAAAATCCAAAAATATGATCAACTCAAATAATTAATTTAGAGTAGATAATAGATCAGCCATATTATGTCTTCATAAATAATTCTAATATTTAATATACTCGTCCATAATTTATTAAGTTGAAAGTTTTCAACGTTGAGGATATATTAAAACATCTCTTTAAACATACTGTCAAGAAATTAGTAATCGAATTGCTATCTCGGTTAATTTATGACCACTTGACAAGTTCGTTCTGTTATGTTAATTTAACAACAGCGAAATGCCAATTTCCATGTATACTTCTTGTCATAGTTATATGTGTGACTGATGACAGCTGGATACTGTCTAATTTTATATGCTACAGATTCATAGCGTAAGAAAGGAATGGGTTAGTCTAAAGTCTACATTATATTTAATCTAGATTATTTATATCCATTTAATTGTAGGGTATACCATTACCCACTTCATTACATATTGACACTGATTACGTAGACAAGCAGAGTGGTTTCTTTGACGCTATTATGTATTCGTTTACAAGCAAGTTACTTTAACGAATTTTTGAAATTACTTACGCGACATTATGGGAAATTGTAAAAAATTTTTGTCGGTAAGTGTAACAATTTTTAAATAACTTTATAGGAAATTATACATTTTGTTTTTTGAAAAAAGGTAAGTGTGTTCATAAGTTTTGCCAAAGGGACAGCCATTAGGCACCCATTAAAACATTAGCTGCTGTCGAAAAGCCAAAAAATTAAAACCGAGGAAGCCGTAAAAGGAATAATTTCTCAAAATTGGGTTCTGAAGTTTTATCTTAATTTTTGTCAGTGACTAAGATATAACCACTCATCATAGTGTATCAAATTTGAAGTAATGTGTAGGGTTAGGAGTAGACCTAAATAGAAAAAATAAATATAATCCGACGAGAATAAAATATAGGCTGTTATTTTCGTAGAAAATTAATATTTTTTATTTTTTTCAATGAAATGCAAAACGTATTAATATGTATGTTTAATAGGTTATTTTACAGAAATATGGTCATGATCAGCTATTAAAAACTAACTCTTATTCACCGTAGATCATTAAATTACACAAGAAAGTTTTAAAAGTCAAGAATGCGATGCGGAACTGTTATGGAACTAATATTCGAACGGCGATCTCTCTTAATTTATTGCAACTTTATAACCTCTTTTTTTGTCCAATTTTATAAAACGAAATGTTCATATCCTTTCTAATATAAAATTATCGAAGTAATTTTGCTATCTGAATAGATATTAGAAAAAAATAAGGATTTATTGGACGATAATATTGATTTATAGAGATATTATTTCATTATTCATGTATGAATCGTCTACTAGACAAAACAAAATTTTCATCCTCGTATTTTGTGTGCGTAGTTAACATAAAATTGTAATTAAAAATATTATATAGTTTTGTTGGAAAAATTACTTAATTTCAATATAACCATATGAATCCCACAGATAACTTCAACATGCCACAATTATGTTATGTTTAGACTATTTTTAATTATTACTTTTTTGGGAGACACATATTTCGTAAAATTATCTCAATAAAACATGATATATTTAAACTATAATTGCACAGTGGGACGCCTACAAAGAGACTCAGTTCAGTATTGGATGTAAGTGTGCGTGTGAGAGCGTTTGGGGTAATAAAGGTTGTTATTCCGTCAGGAGACACGACCAACCGTTCAAAGTATAAAAATATAATTTATTTTATACAGGGCTACAGATCTAGATTCAATATGAGGCGAATTAAACAAAAATTATGGAAGTTACATTTACAATTTATATAGTGTTTAGTGTCAGAGACACATAGCTTGTTAAGAATTTGTATTGTAATGTTTAGAAAATTTAAATATTGTTGCTAGAGATCTGAGGTGATTTCAATTTATGCAAAAAATTGTGAAAAAAATAGCTACAAATCAACCTGCGAAATTAAAACAAAGGAGGCATACATAAATATTATATTTATTTATAATTTAAAGGCTATATAGGCTATACCTGTTTAAGAAGCACTTCTGTTATAGTTTTACTTCATATTTCGAATACATTGCACAACTTAATAATATTCTTTAAATAGGAGATCTACTTAAGTTTTATTATTTTATAAATCAGCAAATAATTTTCGAAACTTAATTTGTACTTAGAATAACTTACGAAAGTGATGAAATATGTTTTTTATCTTAAGACATTAAAGGCAATGCTTTTATTGGTACTTGTGAACCCGTTATTAAATGACGATCGCTTATATTTATCGCCCACCGGACCAGATCTTTCATTCATGTCAACTTTTACAACCGCAAAATATCCCTTTTCAGCTACTTCATTAAATTTTCACACTATCCGGCTCGGACGAAAGCAGTTAAAAGCCCTAGTCTACAAAGCGGTTGATTGATATAACCGGCGGATAATTTATTTCCAATAAAAGTGTATCAGAAAAAGCTGGAATCGTAAATAACTGGTCGCGAACCAGTTGAGGGTCGGCGACCCGAACGGGCCTATTCGCTTCTTGAGTATTATTTCTGTATTAGTTCAACTAGTGGGTATCTTGTTAAGTTGTTTATTTAGTAATCCGGACATGCTTGTGACATTTTAGTTGCGTGGGAACGTATGCGAATAGGTTATTTTAAGGTATTAAAACACAGTAGTAAAATTTTAATTTAGTTAATACAAATTCTCTCTATTTTTTCATGAAAGTGGTTTACAACGTACAAAATACAAATTAGTTTGGTAAATTACGTAAGTAAAAAAATTAAAAATGGAAAATTAAACTTTATTTTAATGCAAAGATGCAATAAAAATTGTTACATTAAAATTCATTTTTTCGATTTTGAAAAAATTAAATGCAATTGTTTCAAAATTTATTACAATTTGTGGCGGCTATTTTGAATCATTCTAAAATTTAAAACAAATATTTGTCATCAGCTACAATACAATATGACAAACTCCGATTCGGCAAAAAAATTAATTAACAGACTCTGTTTTTACTCCCTCAAAATGGTCAATTATAAACGAAATGTATTTGTAAGATCTATATTTTCCCCATGATAATAAAATTAATTTTATTATCGTTTCCTAATTTCCACAATTGTTTAAGAAACACTCAATTATAAAAAATAATTACTAATTAATAGCTAGTAAGAAAATACATGTTAATAGAACACATTAATTTGAAAAAAAATTTTGAATATTTTTTAACTAGTAGTTCAAAGAACAGTAGACCTCACAGTGTGTTCTTAATATCCACGACAGCGCTCTTAGAACACTAGACCTCGCAGTGTAATCCAAATTACTCAGTATACAGAGCGATCCACGACAGCGCTCTTAGAACACTGAACCTCGCAGTGTAATCCAAATTACTCAGTATACAGAGCGATCCACGACAGCGCTCTTAGAACACTAGACCTCGGTGTGTTCTTAGTATACATAGCGATCCACGACAGCGCTCTTAGAACACTGAACCTCGCAGTGTAATCCAAATTACTCAGTATACAGAGCGATCCACGACAGCGCTCTTAGAACACTAGACCTCGGTGTGTTCTTAGTATACAGAGCGATCCACGACAGCGCTCTTAGAACACTAGATCTCGCAGTGTAATCCAAATTACTCAGTATACAGAGCGATCCACGACAGCGCTCTTAGAACACTAGAACTCGGTGTGTTCTTAGTATACAGAGCGATCCAGGACAGCGCTCTTAGAACACTAGACCTCGCAGTGTAATCCAAATTACTCAGTATACAGAGCGATCCACGACAGCGCTCTTAGAACACTAGACCTCGGTGTGTTCTTAGTATACAGAGCGATCCACGACAGCGCTCTTAGAACACTGAACCTCGCAGTGTAATCCAAATTACTCAGTATACAGAGCGATCCACGACAGCGCTCTTAGAACACTAGACCTCGGTGTGTTCTTAGTATACAGAGCGATCCACGACAGCGCTCTTAGAACACTGAACCTCGCAGTGTAATCCAAATTACTCAGTATACAGAGCGATCCACGACAGCGCTCTTAGAACACTAGACCTCGGTGTGTTCTTAGTATACAGAGCGATCCACGACAGCGCTCTTAGAACACTAGATCTCGCAGTGTAATCCAAATTACTCAGTATACAGAGCGATCCACGACAGCGCTCTTAGAACACTAGAACTCGGTGTGTTCTTAGTATACAGAGCGATCCACGACAGCGCTCTTAGAACACTAGACCTCGCAGTGTAATCCAAATTACTCAGTATACAGAGCGATCCACGACAGCGCTCTTAGAACACTAGACCTCGGTGTGTTCTTAGTATACAGAGCGATCCACGACAGCGCTCTTAGAACACTGAACCTCGCAGTGTAATCCAAATTACTCAGTATACAGAGCGATCCACGACAGCGCTCTTAGAACACTAGACCTCGGTGTGTTCTTAGTATACAGAGCGATCCACGACAGCGCTCTTAGAACACTGAACCTCGCAGTGTAATCCAAATTACTCAGTATACAGAGCGATCCACGACAGCGCTCTTAGAACACTAGACCTCGGTGTGTTCTTAGTATACAGAGCGATCCACGACAGCGCTCTTAGAACACTAGATCTCGCAGTGTAATCCAAATTACTCAGTATACAGAGCGATCCACGACAGCGCTCTTAGAACACTAGAACTCGGTGTGTTCTTAGTATACAGAGCGATCCACGACAGCGCTCTTAGAACACTAGACCTCGCAGTGTTATCCAAATTACTCAGTATACAGAGCGATCCACGACAGCGCTCTTAGAACACTAGACCTCGGTGTGTTCTTAGTATACAGAGCGATCCACGACAGCGCTCTTAGAACACTAGATCTCGCAGTGTATTCTAAGTATACAGAGCGATCCACGACAGCGCTCTTAGAACACTAGACCTCGGTGTGTTCTTAGTATACAGAGCGATCCACGACAGCGCTCTTAGAACACTAGATCTCGCAGTGTAATCCAAATTACTCAGTATACAGAGCGATCCACGACAGCGCTCTTAGAACACTAGAACTCGGTGTGTTCTTGGTATACAGAGCGATCCACGACAGCGCTCTTAGAACACTAGACCTCGCAGTGTAATCCAAATTACTCAGTATACAGAGCGATCCACGACAGCGCTCTTAGAACACTAGACCTCGGTGTGTTCTTAGTATACAGAGCGATCCACGACAGCGCTCTTAGAACACTGAACCTCGCAGTGTAATCCAAATTACTCAGTATACAGAGCGATCCACGACAGCGCTCTTAGAACACTAGACCTCGGTGTGTTCTTAGTATACAGAGCGATCCACGACAGCGCTCTTAGAACACTGAACCTCGCAGTGTAATCCAAATTACTCAGTATACAGAGCGATCCACGACAGCGCTCTTAGAACACTAGACCTCGGTGTGTTCTTAGTATACAGAGCGATCCACGACAGCGCTCTTAGAACACTAGATCTCGCAGTGTAATCCAAATTACTCAGTATACAGAGCGATCCACGACAGCGCTCTTAGAACACTAGAACTCGGTGTGTTCTTAGTATACAGAGCGATCCACGACAGCGCTCTTAGAACACTAGACCTCGCAGTGTTATCCAAATTACTCAGTATACAGAGCGATCCACGACAGCGCTCTTAGAACACTAGACCTCGGTGTGTTCTTAGTATACAGAGCGATCCACGACAGCGCTCTTAGAACACTAGATCTCGCAGTGTATTCTAAGTATACAGAGCGAACCACGACAGCGCTCTAGAACAGTAAACCTCGCGTGTGTTCTTTGTATACAGAGCGCTCCACGACAGCGGTCTTAGAACACTTGTCCTCGCAGTGTGTTCTTAGTATACAAAATGAACCACCATAGCGCTCTAGAACAGTAAACCTTGCTGTGTGTTCTTAGTATACAGAGCGATCCACGACAGCGCTCTTAGAACACTAGACCTCGCAGTGTAATCCAAATTACTCAGTATACAGAGCGATCCACGACAGCGCTCTTAGAACACTAGATCTCGCAGTGTATTCTCAGTATACAGAGCGATCCACGACAGCGCTCTTAGAACACTAGACTTCGCTTTGTGTTCTTAGTATACAGAGCGATCCACGACAGCGGTCTTAGAACACTAGTCCTCGCAGTGTATTCTCAGTATACAGAGCGAACCACGACAGCGCTCTAGAACAGTAAACCTCGCGTGTGTTCTTTGTATACAGAGCGATCCACGACAGCGGTCTTAGAACACTAGTCCTCGCAGTGTATTCTCAGTATACAGAGCGAACCACGACAGCGCTCTAGAACAGTAAACCTCGCAGTGTGTTCTTTATATACAGAGCGATCCAGGACAGCGCTTTTAGAACACTAGACCTCGCTTTGTGTTTTTTGTATACAGAGCGATCCAGGACAGCACTCTAGAACAGTAAACCTCGCAGTGTGTTCTTTGTATACAGAGCGATCCACGACAGCGGTCGTAACCTTTACCGCCAATTCAACCGATAATATTTAGGAGAAATTTATTGGAAGATTTATGCTCTTTATCGATGAAACGGTCAAAATTATGGTAGGTCTTGCCGTTCAGCCAGTATTACAAGAAACAGTTAGCAACTACACTCTTATTGTTAAATCAGATGTCATCATTTTGAAACGGAAGTGAATGGGAAAAAAGTGACACATAAGTCTTTTGGACCTTATAGAACACCTTCGTACCAAATTCCAAAACAATCAGTCAATGCGTTTGACCAAAACGTCGTTCATTAGTCATCATTAAACCAGAAGCAAACACTTGAAACGGAATTGAATGGGGAAAAGTTGTACACATAGATCGTTCAGACTTTATATAAAGTACCTTGGTGCCAAATTTCAAAATAATTAGTCAATGCTTTTGACCAAAAGTGCGTACACTCATCACCTTAGATTCCGCCATATTGAAACAGAAGTGAATGGGAAACAAATCTTACACATATGTCGTTTGAGCTTTATAAATTCATAACAAATTTCAAAGCAATCGGTCGAACTGTTTGGCCAAACTGCGTACAATCTTTACTGTTAAATCAGAACCGCCATCTTGAAATGGGAGCGAATGGGAAAAAATCTTACATAAACTTCGTCCTGATTTATACAAGATACCCTCATGCCAAATTTCAAAATATCGGTCATTGCATTTGGCCAAAGTTGCGTAACAAATACACAAGCCAAATGCTGAACAGTCAAGTTAAAACAGAGAAATTGATTGAAAAATTTTGTTTTTTTCATATAGGGAAATATTTGTTTAATTTTGAAGTTTAGCTGTAGTTTGAGCATAAACAGTGAACTAATTAAAGGCAGTAAAACGTTAATCAGTACTAAAGACACAGTTAAAGATGCTCATTAACCGTTAATGGGTAATTAACGAATGTCTTTGATGTGTTAACCTTAAAAAAGTTTTACTTTGTCAGAACCTTTTTTACCTCGTTAAAGTTTCAAAAACTAATTTTGGATATAATATATTTTGAATATATCTCTACCTCGTTAACAAACTCAAATACTTTTAATTTGCGGAAAAGTACCCAAAAGATACAATTTTAGCATTATGGTAAAAAAAGTCTTTTCTGAACTGAAAGTTTAAAAAGATTAATTCGAGATAACACATATACTCAACAATTTTCACCTAATCCCTACGTTTAATTATTCTGATTATGGGGTAGTTTCGCGAGATTAATTTTTTCAAAGAAATTTATGTTTTTATCAGAAAGTTTTTTTTTATCGTAGAACGTTTTCCTTCCCACATTAAATTCTCCAATAAGTAATTAGATATATCACATACACTGCTGGATTTCTTCCATATCATCACAACACTCAATTATTCTTAATGCAAGCCAGACCTCCCGCGATATCACCCAGTCACCCTCACGATCCTGGGCAGGACCTCTTGTCTCCAGAGACCATCACCTTGCAACAATTATTCTAATTAATTCAAGATTAAGCTACAAATTAACAACGTTTCTGACCAATTAGAGCAAGAGCTGGAGGGCGTCACGACTTGAAGATGACCGATAGTCGATACATGTCAACAAGATGTCTGACTAATGATTCAGTTGTCAGATAATTCAAACAAAGATAGTTGTGTAGTCAAGTGCTTTTAAGCATGTCAATCAATTAACTAAGGAGAACTGAAGTGGCAGAATGCTAACTTACGCTGATATGCTCTGAAAATTAGTAATATTTCAAGTATTAATCGCTATTACTCAAATTAAGATTTCAGTTATAATTCACATATATTATTTCTCGAGTCAATATCCCTTTTACACAGCACATACTATTCGTACAAGCGTAAATGAGGTTTATTTAGAAAGATGTTTTAAGCGGCTTCTGACTTTGCAAAACGATTTTGAGCTAAAACTTACTGTTTGTGGAAAATTTGAATATAAAAGATACATTTAATTGTCATAGGCAAAACGGCATCATGGATGCGCATGCGCGGCATCACAAATCAGACAATATTTTGTATTTTTACGAAGCTAACGTATTAATCACTAATAGCCAATCCACAAATGCCACTTTTTTGCATAACGTAATTAGAACAATTTCAATATTTACTTATAAGTGATTAAACTTATAGGTTATGTGACCCTATTGACAGTCCCATATACCTGCCCGACGCACAAGCTGGGTAATGTATTTCGATTATCAAACATGTTTTGGACACTGTTGTTACACAAATATATTTGTGATTTCTCCTTCCATCGTGCATTAATCTATTGTTAATATGGACATCATAAAATACGAAGTACAATTAAAATGTCAATACAGTTAGAGGTTATCAACCATGCCTTTTCAATTGACTAGACGACAGTTACCTATTAAAATTGCATTTGCTATCACTATAATTAAGTGTCAGAGAAAACACTTGAAAAAGCAGGATTGTATTTACCAAAAGCCGTTTTTACTGAAGGACAATTGTATGTAGCATTTTCAAGGGTAACTAAATCAACTAAGATGCTTTTATCCATTAAATAAAATAAAATACAAAAAAGTACAAGAAGATTACATTCTTACATCAAATATCGTTTACAACGATGTATTGTAATGTACGGTAAAAATTTCTATTAAAAAACAATTATCTTTATTAAAACGTATATACTACAATGACTCATAAATTTGTGATTATTATTTCAAACAGATTGCTTTTCGAATTATTTTTTAAACATGTTTTCCCTTCCTTGCAACTACCGCCGTCACCAACAACTACTCTTATTCAAAAGGCTGTATTTACTGTCATAGTGCTAAATTTCGCACGGGCCTCTTGGTTTTTATTAATTGCCAAAATTTTAAATATTTAAGTTTAATTGATTTTGAGAAATTATATCTTTTAAAATATCTTCGTTAATAATAATTTTCTAATATTTAATTCTGAAAGAAAACTCTTTAAAACTGACTCATCAAACTTTAATAAGTTTGAATTCCTTTAAAGTAATTGACAAGTTACGATCATAGAAAGTTATTTGGGATGTAATATCTAAGATTTTCGAGACGTGTTTAGACTAAAAATGCAATCAAATGTATCTTCTATTTGGATAAAAAATTATTTTTCAGAGGTGTTTTGATTTGAAAGAATAAGTTATTCAATTATAGGTCCTACTACGTTTATAAAATTTTAAATGTAGAAAACTTCATACAATCCCTTAGCTTCTGTCCACGACCAATATAAAACACCCGTCTTTATTGAGAGTTTAAAGACGAAGATTTAGATATGATTAAGAACACACAATCGAAGTGCAAATTTGTGTTGCCCATTTTTTTCATCAGAGTGCGTGCGCATAGACGAGGTGGTTTGTATAAAATAGCTTTCCCGTTGAGGCTGTATTTGAGCATTAATTTAAAAATACCAGATCGTTAGAAAATAATCTGATCCTCAAACGAAAGTTCATTTTAGCAAAAAGTGTTATTTCATTTTAAAAGTCGAATTTCTGCTCTCTTTATCTTTTAATTTCCTTCCACAGAAAAAATAAATGTTCACTCTCGCCTGTTCTTTTGTCAAACATATCAATATGACTTTGTAATAACAATAATAGGTTAGATTACTACCGACTCTCTATTGCTTTTAATGGAACTTTTGTTAGCCATACTACAGGAAGTAAGCAAATAAATAATGTATATTTCATTCATTATACGAGTATCTTCTGTTACTTTTGCGCCTAAACTACTTCACTCATCCTGATTGTCAGTCAACTATTACAATGACCGCAGGTTTCTACATTTTGACCAATCAGCCTTAGTCAAATTAAGTTCAATGTAGATACAAAAAATGATTAATTTTGTTAGGTTTGAATTAGTTAAAATATGACTTGGTTTGAAGGGGCGAGCATGTCTTGCCTCCTACAGACGTTTCTGGTCGCAGCGCACTGAGCCTAACCAAACGTACGACTTCGGTGCAACCTTATTACTTTATGGGATACAGCGTGTGTGTGCGCCATATACATTGAACTGCATGTAAGCATCCCACGCATGCGTTGTCAGATAATCAAGTGTGTACAATTATCCGACAGAATGCAGCACCGTCGTGGCCGGGCAGATCAAAGACGGCCCACTCGTTCTGCCCGGAGACTGATTCCATCAATAAGAGGGGTTTGTTTTCGGACGTGTCTGATGTTATATTTAAGCGCATGTGGGATTCACAATATAGTAGAAAGAATACAACTAGTAAATAACGAGGCCGAAGGCATGCTGAAATCCAGCAATGATCCTTAAGAGTATTTTAAAATAAAATATAAATAATTAATTTGTAATATAAATATAAAATATTAATATAAATACTAAATAATTTAATTTGTTTATATATATATATGTGTGTGTGTGTGTGTGTGTGTGTGTGTGTGTGTGTGTGTGTGTGTGCTTGTGTGCTTGTGTGCGTGTGTGCGTGTGTATGGTCAAAGGACACATGGTCTCTAGATCCTTTGATGTCAAATTGATGTTTGAAGGGCAAAATTGATGTTTGATCGTGTGTTGGCAATATCTGGAGACAATATGGTATACATATGGCTCCAAGACAAAGACAAGCACTGGTGCTGGAGTGTATGACCATTAATGCTGTGTTCGGGAGAATTTGAAACGGGCCGTCAAGAAGTCTTAAATTCATATTCATACCGATAGTCAGGCAGCAATAAAAGCACTTGCGTGTCAGTTCAGTCCAAGTTGGTCTGAGAATGTCGTGAGAACCTCAAAGCTCTGTCCTTGGGTGACCGAGTAACTCTTCACTCAGTTCCAGAGAATAAGGGGATTGAGGACAATGAGGAGGCATCCCACTCCGTCTGGCTAGAGTGGGATGTGCATGTGAGTTTATTGGACCTGGGCCGGCTTTAGGGATCTTTCTGTTATTGGCCAGATCTGCGTATTTATATACGCAAACCAAGCGTAAGCGCCACAGTAAGAGCCACTTAAGCAAGCCTCTAAATGGAGCGGCAGTCGTCTTGGGCAGAGGACAACTCAGGAAAATCATGGAGCTCATTATTGGACACTATGGTCTGAGGGTACACATGAACAAGATAAGTATGTACCATCGAGAAACCGTTTGTAGGTTATGCAGAAAATATAACACATAATTCATGATTGCTAGAAGGAGGCTAGGGGTTTTTGGTTTCCAGGACCCTAGAGATCTTCAGCAGAATGAGCTAGTCTGTGGACTGTTGGAACTTACTAAGGCCATCAATCTGCTGAACTAGTTCTCAAGAGGTTTAATTACACAATAGGTCCGTGACCGCAGTGCCTGGGGTTGTATTATTCCTTCCTCTAGTTTCAGTTTCATATATATATATATATATATATATATATATATATATATATATATGTATATATATATAATATTAAACAAACAAGTTCTTATAAATGAATTAAACAATAATTAAATGTTATTAGTGTGTTTAACAAACCATAACTGTCGTAATAATAAAGTCATATATATCACATCATGTAAGCCTGCGTACAACAGCATCTAGTGCACACACGAGTTCGCACATGTAAATAAAACCCGCCTATTTACAGAAATAGCACAGTTACTGCGCGTTGAAATCACTACTTATTTAACAAAATGATAAATAATTATAAGTAACATTCTCCTACTTTAAATATATCCCTGAACCGTTTATATACGATCTCTTTCTTATATTAACTGTATGTATAACACTTGTGAATATGTATTATATAAACTCGCATGACAGAAGTTATAGTCTGTTTGATATCACTAAACAAATTGAATACAAAGATCGGGACACGATAAAGCAATAAGTAGGCGATCTGATCACGGCTACAGTAAATAGTTATTCTTTACGGCACCAGCGGGGCCGACATGTGTTGCGGAATGTCCAAGGTCAGGGGGTAATATTTACATGTGAATGAACATTATTTAATAGTATTAACGCCAATGGAATCTGGTGCAAGTTGTGTTAGATTAAGTACTCGTAAAAGCAGTTTAGTTTCCTTTAAATATTGCTGGAGATTTTGCTGTGCAATTCGCTTCAGACTTTAGCTCAAAGGTTTGTATTTTAGAAATTTTCTAATTTAGAAATACATTTTTCTTAAAAAATAAATTTTTTAATTATTAAATATTGTTTTTTTTTTAGTTTCCCAATAAAATTATCCGGACACACATGCAATTTAATACAGTGAGTTTGAATATTATATGTTTAAATATTAATATTATTGTATTCGTAGTTGATTGGAATCTAACTTAATATTTTATACCGGATTATAACTTAATATTTTGGATTAGCTCAATATTTGTTACGTATGACAATGACACGAGTAACAGCTGTTTTAATATTTCCTCACAGCTGGTAGCTAATGGATGTCCTTCCTCAAAGTGTGTGGTTACAGGGGGACTTCTGATCCATTCCAATCTGTTCCATTCATATAGGCCTAACTTGTAAATTTCATTTTTTTATTACCTCGATTGTTTTTAACTTAAGGAGGCCATAGTTAGTCTAGCTCCCAAAGGACGTAAACTATGCTAAAATCATGTAATTCCAAATAAGCATTGTTTTCCGAAAATATCCGACCACCTTGTCTTGTACGGATACATTTTATTTGATTATATCGAATAGCTGAACATTTAATTCTGGTCAGTTGCTCATTTGAATACCTTCTACGAAATACGGAGACTCGGTGGTTGATGTGGCTAAAGCAACGGTCAGTCTGCTGCGTCTGTGAAAAGCGCACCTATATTTTCTTAGTTCTAGCAGCACCTACTCACGTGCTTTTCCCTTACCCTTTAATGATCCCTCGTAAAGTATGGACGTTAAGCAAAATAATGAAAAAAAATTTACAGAAATATGTTCAAAAATTTCAAGACAGACTGAGTGAGCTGACGTATTTGCCATAGCAAAATTAAAAATTTCGAGATACTTGTTAATATAGATGTGGGAGTACCCACTAAATGAACGATTCTGGTACATTGAATGGAAGAACAAGAAATCTTTAA
Source organism: Callitettix versicolor (assembly GCA_022606455.1). NCBI lineage: Eukaryota > Metazoa > Arthropoda > Insecta > Hemiptera > Cercopidae > Callitettix > Callitettix versicolor. The sequence goes on along the minus strand of CM040190.1, from coordinate 35,977,960 downwards.
ACTTCAACATTTCTATATTTATAAAAACCATTTATACAGAAAGCTTCTAAATTACAGAATATTTATTCCAAACTTTAGGCTAACTATTTAAAACTTCATCAAGTATGATTTCCAAGATTTCAATTAGCTTGTATTTTGATTTTGATAAATTGCTACTCAAAACATCAATCTACCCATCTACATCATCTATTCATAACGTCAATCTCTAAGTAAAAATCCACGTTGCATCTTATGTTTAATTTTGTACTTTAATGAAATCTAGATTAATAAATGAAAACAGATTTATGCAATAATTCCATGTTATTTTTTTAAAATATGTTATTTTTTTAAAATATGCTATTTAAAATGTTTCTTCCTTCTTTATGTAACAACTAAATGTTTTGCTTCATTTGTAAAGTCAGTGATTGTTCAATAATTTTAATACTCTTTAATAGTCTTCTTTGTGTTGAACATAACGACAGTGTCAACTACTAATTGTGCTCCTTCTTGTGTTGTTCTCTTTCCTCGTCCTGTAGAAATATTATATAAGTATGTTATACATTTTTTGCGTTATTTGCGTCACATTACATGCCTTGTTGCATTCTTACTAATATTCCGGACAACTGAAGTATTTTAACCTTTCGCTTAAAATTGTCATGATCTGTCTCTTTGTCTTAAACTCTAGGTAGTTCCTATAGTAGTTGTGTTTAAGGTTCGCAGTGCATATAACGGTTATAAATAAATTCCTTTGGTGATAAAACGTTAAGATCCCCATTTGGATTACTGGCGGCTAAGATAAGCAACGGATAAGTGGAGATACTTTGCATCCGCTTATCACGCAGCTCCTCTTCTTTATCTATGGCCATGTCCTAGTTAAGAACGCAGTATGTTATCAGATGCTTGGCCGCAGACAAAACCTTTCTAGCGGCGATGTAACCGCAGCTGCTTTAATTACTGCTAATCAACGATCTACAACCTGGCCGAGCCTGTCCGGTCTCATTCACTAATGTCTTCTTATTGCTTCTTCAGCCATTAAAGAAATGCCTTCTTCTTTGTCAATGAAAACTGTTTAAACAAATGTTAAATTTATCAAGATCAAAATACAAGTTAATTGAAATCTTGGAAATCATAACTGATGAACTGTGGTTAGCCCAAATATATATATATATATATATATATATATATATATATATATATATATATATATATACGATTTTAAAAAAATCTGCAATTTTGAAATTTAAAAATTTCTTGTTCCCACAATTTTAGGAATTACTTATAAAGCTCAAAATGTTTTTTTAAATTTAATGGGAAATAACAACAGCTAGACAATTGGGCGGCGAAAATTAAAACTGTTTTTTAGTCAAAAAATCCAGTTTATGGTGTAATTTTGAATTACCGAATATGTTGAATATATGTTGAAATATGTTGAATTTGAATATATCTCAATAGGGACATTTAATGTATGTTCCTTATTTTTGTGACATAAGGGGTAACAAGCTTCCATCTGTTATCATATCAGTAGAGATCACTGCAATATCCAATGCCATTGAAAATAACAACGAAAATTTAGTCTCAAGAGCAGCGAATATCAATTCCAGCTTATCATATTCAGACTGTATAGACAGTCAGACTGGGGTCAAATTTTTAACCAGGGAATCTAGGACCAAAAGCGGCACCTCCATAAAAATCGGTGCCAAACCCTTCTCTGAAAAATTAAAAAAATACTTTCCCCGATCAAACCTTAATAATTTTTTTTTTTTTTTTAATTATCAAGGTTTGATCGGGGAAAGCGAGCTGTATACCCTTCGAACCTAAGCAGCCGCCTCGGTGGTCTAGTGGATAGCGTACTAGGCTTTCACCCCGAGGACCCGGGTTCGATTCCCGGCGAGGGCTTGGCATTTTCATACGCTATAAATCATCCCACCGTCTGCATTAGCCCAAGTGTGCACAGTAGTCGGACGTTAAACACAAAAAAAAAAAAAAAAAAAAAAAATCGAACCTAAGCCTGTAATCAAAATACCCATACCTATGTGATCGAAAAAAGAAAGCTGTATACCCTCCGAACCTTAAGCCTGTAACCAACCTGCCCTATAACTTTTTAATCGGGAAAGAGTCTCTCACCTATGAACTTCAAGCCTGTAACCGAACTAACCTATACTTTTGTGATCGGAAAAAGAGAGCTAACAACCCTACTGTATACAGCTTAATTATTACGCTAGAACTTATGCACTTAACGAGTATATGTTAAAATAGTATTTTAGGACCTTGGGCGTACAAGACGTAAAATGCGATTATACGCACCAAGTGCATATGTTGCCCGAAGGCTAGCGTAGCCTGTGGAGTGTGGTGCATACGATCATTTTTACATTTACGGGTCTAAGGTTTGGAGATGAAATTTGAAATAAAAAAACGCATGTTTTTTATCACCAATCAACCGGCGCTTTTCTTGAATCCTCCCGGTAACTTATATGGCCAGTCCGAGCGTGTGTATAGTTTTGGATTAGAATCCCCGTACTTACTTACCGGGCACCCTGTGCATAACAAAAACAAAGTCAGATTTTACGCTACAGCAAACAAATTCAAACACAAAAGCCTATAGTAAATAAATCCCTGCCAACATTACATAACCTAAGTTATTGTAAAGGCATAACCTTCACGTTAATCGCGGCAGTAAGGCGTTAGCCGTATGAAATACTGTGTATGCAAATAACAAGTAGAGCGGAGCGAGCTGGGGGAATGTCGCAATACGTCCTTGTCAAGGTCAGCCATGGGTCAGAGCCAGAGTTGATATCTGCAAAAGGATCAAGTAATGTTAGCCAAGGTAACACCCGGCCTCTGTGTATTAGTTGTCCAGACGCCACTTGTAAACACTTCATTTACAGATGTAGTCTTCAGTTAGCATTTAAGTGTTGAAAGTGAATAAATTTATGAACTTAATTTCCGTCTTATTAAATTTAATGTCTCAGTTATTTGGCGAAAACTTTCGAGGACTTTTTAACATGTAGGCTATCACGCTTTAAGGCTGGTTGTTATGGATTTTGCGTGATGAGAGTGCACAAATTTATACTGATATACAATAATATATTTTTTGCGTCAAAAGTCTCATATTGAATTATGAGACTCTGTGTTTCTGCCCGGGATCAAACCGGGTATCTTGCGCGAGTGACGCGCACGTGATAACCACTAAACTACGGAAACTTCGAAGCAGTTTGACCGATGTAAATGTATGAATGAATAGTTAATTTATTTTTTATATTAGTAGTTATTAATTTGTAACAATCAGCAGATTTCATTGAACAGCTGAGAGGCTATAATAAGTTTTAGGTTATGCCGTGTTTTTGAACAAATTATCACAATTAAAATAAAAAAAAGAAGTGAAAACATGATACATGATTTTTATTTTTGGTTCAATAACAGAAATGTTTTGTTCATATATTATCGATGTCTTTTTTGTGCCCAACATAAGGAATGTAAACAAACGTTTTTTTAAAATACAAATAAATCACTTGAAATTTTAATAATTTTTTTTACTATTAATTTTATTAAACGCACCTTTTATAAAAACACGTAGCAAATTCGATATGGATTATTATTTTGCTCAGTTTAAACTGGCCCTCATTACTCTTACCGTCATTAATACATTAGAGCACATTGCAGTCTTTTGGAAACTGAGTGAGATGTTATATTTTGAGTGAGTGAAGCCTCTCTATTTCCTTTACTGTGAAAATAAAATCTAAAAATGTTACGACAGCTTATCAAGGGACAAACGTTAATCGTTGTTCGTTTTGTTGACCTCGGAGAACGTATCTAACTTAACCAGAAGGTGGACCAATAATTACGTGGCCACAATTTTCAATTTTGTGATAAAAACTGGATCTTTTAGGGCTACATTTACATAACCTTACAATTTGGTAATCCTTTAATACAGTTCCTTTAAGCAAATACGGTTTCGCTTGCAAGCAGGTCACCAGTTTTCAAATATTCAAAATTCTAAACATGTACAAACTATTTCTGCCAATTTATCAGAATTTCTGGAAACTTGATATACAATGCATGCGCAGAATGCACTTTTCGCCAGCACCGTTCCAGCCATATTGTAAGTTCCGCAATTCAAAATACAAACTTTATACAACACATTTTCCCCTTAAAAATCATTACAAAACACATTAACGATGTTGATCAAATTTATCTGATGCATAATATTTAACTATCCAAACTTATACAATTTTGTTTCAATAATAGCAGAAAATCTGTGAAGGTTTCAAAATCATCTCAATTATATCTTTAGTGACATAATAAATGAGGATTTACAACTTAAATCAATAAGCCAATGTTGATAGTAAATATAATTTACAGTAAATTGAATGAAATAAAGTGAACTCTAACTGACTTCGAGACAACTGTGTAATTTTGTAATTTACAAAAAGTTATAATTTTTCAATTTAGTCTCACACTATGAATTTATTCGATTTAAATTATGTTAACCTAGTGTAAATGCTACTGCCTGGACAAATGTTTTGATGAACTGTTGTTGAGAAATTAGAAATAATGGAATAAATGTCGCACATTTTTTGGTTTAATGCAGGTTGTTCTCGAAGCGGACCTATTCACCGTCAAACAAACTAATATGTTTTGTGCAATATGGGCTTATTTTACACCATTTTATTAATAACCGTGGGAAAGTCTTGCAATATATTTTTGCATATATTTCTTTCTGTGATATATTTAAATTGAGTATCGCAGAAAATTTTCAAAGTCAACCTGTCTATTGCGTCCAGCAAATGACATATTTCCTCGTTTGCTGGTAGTAAAATTTCTTATACAGATGATATTTTAAGCCACAAATACCCCTGGTTCTCCTTGGCGGTACACGTGCGGGGCGACCATGACACTCCCCGCTCCAGATGAAGCACCCGACATCTCTCGTTCTGACCTTTTGGAAAGGTGGAAAGTTGCCAGTTGCGATCCGTGTGATGTAAGTGTAACAGTTTATCTACTGCCGCACGTCGTGTTTCAACCTTTGCAGTCATCATTAGTGGCGGGCAGGTTCCGTGATACGATACAACGCAGCATGCGACGGACGTAAATCCATGATGATATTGTACTTTTTTTAAAGTATTATTCTCTTCAACTAAAAATGTTTTTTCATTAAAAAAACTAAAATCAAAAAATGTGTTTAAATTCACTGTTCTAACACATTATAATTTCTTAAGTGTAAACAATTTATTGCTATGCTTTATCAAAAATTGTCAGTGGAGTTTCTGATTTTTGGTTTCCAAAGAGTATATTTTTTTGTGGTAATTGATGAGGGTCAGGTAGCACAATTTAAAATGAACACCCTGGCTATACTCCTGCTTACCCGGATTTTTCGATTGACTAATAAAATATATGAAATGTCTGATTAAAAAAAGTTGACGGATTAATGACATTTCTTATTTTCTTATATTTCTTATTTTTTCCCTTAGTTTACGCCCTCATTGTAGCACTTCAATCAGTCCATACACTTCCAAGTCCAACGTCGCTATAGAAAGACTAGCGTTTCAGCCTCTCCTTCCGTTCCCAAAATTTCTTCATTCTGTCCAACCTGGCTGCCCTTTGTTCATCAGTTATGGTATAGGTCTTTCGTTCAAATGTTGTTAGCTTGAATCGCAGATATTTATTCCTTAGAATCCTCTTCTCTGCTCTACTTTCAATTTGCGGCACCGTCAAATTTAACTCTTCTAAATCACTCTGGATCTCTTTGAACCAATTATTCTGCGTTTTAATCTTCCAGAAATAGCCAAATACCTGTTTCACCAGTCGGATTACTGGAAGGCGTGCTATATGGCCGAAAAAAGCAATTCTCCTTTTCCGTATCGTGTCTATTATTGACTCACTTTCTCGATATACCACTTCATTCGGTAGTAATCTCCATTGGCCATAAGAAATAAATATTTATTATTTATAAAAATCTAAACGAAATGTTAATGCTATATTTTTTAAATATTGATAAATATTTCTGTAAAAAATACACTTTTAACTGTTAATGCACAACCGGGAGATATTTTAAAAAAATATTAATCAAAACTGTTTAAAATCTAATTAGTAAAATTACAAATTACTTGAAATTAATTTTAAAAGTGAATTTTGATAAAGTACCTAAACAAATTCAATAGGTATCTCCGGCTTCCAGGATAACCTGGTTCATAACCAAAATCTGAAAAACCGGCCCAATATTTCAATTGGGGAATCGTATTTTGTTTAAATTTTCCTAACACGTGATTTTTTATAATTCAGTTGAGTGCACCAAATATAAAAATATTACTCTTCCAAAGTAAACAAAGTAAATTAGATGAACCCAGACCGTAGTTGGGATTATTTTGGAGAGATAAGGAACACACGATTGCTTAAGTTGTTCATTTTAGGATATTTTATATAATTTATAATAATAAATATGAGAAAGTTGTCCACTATTTATTTGTAAATTAAAACAAGAAACTATTATTGGTACATTTATGGAGAATAGAGGAACAGATAAACATAAAAATTTACAGAAATATAAAATCAGTAAATGATTTTATTATGAATTTATTTATTTTTATTTAAAAATTTATTTAAATACTACAACCACAGATATTTCCTTTTATATGATTTTAATACTTCATTTGCTGGAAAATAACGTTTTATCAAACGTTTATCCATCCAAACGCACTTGGACGAAGCAAATGACTTCTTTCAGCACCTCCAAGGTTAAAACACATTGATTTTGAATTAACTATTTAAATGCATATCATATGTTCAATTTTCGTACTTGTAAAAAAATTGATAATGGATTATCGCCTTAACCTAATTTGGCAAATCACAGAAGTAAGCCTAAAGAAGATCAGATTCCTCGACATACAGTCCTCACCCGAGTACCGATAGACATCCGTTACTGCTCACAGGACATCATTTCATCCGACCTCTATCAACAAGTAGTGAACGGAAAAGAAAACTTCAAAGGAAGTGTTATGTTTGATATAACATGAAAAGTAAGGAACAAAAAGGAAAACACACTTCCTTTGAATGTTCACAGTGTAACGTTGCGCTGTGTGTGGCCTATATCCGTGTTTTGAGGATTATCACACAAAGAAAATGTTTTTAATTTTTATGTATTTCTACAATAAAATAAATGAGTATGGATTAATTAAACAAAAAAAAAAAACAAAAAACAAAACGTTTTCACTCCTTTGTGACAGTTTTGTGAAAATATTCTACTCACTCTGATCTCAGCTTTAATGACGTCATATCGTCTTTACTCGCCAGAGGGTTAATAACTACGCTAATATGAGGAAAAGTCAAACTTCCCATTCTTGCAACAACTGCAGATTTTTACAAAGTGTAATTTTCTTTTTGCAAAGTTTTATAAAGTTTAAACTCGTGTGGTCAATGTTTAAACAATTTTGAACAATTGTTCAAATAAAAATAGGCTTAAACCGAGTTGTACTTGTGTAACATCCATACACATCTGTTTACTTACACCAAGAGTAGCTTGTACAACCTGCAGCTGCAGCGTCAATACGTTACCCCGTAATAATGCTGTAGCTCCGCTATCGACGCCTGAGGAATCTTGACCCGCTTTTTACTCACATTATTTTCAAAATTGCCCGCACCTAAACGGTTATCCTAAGCTGACCGCTTCTCTGCGACCTTTGACCCTTAAATTTTACGAAACGCGCTTTGAGATTGAGAAAATATTTACACGATTTGGGAGCTGATGGACTTCCGGTTTGTGCAAGAAAGGAACGACCTTTGGCCTGTTAAAGTGGCTTCACCGCAAGATTGGGCTGGGCGGAGTGGTGTAGACTGGACCCGTAAATGACGCTGCGTGATTGGATACGCCGGCAGGATGAAATAGATATAACACTTCCTTCGACATTGAAACTCATAGATTCATGGAATTTCTAATGCACATAGGCTATGTATTATATTGGTAATATAGCAAATTTATTTCCTTACTGTACTAACATAAAAATATTTTGTGATTTGTCATAATATTACCATTAACTGAGTACTGTGTGTGTGTGTGTGTGTGTGTGTGTGTGTGTGTGTGTGTGTGTGTGTGTGTGTGTGTGTGTGTGTGTGTGTGTGTGTGTGTGTGTGTGTGTTTTGCGACGTCTCGGACTTACCCAACGTTATGCGTTTCTCCTGAACCGACGAGAAAATCGATGCTTTTTCATGCTGTTATAGAACTTTAATCGATTAAATTTTTCTTAGTAATAAGAAACATAAATGCATTGCTTAACTAATTTCATTAAATTTCAAAAATTTATTTTGCTCTTTTTATTTACTTATATTTTTATAAAATAACCCTTTCGCGCGTGCGTGCGTGTGATATATATATATATATATATATATATATATATATATATATATATATATCTTGTTTGCTGAAGTATTAGTTAAAAATAATCAAATAGATTCAATTTCTAAAGAAGGTAAGAGAATGAATGTCTCATAATAATTTTTGGATGCACATTTTGCTTGTTATATTTGAATATTTATAAAACATAAATACATAATATTTTTAAACGACAGGAATGGTTTGTTAAAATTTTGAAACAAGTAAACACTTTACTCCGGTTTCAGTTCTGAAAGATTGGTTGCGCTGAAACTTGATTACTGCCAACCATTTATCTTAACAACGTTCCACCATCTTTAATTGACTACTGATTTACGACCTGTGAAAATATGGATTCTGCCGTATGGCGACATTTTACAGACAGGTTGGGGCGGGTTTTTATTAAAGAAATTAATGGCAGTTCAAAGGAACTTGTGAGATCATGTTTTGCAACTTGCTTCACCTTTCGTGACAGTCACAGACGCTTAATGCTAGTTTTATTGTCATATCGTAGTTCGAGTGATAAAAACTATGGTACTTTGGTTTAGTTATTATGCGTGTTTGGTAAAAAGTCTTTTTGTAAAAGTGAAATCCTAAATATCCAAGTTTTAGGAGATGGAAAGAAATACGCTGTCTGTGGGATGAAGTACATTGCGATACAGAACATCTGCAGAAGCTGAACTCCCAATGTTTTACAGAGTGATACAGGGAGCTCAATCAATATACATATATAAATATTGTAGCTTCATTTCTAAACTGGAACAAGTTTTCAGAAGCAACGTAATTAAAATGGGAAACAAAGAGAAGGCACATCAATGTTTTGATGGTATGAACAATTCGCACTTGAAGACAATAGCAAAGAAGATAATATCAGAGACCTGCTGTCTCTCTAAGTCTTCCTTGAGGAACCTTCCTTAAGAGAAGTTTGCTAAGGGTATGCCCATGAAATTGTCCTATCTTATATGGTGTTTCCTCTTGATCCCCGAATAGATGTACTACATCATGCCTTGACTCGGTCCCCATGACTTAGCAATCATTCTTCTAACTGCCATGAATGACTTGTTGACTCTTTTCATGATGCTCCCGAGATGATAATTCTAGGTTAGTTTGATGTTCAGCACAAGCGTAGATATCTCACCTCGTTTACGGCATTGACTATCTCCCCAAAAGAGCTTAAACACTTATAGATAAGGTGTGCTTATCTTATCCTTCCTCTTAGTAGTAAAGGAAACCAGAGTAGTTTTTTGGAGTTAACTCCTAGGTTGTCCTGACGACACCAGGTTTACACTAGTGAGATCCACTCACTTCATGCTGTCACTGGATTGGCACTACCGCATCGTCTTCATATTCTTGAGTTTAGCATTTAACCGAAGGGAGAAATTTCAGTAGTGAGTCCGCCACAAGGTTCCACAGTAGAGGGGAGAACCGCCTTTGGATAGCCCCTAACAACCTCCACTTCCACTTCTTCTCCTACCTAGCACGTTAGCTACAACCATCCTCCCATGTCCCACATCCAGTCGTACACGGTTTTATTTAAAAAAAGTTTGTTTTGTTTTTGTTATTTTAAGGCGAAAGCACATTGAAGCTATTATCGCCTCCCTAAATGTAAGTGTGAGTGTAAAGTGTTAAAGTCGTAAGTATAGTGTTGTAAGTGTAAGTGTGTGTTAGACTCGGGTACCGCTAGGGACGTCTAAATCCTCTCAAATAGGTGAAGTAAAGTCATTCACAATACATATCATAGTTTGCATATTAATCAAGAAATACACAAACCTATCAACCATTTAAAGAAATTGTGCAATGTTCACAGCTGAGGCCGCGGTTAGAACAAACTATCTCACCCCGGAGCGTAACATTTTGCTTGTTTAAATACAATTTTTCTTGTCTGCTGGAAACAATAGTTGTAGACATATTTATTATTTTTTTATCTAACATTCACCTTCACAAAGGATATTGCAAATAAACTAGATTACTGTTTGAACAGCACATAATTTTTATTGAGCCATAGTAACAGTGAACTATTGTAACGGATCATTGTTTAATCGTTGCAGATTTTATTGCAGAAAAGATATTTATTTTATGAAGTTTTGTTATAGCTGTTGTTAAACAAATATGCCATGTTTGGGATTTTATTTAAACAAATTTATAACTGAATATTTTTATTTTCGTTTTTAGAGACAATTAATATGAAAAACATTCAATATGTTAACAAAGAATTGTTTTCCTCTTATTTGTCAGGTTGACATTCCTTTAAATGTCAAAATTATAAGAACATATTAAGTATATTACAAAACTATAAACCTTTTGAATACTTCTAAATAATTGTTCTAAATTTATTATCAATTAAAAAAATGAATCTAATACGTCAGTCCTATTTTATTAATTTTTAATGGTAAATTAAAATTGTTGACTATTGTTTTTCCTTAGGGCTTCGCTCCATCGTCTCCATTAACGGTTCAGAGTTCGACTCAACTGTTTTTTTCCTAGTGTATACCTTTTTATCTACGCAGCTTTTATGAGGAGCAGCCTCTCGTGAAGATTAACAAAATTCCAAATTTTAAGTTTATAAAGTTAAAGAAGATAACATAGCCTTTAGAAACATTGTTTTAGAAAAATATGGAAATTTTTAAAGTTTAAAAAATCCTCTTATACAAACGTACAATATCTATCGTTCGATTTTTACAGGTAAAATATATAAATATAGCCTAAAAAATAGGCTACATTAATCTACGTTAATTATAGCTTTAAAAAGTGTTTCTAGGAAAATCCCTATCGAACGAAGTTTGTGGTTTTTGGTGAAATACACATCGATGGAAAAATAATTTTTTTAAAATGTATTACATAATTAATTTCTATTAATTGTTAAAACATCTTGTGGCAAATGAACTGTCTAAGAACATTTTAGAAATCTTCTTTACATCAGATCCATGACCTGGCAGAGGAAACAAGGCTTATTGTTTACAATATTTCCTGAAAGTTAGTTTTTTTTCAGGTAACGGCTACAGTATCACAAAGAACCTAAAAATGGTTCTTGAAACTAAAAGTTTGTAACACACAAAAGTAAAGAAGTAAAAGTAATTGCGAGTAAAGTTCAAAGTTGAAGTTAAGTTTACTTTAAGTAATGAACCGATTGGCTGTTCGTATCAGTAGCGGTCAGCTTAATTGTCCTGATTACTATCTGCAATTAGCGAAGGGCATCTGTCCTGTTCCGTTTACTGGTCGTTAAAGTCTCCACGACTCCCGTACATAATTACTTGCGGTTACACGGTACTTTATGAAAGCTGAGTGAGAGAAATGCTCTGAATTAAAACATAACCTAGAATGTTAGAGAATTATAATTGAAATTCTAGTTATTGGATGATACGCGCAATTATAGTTGTCGGTTGAAAACCGGGATGATTAAATCTTTACTGAACAAGAGTGTTTTGTGTCAAATACGTATGCACGAACTTGTGCACGCGCACTGTATTAAATACATGCAATTTTCATGATCAGTAGTTTAAACAAAAATTATTCAAAGGAACAATAAATGGTAATAATAATTTGTAAGGAATTTTAAGAATAAACCATGGCCGCTTGAAATAGTTTTAAATACATTTTTAAACTACATTCGATTGATAGATACGTTAATGACCATTAATTAAACAACAGTTTTTTTGACATTAACAAAAAACTAATTGTCAGTTTAGTTTTGGAAGTGATCATGATTTGAAGTACAGAACTTTTTTTTAAAATTTCGCCAAACAAATTTCAATGAAATTTGAAATTTCTATTGAAACTTTGTTTAATTAATTGAAAAGCAGATTTACATTTTCACCAATTAAGAAATCTCCATTGAACACAATAATAAATCTATAGGCCCCTAAGTATTTTATAAACACCTTTCCTTAACAGCACAACTTTTCAACTTTCGTTTAGCTTTAAGCATATTCAGATTGTTCAACTACTGATTTCAATTCACGAACTTATTAACTTCAACCTAACTAATTGCACTCATTTCCGGTCGCTGTTATGAACAGATGAACGTCTTCCTGTTGTACGCGTAGATATATTCTCCAATCTGTATTTTAGATCATACACACACTCTTTACATCTCTTTGCAATTAAATTTTAAAATAATTAACAATAAAATAAGTAAAATCTTTTGAAATAAATTCAAAATTATAATTTTATGAAACTTATCGAATCGTGGAAAGTTCCAAGGGCGAATGTGTTGCATATGTTTAAAAAAATAATCAGTATGAGTGAAATATTAATTCAACTACCAGCATGAAACTAGTAGGTAAATATTTTTGGGCTAGTCAGAGATGGTGAGCTAAAGGAAAGAATTATTAAGACAAAATGTGACAAATTATTTAAAAATTTAATAAAAAAATATTAAAACAATTATTAAAAACTTTTATAACGATATCATATATTAATTTAGTTTAATATGGATTTTCCAACTAATTCGCGAAATATTTTATTATTTCAATGTTTCATAATGGGTTGTGTTACAGGTCTTTATATTTAAAACATCTGAGAAATTGTGTGTTGTAGTCACTGATCTTTTGAAAGTTTTAAATTTCTGAACTCAATATTGAATTTCATAAAAGGCTCTAGGATAATTTTGTCCAAGGGGTTTTATCATAAGATTATTTAAGTCTTTTTACAAATGTAATTTAAAATTACAGCAAGGGTTAGTGCGGGTTTTGTGAAATTTGGTTTATTGTACTTTTTTAATTATCTTAATCAGTCTTATAAATTTTTCTGAAAAATTACCGTACTCTTTATATTAGTGAAGGTGTGCTTAAATTGTGCACACCAACAGTTTTAATTGGCATTTAAATACCACACGAAAAAAATTGTGCCGTGTTTTTACAACAGTTATTTACTGAAACGTTAAAGATACGTTTGGTAGAATAATTTTTTTATCAAAGTTGGTAGTATTTGTTTTTGTCATTTAGCTTTTACGAAGCTCTGCCGATACAATCACATATAACCGTAATACCATATTCATCGACAGTGAATGTATGTTAAGCCATTTGTCCGACAGAGACACAATGTACTTAGCGTTTACCCTTTATGGCTACGTGTTCTTTGCGACAAGTTACAAGTTTCGACACGAGATGGCAGCAGTACGGCTGAGCAGCGATTGCTCGACATTGTTGATTCGTTAAAAAACAAAACATAAAACATTATAACAAGGGCTAATGTGCCGAAACCAAAATATCACAACGGCTCAATGAATGCTATTTTAATCCAAACAACGGATTCATTATTGTAATATGAACGTACCAATAACTTAGAAAGAGACATGGGATGTTTATCACTTAACAAACTGTTTTCAAAAATGTATTTTAAAAATCAAAAATATCCAATATTACAGTTAGAAATACTTTATTAATGTTTTCTACTATTAAATAAATAAAAACTTTAGATAGTGTATGATTTTGAAATAATTATACTGGGACTTTTCCAATATGTTGGTTTCTATACAACTTCAGAAACAATTTCAAATACAACCAGAGCTTTATGATTGAGTAGATTATTTGAGTTGAGCAACTTTTCTACTTAGGTAAATCATGAATTCAACAACTCTCCAAAAACGTCGTGTACCATTATAAGATTTAAGCCACTGAGTTGTATGAAAGTTAAAAACTTCGCTGAAGAGGAGCTTAAAAGTAATTTTACACACAAAGAAGAGATTTTAATATATACTACTTATTATTAAGATATTTATAATAATAATAATAATAATAATAATAATAATAATTATTATTATTATTATTATTATTATTATTATTATTAAAAATATATATAAAATATATAAAACAATAAATATAAAAGATATTACAAGTAATAAAAAATATTACATTCATTTGTCTCATATAGGAACGAATTTCTGAAAACTAATACTTCCACTGAACAACATTGCATTATTTTAGGAAAGTAAAGGGAGAACGACATCACTGATAGAACAAAATGGCGATCAGTGTTGAGAGGAGGACATGTTTTACATGGGTTGTAAGGAAAGAAAAATAATAATCATAAAAAAATACTTCGACAAGACATACGGAACTGATATTACTGCCTGTAGTATTAGCAAGATGGAATAATGTTAATGGAAGAATGAAGAACGTTAAACCAAAAAAAAGTACACGTGTAGAATTTGAGGATTTACAGACAAAAGTGAAGCTTTTGTTAACGATATCTTTGCTGAATATATAATTAGTTTGAAGATATGTTTACAAATATCTTGTTTCGTTTAAATAAATAAATACGTGAAATAGCTCAGGTACTGTAGTTATAGTAAAATATCAATTGTTTTATATTAATTCGTAAAGATCAGCTGATTTCATTGAATATCTGATAGGCTATATTAAGTTTCATTTTGTGTTGTTAAAAACTAGTAATATTAACAACAATTATTTTACGTTTATATCAATTTGGAATGTGTTACAAACTGTAAAAGTTGCACGTGTTCTTCAACTAAGGAAAATATCAAAACCAAGCAACACAACTTTTAATGTTTGATGTTCTTAATGTTCTTATGAGGTTAAGAAAAAGAAATAGGGATTCGTTTGGTCATTCGCTTCATATTTCCGTTACGTTCTTCCGTTCGTCAAACTTTTTTCCCATTCATTCCTCTCGCCAAAGCTAACATTAAAAGCTTCGCTTTAATACTATTGTATATTCTCTATAAATATGTATGCACTCTTGATACGGTTTCAGCTAATTTTTGGCTTTAACTGCCACTGCAGAGGTCTTGGAGATATTTTATTATACAGGAGAGTTTTAACGAAACAAATTTCAAAAACGGTAATTCTGTCAGACACTTTGCAGATGAATAATGACGTGGCAGTTAGGCTGGTAATTGCTCGGACAGTGTAAATGTGAAAGGTAAATGACATAAAATACTGTTACCGACTTTCTGTTATAAATAACGACCTTTATGCTACTCAATAAAGACCCCTTTCATTTCAGTGCTACCAACTGTACGCGAAGTAAATAGACTGCTAGCTAATTGACCGGATTGTTAACTGCCATAATGAAAGGTATTTTCATAGCTAAAGGTGTTCTGAAAGTTTGATTATTGTATTTCTTGATATATGCGAGGTCTTTCTTACATTACGGAGAAAGTTTAGTGATATTATAAGAGATCGACATCGTTATTTGTATGGTATTTGCTTTTAAGTTTCCTACATTTTTCTCATTTACAAATAATTTTAATTTTTTTAATAATATAGTTCATGAAATAATTTTATAACAAATAAAACGTTTTGTTATTTGGTTTTATTATATACAAAAAGAAAATTGATAAGAATTGACAGTAGGCTAGTGTTTTTTTTAAATTCATTAAATTTAATTCTTGTTTGTTCTTTCACAATTTATGCTCTTTGTATATTTTTACTTCGATGTTATTACCCATCGGCCGATTTAGTTTAAATTTATTTAAAACCAATATTATTCTAAAATGCAATGAATTAGTTTATATATTTCATTTTAATTTCGTTATAATAATTGGGAATATCAACGTTCTAAGAAATGTTACAACTTTAATAGGCTTTTCGCTATACCAATTATTATGGGTAGTGTAGAAAACGATTGTTAAACTTCGATTTACCCATCCATTTTCAGGTCTCCTGAACCCAAAAAAGGAATTTAGGATGAACGTCTGTTTGCCTGTGTCACTGGGCATAATGTTTGGGACTAAACTAATTAATCGATTTCGATGAAAATTGTCACATAGTTCTGGTTCTTCTAACATTTTTATTTTGTTAAAAAATTGCAAGGCTATTTTTGGATTAAAATCCTTAAACTGTAAATAATTTGATCAAAATGTACTTAAATGTAGTACTCAAACGAAATGTACTGTGTTATATTCCAAAAAACGTAATTGGAAGCTACTGAAAAAAACTTGAATTGGTTCTAATTTATGAAATTGGTACTCTAAATTTTGTTGATACATAAAGATTCGTAAGTCGACACAGTGTACTAAATTTGATTTAAAAGAAACTGTGGGTCGTGAGTAAATAGAAAAAACTAAAGAATGCCTGACCGACGTTTCTCGAGTTATTTTCGAACCGAGAATTTTTTTAGAGTTAAAATATAATACGCTGATTTCCGCAATAAATATTCGTTTACGCCCAAAATTGGGAACACAATCATATGAAAAAAATTTGAGAAATTATGTCGATTTTGCTGTTTTTGTGTCGATAACTTGAAAGCTTGATTTGTAGGGTGTAAATAAAGTCTTAGCTCCATTTATTTTGGCTGGCAAACTTCTACTATAGAAGACTTACTAATACGAACTGCAACTAAATAATGAATTTTACAGCTATTAAATAATTTGAACAGAAAAAATTATGTGAGTAGAAATGTTGACAAGTAAACCGTAAAAATGTTTCATAGACCTCAAAACACATTTATAAGACTGGACAGAAATTAAAGAATATTTCTGAATGAAGATTCAACCATACCGAGGAAGGAATACGTCTGCAAGTCTCTACAACTCGCAAGCAAACCTAACCTAACCTTACTGGACAATAAAATAACTGCGGACGCTTAACAATGCATCAAAAGAAAAGCAATTCCCAACAATGTATAGCGCCCCTCCCCTCTTGTGCTCTGAAGGCGTTGGTAATTACATTGCTACCGTGAGTAGGTGGATAAACTAAGCCGACAACATCTAAGAGGCAGTGGCAGACTCTATAAACATCGGATTGTAATGGGCGAGTTGGAGGTCTTTTAGATATATAGTTACTATTTAATTTTCACTATTTAAATGTAATAATATTTCTAAGTATTATATAATATCGGTAATATAAAATTAATAAGTAAAGTAAACCTGTAAATTGAAAATATTGTTACTGCCAATATAAAATCTCGTAGATAATATTGTAAGTATTAAAGCTACACAAACTGACTTACTAGCTTATTTTTTTATGCCAACTTGATATGTAGTATACTGCAGCAAATCACAGACGAGTAAATTAATTTTTCAAATCCCTGATTTTGAAACCCTACTATATTCCTTCAATTAATCAATAACTAATACTGGTACATGTGATAGATGACAAAAGTATTTGTTCAACATTCTATACAGCAAAATTGTTTGATTTTTGCTATTTCATCTTGCATTGGACTTGACTAGTAAGTTATTAATGAGTAAAGTAATTTGCAAAATTGTCCATTATGTTTTATTTAAATAAAAAACAAAGTTATGAGTTGAAGTCATTTTTATTATAGCAAACATTTTAATTTGAGACTAGCATCTTTATAATGTTTTGTTTTTCACCTTATTGGCAAATACAGTTTAATTCAGGACTAAGCTTCTCAAAATAATGCAGTTTTTTGGTAATTTTTATTTAATTGAAACATGTTTGCTTAACTTCCATACTTTATGAAAGATAGGTTAATGGAGACGAGAGATCAGCATTAACGAAAAGGGTTTACGGCAGTAACTGTGTCTCAGATGCGCAGTTCAGAGACGCAGCTGGCTGATCGGTGCTTTAACCACATCAACTAGAGTTTCTTTTTGGTATTTTTAAACACTATAGATAAATAAATAATAAGCAGTAACATTTATTGCTTGAATCTATTTCCAATTAATCGCTAAATGAATATGTATTAAATTTAAAAATCGATGAAGCCGTAGGTACTTGGTATATTAAAAATTAATTATTTTTTATTAACGATTTATGATGGTATTTTTAATTACAAAGTGACGATTGCAAAGTCAGATTGCAATTCGTTTTGGAAATTTATTTTCAATATTTTTTTTAAACTTTGTTCGTCACATTTTGCAAATCTATAAGCTATTTGCAAGAAAAACCCTTCAATCAAAATTCTAAGGACTTTGTTGCACAAACGTGAAATGTGATTGCAGTCAGGGTCCAGTTTTATTTTTTACTTTTTTCGTATCAATCTTAACGTCTTTTATTTAACATAACAGAAACTATTCTCCATGAACCATTAAAATTTGAGCAAAACCTGTTTCAATGATTTTGAGAAATTCGGCCCGATTATTTATTTCTCCTTTGCCGATGAAAAATAAAGTAATAATGATTTACTAATCTCTGGTTGTAGAGATGAATAAATATTATTTCAGCCTTTAGGTTAGATTTGGGGCTCCGGTATTTTACACAATTTCTGAGAAGATTTGTATTTTTTGGTAATATTCTTTAGTT
The DNA here is from genome assembly GCA_022606455.1 of Callitettix versicolor. Lineage (NCBI taxonomy): Eukaryota > Metazoa > Arthropoda > Insecta > Hemiptera > Cercopidae > Callitettix > Callitettix versicolor. The sequence continues at coordinate 35,959,450 of CM040190.1, read as the reverse complement.
AGCTGCAAAAACGTTAGTAAAAAGTATCTTTAGTAGCTACTTAGAAAAACTAAAACGTAACTGTCCTATAATAATTTGGGCAAATCTTGACTACTGTTATATTATTAGCTTGTCAAAACACTGTTATATTATTAGCTTGTCAAAACACTGTTATATTATTAGCTTATCAAAACACTGTTATATTATTAGCTTGTCAAAACACTGTTATATTATTAGCTTATCAAAACACTGTTATATTATTAGCTTATCAAAACACTGTTATATTATTAGCTTATCAAAACACTGTTATATTATTAGCTGGTCAAAACACTGTTATATTATTAGCTTGTCAAAACACTGTTATATTATTAGCTTGTCAAAACACAGTTATATTATTAGCTTGTCAAAACACTGTTATATTATTAGCTGGTCAAAACACTGTTATATTATTAGCTTGTCAAAACACTGTTATATTATTAGCTTGTCAAAACACTGTTATATTATTAGCTTGTCAAAACACTGTTATATTATTAGCTTGTCAAATCACTGTTATATTATTAGCTGGTCAAAACACTGTTATATTATTAGCTTGTCAAAACACTGTTATATTATTAGCTTGTCAAAACACAGTTATATTATTAGCTTGTCAAAACACTGTTATATTATTAGCTGGTCAAAACACTGTTATATTATTAGCTTGTCAAAACACTGTTATATTATTAGCTTGACAAAACACTGTTATATTATTAGCTTGTCAAAACACTGTTATATTATTAGCTTGACAAAACACTGTTATATTGTTAGCTTGTCAAAACACTGTTATATTATTAGCTTGTCAAATCACTGTTATATTATTAGCTTGTCAAAACACTGTTATATTATTAGCTTTTTGAGCACGCGACTGTTTTACTGACGAGATAACCAGAATTTCTTATCTTCATATACGATTTGCAAAAATATCGGTCATATTTTGAAATTTTAAAATTGTTAATTTATTCACAATTTATCCAGAACTAATATTGTTACATAAAATAGCAGTAACATTACGATGTGGAAATATTTTAAACATTTGCAACTAAAAGTGCAAGGATACAACAGATTAGGAATCACGTTATATTTTTGTTTTGGTAAATGAAATTTTGTAATAGTTTTGAATGTTTTATTTATTGCATATTTATTGATGTTTTTTTTTTGTAGAAATAGATAGTATTATGTCTATTGAATTTTTAAGGTCTGAACTCTGTTTGTTTAACATTTTCTATTTAACAGATTTTGAGGTATCCTTTAATCAAGTAAAGACCCTAAATGTTTTCTCTGGTGTAGTAAGCAATAAATGCAGTTGTGGGTTATGATTTTTGAAAATGTTTTTTGGTCAAAGTTGGTATATATATATATATATATATATATATATATATATATATATATATATAAAGTATTTTGTATTATTTGTATATTATAATTGGGTACTTAAATATTGTGGTATGCCACTGTTAAGAGGAAATAAGTTTAATATTTCCAATTGCTAAAACATAATATACTCTATTAGGCTTTCATAAAGATTTCCACGTATTTCAGCAATTCATTTTGCAACTGATTTTTCGTGGTGGAATGCCTCTTCCCGAAACTTGTAATATATCCATCTTTAGTCATTTTCGTTTTCCCGTGACCAAGGTTTAACTACCAATATCGAGGTACCCCGTCAGGACAATTAAGTCAAAAAAATATTATGTAAAAATTTAACAATCGATGAAGCCGTAGGTACTTGGTATATTCAAAATTAATTATTTTTGATTAACGATTTATATGATGTTTTTAATTACAAAGTGACGATTGCAAAGTCAGATTGCAATTAGTTTTGGAAATTTATTTTCAATTTTTTTTTAACTTTGTTCGTTACACAAAATACTGTATGTTATCTGAATTATTGACTTAAGGCAGTTACAGTTAACCAAATAATCAGATACGTAAGATACTTCCACCTGTTTTGTTCACGTGATGGAAGTAACATTTTCGAAAAGGAACAGTATCGAACCACATAAAATACATTGTAAAAGGCGAATATTTCTGAAATATGCAACACAATTTTAGAATACGCTTTTTTGAAATTATGAAAATCTTAAAATTAAAACTGCTAATAAAGATTATAACTTTGATCACAATAGTGGAATCATATTTATTAAAAGACCTAGTATCATAAAAAAAGTTATAATTTGTAAGATTTTTAATAGCTGCCATTTTGAAACAGCTAAACTTATTTTCCTGGATAAAGAAAGTCTTGAAGCTATTAACAAATTTAATTTTCGTATGAAACTTTAAATCAAATGGATCATATATAAAGTATGCTACAACTGACACACACACACACACACACACATACGGGCGTAAACACCTGTTTGTGTTTGTGGGTATTTACAGCAAAAGTTATGGTTTACCATAAAATTATATGTTATTCATTATATTTGTATGCTTGAAGATATGTGTAGGCCTAATTATGTAATTTACTTTTGTTTTAAAGCACAAGTTTAATGTATTAAAACGTATGCATGTGAAGGCGGGCGCATTAAGAAAGAGAGAGAAATAGAAGGAGAGAGAGGGAAGAGAGATGGAGAAACAATGAAAGGGCTTAGGTTAGAATGTCAGATGCGGGTCAGAGGTCTCTGATTGTTAGTGACGACACGAGGGTAGAGGTCGTGGCCCTGACCCACGGCGGTCACGGTTTGTATTCAACTCGTCACTGAGTTTAGTTTAGTCTTGGAGAGTGAAAGCATTGTGTAACGTGGAACAGGTATCTAACTGGTTAACTGTGATTTGTGCAAGCTGTGATTTTATACAAACTGTGATTTATTGGATAAAAAAAGGTTGGAATAAGTTTTATTTAAAAGTACGATTAAATCTAAAATAAGAATAATTACTTACTGTTTTTTAAGCATTTGAATTTGTAAACGATATTTTTTGTAACTATATTTTCTATGACTTTTAGCAAGTTTTTTTATTACTTACATCAACAACATTTTCAAAAAAATGACGGCATGAAAAACAATATGGTTAATTTGTTAAAATCTTTGTCTTATATGATGTTCGATAACTCAAACTAAGTTTTAAATAACGAATGCAGTTTATGAGCAAGTAGAAAGGAACAAAAATAAACCCTGACCGACGTCCAGATTCTATTCACTTACATAAAGTTTGTTTTGGGTCTTTTATCTATCTATAGCTGTCGGACAGAATTCCTTTGGAGAGATAACGAATCGTGTGTATTGTTTCAGTATAGGACATTTATGAGAGTATTTAAATAATTTAATTTATTGATTTGTACTTGTAAAGAATAAAAAGAAAATAAGTGAAAATGACCGAGTGATAGTTAAAACGACCCTAATATCGGTCATTAATGCAACGTTCAAAATATATCAAATAAATTAAAATCAGTCTGTAAGAGAATTGATCATTTTTATTCTTCTTCTTTAAAATTCTCTTGTTTATCATGGTTACACCTATGTCCCATATATGTAGCATTTTGTGTTGTTAAATCACAAATAATACATTAACTAAAGAAATTATAAAAAAATAAAAACAGCTTTTTGAAACGTGTTTTAAAATTTGACTTTTAGTATTTTTGTTTCACTGAATAACTTAACCAAATTATATTACAAATACATATTTATGTCTTTTACTAATTATAATTAAATATTTATCTTTTTTTAAAACTTTGTATAATAATAGCTTAAAAGTTATTAAACTGTATCTTTATAAATGAAAATTAAGTTCTGACAAGCAGTTTCTAGCAGACATGATAAAAGCTTATTTTTCAAAAAGGTAGCATTTAAAAATATAAAAAATGGTTAAACATATTCTCTTAAAGCAAGCGTCTGTAGGTCCATTAGCGATTTTTTCAGATATAAACTATACATTAACAAGAATGGAACAGCTGACTACCGTGAAATACAGTCAGCTGCCAAGACGTGGACTGTACAGCTGTAGCTTACGAGTTACGTGTTCTTTTTGAAACGAATCGATGCTCAAATATAAAAATTAATTTTCAGTCATATTCTATTTACCTTTACTCACTCTGCAAAATTCGAGCGTTGTTTTCAACCAAACCAAGTTCAAAATTTTGTGAGATTTTCCTGACATAACATGGAAAATTAGACGGGGTAATTTTAAAAATGTGAAATATGAAGAAGTCTGGCCCTATATAAAGTTTTAGTTACATATACATTCGGAATCAGTATTACTTCTAGTTTCAAATAAAATGCCTACATTATATACATAAAATAAAAAGTAGTTTTACCCTCAATATTTTGTCTCCTAACTACCCTTAAATATTTTTTATTATTGTCCCCTATGTTTCTCTGGGATTCGGTCACCAAATTGTTTACTGATTGGTTACATCATTTACGAGCAAGAGGGGGGTTACTGATAGACAGATTAATTTATTTTGCTTTACCAACGGACCTTAAGCTCACGCATTTCAATAGGCTAATTTCAAAATCCAGATCTTACTAAAATTGCTTAATTAAAACAATATTAAAATGAAACAAAATTTATTATCAATTATTATTAACTGTGAGATAGGCTAGTTTACTGTTATTTATTTCACTTTACCTTAATTTTGTTGTTGAAAAAGTAAAAATACTAGTAGAATAACAAATAATTAAATTGTAAAAGAGCTGATCTCGATAAAATACTTTTAGAACAGCTTTGAAAAAATATAGTAATAAATACTACCGTAGCAATATATTAGTCAATATTACAGTAACAAGCTTTTTGAGTTTTCTTCTGAAATATTGCATTTTTATATAAATGGAAATACATAATTTAACATAGCATTTGTAATTGAAACAATAAAGCTGATTCTTTACATGTTAATCGATCAGCTGTTTCCACTTATTTTATTACAAATATCCTTAATGACAGGCATAATTCGAACTAATGACTTATCCGGCAGCTATTGCGATAGAATTTATCGTCCGGAAAGAATTTTCTAATTGTACATCATACGATTTCAAGCAGCTGGATCATTAGTTAAAACTGAAATATTTTGAATAAATTTATTTTTATATCTTTTCCTTTATAAGTCCTCAATGATAAAATATTTTGCCATTCTAAAATTTGCCTTAATAACTGCTTTTAGTTTACGTAATAAAAATGTTACATCATCTTAAATGTTAACTTAATTATGTACTTCTTGTATACATACAGTAATAAAACTGTTACATAATTCCAAAAGTTTAAATATATATATGTGCTTCTAGTTTACGGTGATGAAACTGTTACACCATCCCAAATGCTCACTTAAAATATGTGCTACTAGTTTACAGTGATGTGCTTCTAGTTTACGGTGATGAAACTGTTACACCATCCCAAATGCTCACTTAAAATATGTGCTACTAGTTTACAGTGATACAATATTCCAAATATTTACTTACTTTCTGCTTCTAGTTTACAGTGATAGAACTGGCACACCATTTTAAATGTTTACTGCTAAATATGTGCGTCTAGTTTACAGGGATAAAACTGTTACCCCATTTTAAATGTTTACTGCTAAATATGTGTGTCTAGTTTACAGTGATAAAACTGTTACCCCAATTTAAATGTTTACTACTACTAAATATGTGCTGCTAGTTTACAGTGACAATATTCCAAATATTTACTTACTTTCTGCTTCTAGTTTACAGTGATAGAACTGGCACACCATTTTAAATGTTTACTGCTAAATATGTGCGTCTAGTTTACAGTGATAAAACTGTTACCCCATTTTAAATGTTTACTGCTAAATATGTGCGTCTAGTTTACAGTGATACAACTGTTACCCCATTTTAAATGTTTACTGCTAAATATGTGTGTCTAGTTTACAGTGATAAAACTGTTACCCCTTTTTAAATGTTTACTGCTAAATATGTGTGTCTAGTTTACAGTGATAAAACTGTTACCCCATTTTAAATGTTTACTACTAAATATGTGCGTCTAGTTTACAGTGATACAACTGTTACCCCATTTTAAATGTTTACTGCTAAATATGTGTGTCTAGTTTACAGTGATAAAACTGTTACCCCATTTTAAATGTTTACTACTAAATATGTGCGTCTAGTTTACAGTGATACAGCTGTTACACCATTTTAAATGTTTACTGCTAAATATGTGTGTCTAGTTTACAGTGATAAAACTGTTACCCCATTTTAAATGTTTACTGCTAAATATATGTGTCTAGTTTACAGTGATAAAACTGTTACACCACTTTAAATGTTTACTACTAAATATGTGCGTCTAGTTTACAGTGATAAAACTGGTACACCATTTTAAATGTTTACTACTAAATATGTACTAGGTTACAGTGATAAAACTGTTACACTATTCTAAATGTTTACTACTAAATACGTGCGTCTATTTTACAGTGATAAAACTGTTTCACAATTTTAAATGTTTACTACTAAATATGTGCAAGTTTACAGTGATAAAACTGTTTCACAATTTTAAATGTTTACTACTAAATATGTGCAAGTTTACAGTGATAAAACTGTTACACCATTCTAAATGTTTACTGCTAAATATGTGCGTCTGGTTTACAGTGATAAAACTGGTACACCATTTTAAATGTTTACTGCTAAATATGTGCGTCTGGTTTACAGTGATAAAACTGGTACACCATTCTAAATGTTTACTGCTAAATATGTGCGTCTGGTTTACAGTGATAAAACTGGTACACCATTTTAAATGTTTACTGCTAAATATGTGCGTCTGGTTTACAGTGATAAAACTGGTACACCATTTTAAATGTTTACTGCTAAATATGTGCGTCTGGTTTACAGTGATAAAACTGGTACACCATTCTAAATGTTTACTGCTAAATATGTGCGTCTGGTTTACAGTGATAAAACTGGTACACCATTTTAAATGTTTACTGCTAAATATGTGCGTCTGGTTTACAGTGATAAAACTGGTACACCATTTTAAATGTTTACTGCTAAATATGTGCGTCTGGTTTACAGTGATAAAACTGGTACACCATTTTAAATGTTTACTGCTAAATATGTGCGTCTGGTTTACAGTGATAAAACTGGTACACCATTCTAAATGTTTACTGCTGAATATGTGCGTCTGGTTTACAGTGATAAAACTGGTACACCATTTTAAATGTTTACTGCTAAATATGTGCGTCTGGTTTACAGTGATAAAACTGGTACACCATTCTAAATGTTTACTGCTAAATATGTGCGTCTGGTTTACAGTGATAAAACTGGTACACCATTCTAAATGTTTACTGCTAAATATGTGCGTCTAGTTTACAGTGAGAAAACTGGTACACCAGTTTAAATGTGTACTACTAAATACGTGCGTCTAGTTTACATTGATGAAACGGTTACACCATTTTAAATGTTTACTACTAAATATTTGCGTCTAGTTTACAGTGATAAAACTTTTTAGCGAACTGTAGCTGTTATTTATTTCGAATTCAGTAATAATTCTCAAATATATTTGGTTTTAGCTTGAAAAGCGAATTTATCTCATATTATTGTTAATTTTTATCCAAATAACCCCGATATTATTTTCTTTTTTAATGACATGAGTAGTACGTGAGAATGTTTAAGAAACGTTTCTTTAAATTATTTTATAATTTTAAAAATAAGTGAAACTTGCATTAAGCGCCTACGAAAATTGAGTCGAAGCGCTGTTTGAAAATTAATGTCTTTTCCCTGCTATGTTGTGCATATTTGGAGTTAATAAACATTCTTCTTTGCAGTTTCTTTTTCTTTTGCAGTTGACTTCATTTACATAATTTTGTTCAGAAGTAAATTTTCTACAAGTTTTATTAAAATTTGTTTTTGTTTATTGGGAAAATAACAGAGTTATTATAGACCTAGTGTAAAAAATATGTTACTGGCTGTGATTTTTGCGTTTTACACCTGTTTTCACAAAAACTATTTGACTTACAGCTCTGTGGTCAGTTTTATTCAATTTTGTAGGTCAAAAACCATAAGACACCATCAAGAATACCTCTTAATTTAGTTTCCTAGAATTTCAGTATGGTTTAGTTTCCCTGTTTTTTCCAGGAATCGGGGCGAAAGTTATCACCAGCTATAACTCGCCAACGAACCGTTTCCGAAACAATACCGTTTTTCATCATTTTAACTGGTAAAAAACGCTCCCTGCAATTCTTTCCGTTTCTTCCTGAAACACCCTGCATATAGTTGTTATACGGTGTACATACATTTATACAAAAATCATTGCATTAGTTTTCTGAATTTTAGAAGATCAGCATGAGTAGCCTTGTATTGTTTTCCATAACAACAATTGTGCTGTATTTAGGCTATAAATTTGACCATGAACTCTGAATTTAAGTTTTTACACATTCGTTACTTATTGGTTTTATTTGGTGTTTTTGCAATGTTACTTTACTATTGGTCATGTTTTGAAGTAAACAAATCCAACATACACAGGTAACTAGTTTCAGTAGAATTTGCTTTCAGTTTTTCTCTGTTTTCAGTTTTAAGGTTAAAGCGATCTAATTCAGTCAACTTTTCTTTTACTGACTTTGTCACCATGGAGTCGATTCGCATGACTAATATACAGTACTAAAATTTCATATCTGGAATATGACATGTGCTCTGTTAGTACCGAAATTCGCCGCTGTTGAGTGCTAATAAACGACACTGCTTTATTCAACGTCCATTCTACACAAAACATACTGTAGACAATAGCTCCTGTAGCTCCCAGCCTAGGTGCGTCCATCATGAATCATAATTATAGTTTGCTCCGTTCCTCTTGCCCACATATAACAAGGTACAATTTGCTCTGAGACGGTTTTCGACGACCTTTGGCCCCAAACAATAGGAGGGGGGAGATAATTCAGGTGTTCGTAGCGATTGTGTCGGTCGTAGCCTGCTTTCGTTTTGTTCTGTTTAGAGGTAAGGATGTTTTAGCGATTCTACTGGAGGCAATGTGTATTTACACGCGTCTTATGGAACTCGGTCGAGAATTAATGACCGTAACTCTCTGATCGCCGAGAGAAATACATGTTACATGAAGTTTGCTCATACTATCTCGTGTGCAAATTGTATTATTTAAAAATGTGTCACTTTTAAATTGCGCGTACTTCATAAATCCGAATCAAGCCAATAAATTTGGAATGAGGAATGGGATAAGACTGTTACATAATTTAATCTAGGTTATATCCTTCAAAACACGATTTCGATGTAGTTCCAAAAAATCAGGTTTGTGAATTATTGACAAAAAACAGAAAAGTAAGTGTAATTTCCCAAAATTTGTTCGTCAGATTCTTCTCAAATTTTGATCATATTTAATTTAAGAACTCCAGCCAGTGTAGCAAATTAAAAATAAAAGAAATGTTTAATTAATGAAAGGTCGTTTCAAGTTATTCACAAACCATAAATTTCTTTCATTTAAAATTTAAATGAGTTTAGTTTCACTAATTCGCAATAAATTTAGTTTTACTAGCTTAAATTAAAACGCATGAATCAAAATGTGTGCGAAATCCAGTTTTTAGAAATTAGCCTCATATTTTTGTTACTTTAAGTAGATTGCTTCGGAATCAAAGTTTTTGGGGAAATAATTGAATGTGAAAAAGTTTGGCTACTGTGTTTGTGCCATTTATTTACATCAAAATTATCCTATTGTGTATCGTATAAAATATATATGCAAGTACAATATAATTAGAGTACGTATATTTTACATTTCCTAAAATATAAACTGTTAAAAAAATTAATAAATGTTCATAAAATTCAAATTCCGTAAGAAATATTCAAAAATAATAATCATAGAGTTTTGCATACAGAACGTGTTAATATAATAGCGTTTATACCCTCACCCAAATTTTAGACAAATTCTTATTGATATTAATTAAATCGATAAATAAATTACCTTCCCTTATATTTGATTTTATTATTAGCGCTGCAATTAAAGTAAAGTAATGTATAATTACATGTTTTAAACGCCTTTCATTTTACTTTTAACATTTATACTTTATGGCTGTTAGATTAATAAGGACGAGGGATCAATGTTAACGGTAAGGGTAAAACAATTGGAGTAACTGCGGCTCAAACTAAGAACCATGAGGTGTGCAATTCAGAGACGCAGCAGACTGACCAGTTCTTTACCACATCGACCATCGAGCCCATAGACGACTTTCACATTTTGCAGAATATAAAATTCCTCAAATCCTAATTCTTTAATTACGGCTTTCCGTGTCTGAATTGAAAATCAGCAAACTGCGAGCTAAGTTATAATGAAAAAAATATTTTGTTTTTGAAAAATACATACATGTTTGTGCACAGATCTTGGACTATTTTTCTTTTTACTGTCAAACATTATTTTACGCAAAATAATAGGGGCTCTTAAAACTAAACGCCAATTTAATCTTATAAATTATACATAAGGCAGTGGCTACAGAAGTTGTATTTAAATCCACTGCCTCTTGTATAGAAGCAAGAAAGCGAAAAACAAAACAAGAAAAAAAAAGAAAAACAGAATACTTGATAAGCATGGGTCAAGTAATTATAACATTCCGCGTGTGTTAGACAAAGATGAAGCTATACAAGATGTACATTAGATTAACAAAAATGTAGAGAGAGAGAGAGAGAGAGAGAGAGAGAGAGAGAGAGAGAGAGAGAGAGAGAGAGAGAGAGAGAGAGAGAGAGAGAGAGAGTTGTTTCAAAAAGAGATGGAAGTATTGTGTGTACTGAGTGTGAGAGAGAAGGTAAAAACCAGTTTAAACAGGTGAGCGATAAAGTTGTGTTTAAAAATTGCTACATTTAAAACGGAATCTACTACCGTGCGCAGGCAAAGTAGTCATCTATCTTAAGATTAGAAATTTTAAAAAATCGAACCCATTAATTTTGACAGGCTAATACGGAACTTTGATTCAAGATGTGATCTTTTAGATCGCTGGTCTCGAAGACTCAAATTTCAATGGGAAATTTTGAAAAACACCCCACTAAAGTGTAAAAGGTTAACCAAATCATTACAAAATGTAATAGTTTTGTGTCACTAACATTAACCATGTTACTAGTATTACTAAAAACATTTTAAAATATCGTTAATTTTTAGCGTTTTACTGTAAGAAAATTTGGTAATGAAATGGAGCGACAAACATTTTAAAAGTGACACCATTTAAATGTTCAAATATATATATATATATATATATATATATATATATATATATATATATGTGTGTGTGTGTGTGTGTGTGTGTGTGTGTGTGTGTGTGTGTGTGTGTGTGTGTGTGTGTTTCAAACAATTTTTGTTCATTTTAATTCAAATTTGACACAAAAATCGATTTTGGTAACAGCTTGCCCAAGTTCGTTAATTAGAAATATAAGTTCAAGAGTTTAAAAATAGCAGACGTATGAAAATGTAATTTCACTATCGTAATTAGCATTAAAATCTTCATAAAATAATTAAAATTAATTTTTTTAGTGAAATTTTAAAATTTAATATTTTAGTTTATAATTTGATTCAAACTTGGCACAGTAAATGATTTTAGTAATAGCTTGGAAGTTCGTTTTTAAGCGAAATTTATTGAGCCTTAATAAAATGACAGCCTTTTGAAATCCCAAAAAAAAAAACAACAATATATTATCTTGTACTTGAAAATTTGATTTCACCAATATCAACTTTAAAATCTGCATAAGTTAATTGTATTAGATTTAAATATATTCTGTATTAACATATTAAAACATTATTAAAAATTTGAAAAAATGATGGCGGTTGGAGTTTGTTTCTATATATTTCAACTATTCGTTTATGTAGGCATACTCGTATACAAAAAATAATTTATTTTTGTTAACAATTAACTGTAATAAGCTGGACGAGATGATATGTATCAACGCTTCGACTCTGTGTTAAAAAAGCATCCGTTATAACAATTTAAATCTTAAATTATACGAAAAGGATAGAGATTTGCAATATATTTAAATTAATGACTTGAAAGTGCATCAAAGAACCAAGCACCTGAAATTTGAACATTTCAGGAAGTTGTATTTGTGTTTTGGGAACTCAAGTGTTTGAGTATTAATTGTTCAACGTTTCAGGCAGATTTGGCACTCATTATTTTGAAATATTCAACCCTAATACCCTCTATCTAGCTGGAACTTGTTGCTAATAAGGACGTGTATCAGGACTCCCTGGTACCATCCTCCCGGCTCACGATCAGCGGGATCACGACATCCTCGCGTGCCGGCAGCTCGCCGGAAGTCGCAGGATTATGACGTACTTCCTTGTCTTTCAATTACTGCCTCAGCCTCACGAGGTCCGTGTAATGATGCCGCATTTCATTCAATAACCCAAACCTATCTTCAGCCAAGTCTTCAATTACTGTCGGTGAACTGATGAAGGCTTGGTGTAGACTTCGATTGGAATAAATTATATTTGAGCTATATTTGGAAAAAATAAAGACTCTAGAATTAACCTTAAAGTAGTCAACACAATATATTACTTTTTATGACAATACATTGTATACTTACTTTTAGTCTAAAAATTTCATCATTAAATTTAACTCCGAGACTTTAAGATAATGGCAACAATGGTTTTGTTTGTGCGAAGCAAATATATAATGTACTTAAATTTTATTTTAAAATTAAGTAGTTGTAGCCAGAAGGAACGAACGACTGAAATATCGTTAAAATGGTTCCATAATTAGAAACAATAAATAGAAACGATTCGTACATTATAAGTTAATAATCAGTTTATTTGCAGCCTACGTTTTCACTAACGTAAACCGTAAATGTATTTTATTTGAAAAAATTAACAAAACATCGTCAAATTGGATCTAGAGTCAGATTCAGATGTGAGAAAATTAAATCCGCTTTTAATAAGTGGACTGTTTCTTAAACTTTTACATTACAAATTTTATTGCGTTTACTGATAGTTCATAAACCATATTATATTTTGTTTAAATATTAAATAAGTTCAATTTAGTATATTTTAGAAAAACCAGAATATATTTGTTACAAAATATATTGCGTTTCTTCAACTTAAAATTGGCTAAAAATATTAGATTTTCTTTTTAAATTAACAATCACAGACTCCTCTACTTAATAACATTAGTCTTTTGAGATTTTGTCTTTAGAAAATAATGTTTTTATTCAACACTGCATGTATCTGTTTTGTAAAGAACATTGGAATTATAATACTAAGTCAACTGAATCGAGCTTAGCGTATATTTAAGTAGCGAGACATTTTATGATAGTCAAAGCGACCGAAACATTACCGAATCTTTCCACATCACGCCGAAGTAACACGAACTTTCACGACCGCTTTAAAAATAACTGCGGTTCACAGTTTAAACTCGTCAAAAGTTCAAAATTCCGGACCAGTTCTGGCTGCTTATCAGCGCCGGAAAATCGGTACCCGAAGTCTGAGGAGCGCGACCTCCTACGATAACAAGGGTCAGCCCAGTCTATTTACTTCGAGTCCAATTACGAGATGTAATAAAATTGCACGGGTGTGATAAGGTCAGACGATAACCCCTTTACGGTCCACTTCTGATGTGCCCCGACTCTTTGTTATTGAATTTACATCTAAAAGATTCTTAACCCTAATACAATTTTAAGGCAATACACCGAAGTCCCTCATGTTTTCACGTGAGCGTTTATCAATTCAGTACGATTCTTAAGCGCCTAAATGTTAAGTCGAAAAGTAATGAAACTTGATAGTTTTGTTAGAAAACTAAATCTTAGATTATGAAGAATATATCACTTACAAATTATTAATAAATTTCTACCTTAAATTCCATATTTCATTACATAAAAGATTATATTTGTATCGCTTTATCTTCTTACTTAAAAACTCCCCATCGTTTATTCATTATTTCTCTAACTTTCCTCATTCATGTGTGTCCAAACCAACTCTTCCATCATTCTTACAGGTAGATACAATTTTCAAACTTGCTCTGAAAATTTCTCCTTCCCTATTCGCTTTATGCGTCTATTCCAGTTTAAATGTCTATAATGAACAAAGTTTAAGTTTTATTTGCAATATTAATTTCTTGCCTTTTATTTAGTGTTCGATTCCCGGCTAGGGCTTGGCATTTTCATACGCTATAAATCATCTCATCGTCTGCGTTAGCCCAAGTGTGCACAATAGTCGGACGTTAAAAAAAAAAAAAAAAAAATAGAGAAAACGGATATTTCGAAACGCGAACATCGACTATGATAACGATCAATCTATGTAAAACACAAAAAAGCCAACGTTAGTATATGTTTCTGCACGCATGTTCAGGATCTAGCTATTTTGAAAGGTCAGGATCAGTGGCAATTTAATGGTCACATTTTATTACGGTAGTCTCTTCAGTTGTTAATTTTAATTTGAAAATTCGTTGAAAACTACAACGGAGATTAAGAATTAAACTTTAACTCGATTTAAAATACATAGTTTTTCAAATTTGAATGTATCATCTAAAACTATGCAATACTCACGATTAACACACAAAATTGTCTAAAATATTATGTTACACTCAAATGCCGAATTCGGACACGGCCGAATTTCTTCCAGAACGCGTTGTGGACGTAGCAAAATACTCACATCGCGACGAGGGTATTTTATTTGGACATTGGCTGAAGCGAAGTACCCAGGTGCGTTGCAGGTAAACGGATTCACCCAGTTACTGAAGTAAACGAGTTCTTCGGCGATTGAACAAATTGACAATACCCACAACGCGACGTGGGTATTTTATTTGGACATTGGCTGAAGCGAAGTACCCAGGTGCGTTGCAGGTAAACGGATTCACCCAGTTACTGAAGTAAACGCGTTCTTCGGCGATTGAACAAATTGACAATACCCACAACGCGACGAGGGTATTTTATTTGGACATTGGCTGAAGCGAAGTACCCAGGTGCGTTGCAGGTAAACGGATTCACCCAATTACTGAAGTAAACGAGTTCTTCGGCGATTGAACAAATTGACAATACCCACAACGCGACGTGGGCAATCACCTTAGCTCACAACGCGTTCTGAACATTTTAAGTTTGCGCCAGAGCCAAAGCTGTTTCACACGGTTTGGCCGTGCAAGTCGAAACATGAAACACTAAATGGAGAACACTGCACACAAAAAATATATGGTCAATCTTTAACTACAAAAGGCTATCGCAGAATCAAACGCTTCGACATTATATACATTGGAGATAAGGAAATGTGAACTGAAAAAACAACCGGAGAAATGACAGGTATGAAGTACGTTTGGTTCAGTAAAATCATATGGTAGACATTTGTATTTATAATTAAAACACCTTGCCGTCTGTAATTATATTTGGATGTTTGTCTGTTCACAAGTTGTAACCTGTAACCGTATTATGAGTGTATGTTGTTGCCAATCGTAATATTGTCCTTTTATTAAATTTTTGATGCGTTTGGGAGTAATTCCACTTTTATAACTACTTACTTACTCTTACTTGTTCATAGTTATGCTAACAGTGTTTCAAAAAAGTAGTTTCCTCCCCCCAATAGGATGAATGAACATGTTTCTTTATCCTCACCTTAATATCATATTTTGTAAAAGAATATAAATAATGTAAATTAATTGATACTTGTTTAGGTATATCAAATGATATTTAAGGGCATAACGACATTCAAATAAAAAACAAATTACAAAATACTAACACCACTAAGAAAGTTACACAGCTTCCGTTATTTTTTCTGTAAAACTCTTGAGATTGCTCCACCAAACTGAGATTTTGTTGAAAATCAGGTTGGATTTTGTATTAGATGGCATCACTTTTTACGGTATTTCTTCTCAATGAAGATAAAAAATGAGAAGGCGTACTCCTTCAGTTTTGTGCTTTTTTTAGGAAGTAGAAACATTTTTGTTTTAGTCCTGAATCTTGGGTATCCCGTTCTAACAGGTACTCAGAATTTGATAAACTTATCTTTTTTTAAATGACTTTGTAATTTTTTTTAATTGGATATTTTTACATGTCGTTCAAAATTTTTCGCCATTACTAATATTAGGCCTATTTCCGCTTACCAGGTCCATCGAGTAGGACTGACCACTTGCGAGTATCCCACATTGGCAAGCACTGCTTTAAAGGATGTTAAAGCACTGTTTATAACATGATTAAAAGAAGCCGAATTTGAAATCTGATAATAGCTTATGTAAGTGGTACAAATTATTAGCTTTAAACGAAACACAATTACTGAAAAATCTACAATCATTACTTATAACTTTGGTAAAGTAAGAATAAAATTAAAATATCTATCGATGCAACGTAAGTGTTTTTCGATGAAAATGCATTTTACAAAACTCAAAAAGTAGCTATAACCCCTTTTATTTGATTCGAAAAAGTTCTAAATAGGAAGTCAATATTTCGTTTTTATCTAAAATTGTGGAGCTCACTTAAATAGTTCAGATGATAAAATAACTTAAATTAAATAACTCAGATGATAAGGCGGAGTCGACGAACCTGTAAAGCACGGTTCGCAGGTTCGAGTCTAGTTACTACCATTTCTGAATCACACTTCATATTATTAAACACAACCTTGTGCCAAAGTAAAACTTTTTAAATGAAATTACGAAACAATTATTACTAATAATAACAAAAATACTAGCGAAAAATATACGAGATATACGAGAAAAATATAAAAAATATTCTTTACCAAATAATATTAGTTATAAAGAAAATGCTAATTAAATTATTTTCCTGTAAAAACTTTTATATTTTGTACCTTTCCTAATTGTGTTATTTTAATGTATTCGTATACATTATTCATATACATGTATTCGTATACGTCAGTGTTGTGACGTAATTATCCACATAAATAGCCCTAGATTTCGTTTTCCTTTAATCGGAAGTCGAATGTTTATAATAATGAAGGCAGCGAAAGAGGCTTCCGCCGCATCCTCACGATCTACGCCATCACGAGCACAAGTCACTGTTTGTGCTGGCTAGATCACTTTTCGAGTCACGAACACATAAACAGATTTGTTTATTAGATCTGCAGTCGGTAAAGTATACAATTACCGGCATTACAGATTGAGTTTCACACCTTTTGTCTACTACGTTTGTTACCTCGCTCGCGTAGATATCTGGAGAATTTCACACGATTCAGATCGCTTGAAATATTTATAACGCTTCTTCGTCTTTTGTTGGGCTAACATGATTGGGAGGGAATGGTGAAAGGACACTGCACAGTTTTCACATCTAAGCTAGATTACTGGTACAAATTTTCTTGATATATTTTGGTTTTTTAAATCCCAAACAAAACTTTTTTCGTTTAAATAAAAGTAAGTGTTCCAATTTCTAAAATCGGGTGTACAGAATTCGTTCCAACCTGTCAATAAAGTTCAGTTTAATTTTATTTCTTATCTTTGGAGATTTATATCTTAGTATTTGAGCAACATTTAAGAAGGTCTGAAATCTAATCCATTTTGGAAAAATTCTTAAATTTTCCGCATTAAAGATTTTTCTCGAAATGAATTTTTAAACAGCGTTATACGTACTGGTCGATAATTAGTCTAATTAGCTACATTTATGCTTATACAATAAAAATAATATAAAATTATAGCATGTAAGAAAATTTCTTAAATTTTTCTTAAATAGTAAATAGATAAAAATATTTTTATGATATTTAATAACATTTGTGTTTCTTCTTTTAGAAATTATACAAAATTAAGTAGTTTACAAAGCTATAAAATAATTTTGAATTTACTTGAAATAATAATCAAAAGATATTTCATGCTGAAAGAATTAATTACTGCAATTAATATTATTTCTATGTCTGTATTCCGGAGTACTTTAAACTTGAGTACCAAGGCATTCAGGAAAGGATAAAACTGGAGGAAACAGATTTTTTGTGATAAATGAAGCTTAAACATACACTTTTCAACGAACTTTGTGGCGATTTCGTTATTTACGTGAAGAAAATATTTTTCGTTAGCTTACAATTTTTTAAAAAAATATTTAACAATTTTTCAACTTGCGCATATGTAAATATTTTTCCGGACTTAAGACATAAAATGACACTGTATTTACTAAATTAAATACTAGGGGATAACAGCTAGAGACGCACGCACGCACACACACACAATATATACATGTGTGTGGGGAGGCTATTTGTTAGACAATTTTGTGGAGAATGCTACCAAGTTCCTAAATTTAAGCTGGTATTTAATAATCAATTTGAATTTACCAAACTAAATTTTTAAAATATTTTTGTCGAACAGTGACAAATTACCGTCATCCAAAATTCGACCGAAATTGGTAAAAAAAATCATAAAACGAGTACAGGGATGACAGTAAATAAACAAAGGACATATATAATTCAAAATTACGTTTTACAGATTCATATATTTAAATGCTATTGCATATATTATGTTATAACAACATCTTAGAATGTTGTCTATTGACAATATTCTTTTATACTGTGTAGCAAATATTTTCAATCATCACTAAAATTTCCGTATAGAGTATAATTTATCTATTTTAGTTTTAGTGAGAAAATTGAAAGAAATGTTTGTTACAATATCCACGAACATTGTTTTCTCGGGTATGAACGAAAACGTTCACACATTAAAAATTTACAAAAATAATCGATAACCAGTGATTACTAATTTTCGCAAATATGACTAACCTCATGACTAATAAAAAAAACTTTGAGCTGTACAACTTGGCGACTGTTCTTGTGTACATAACATCACTTTGCCAGGTGTCAGCTGTAGCACAAAAAACAAAACCAAAACATTGCTTCAACACGATAAGGCTGAGCACGTACCTCGTATCCTTGAACTACTTACCTATCTTATTCGCAACACTCACATTATGTTTAAATATAAACAATGACAGACTATTTATAGATTGTTTTCTGTTTAATTCACTGCACTGCAGATTAATTTCTAAATAAGCACAGACCTGTTTAAAACACTGCAAAAGTGTTTTGACATTCAGTTCAATTGTTAAACTAATACGAATATAACATCCTATACATTGTTTTTGTATATTAGTGGGCTACATTTAAGAAAAATGTTACCGAAATCGTTCAAACCGATTTAGATAAAATTTGATTTAATTATCCGTGTAAAATCTACTTTTTTTATCAAGGAATTTGATAATAGTTTGATATACCAATCTTGAATTTGTCTAACGATCATTATACTTTCTTAAACTTTGACTAGTAACCAAGTAAAATAGGCCTATACAAATTAATTTGTACTGTACGAATGGTTGTATATATTAAAATTAATTTTGGCAACTGCCGCATAAAATGTGCATTTCAGTTGTTCACCTTCTGGGAAAATGATTTTAATTTAATTTTCAAATAAATACGTGATCCAGATGTGGATTGTGATATATTTATTTTGGATACAATCACTTATCTAATTATACATTCGCGCATTCGTCGCAACAGACAGGAAAACTATTTTACAAAAGTGTCTGGCTATACGTGAAGGAACACTTCCACCTCAGCCTAAGGGTCTCGAACAACAGTCAAATTATAGCCGCCTTCGTGTAAAGTGATCATTTATACTCCCACCGCTAGGGGCGCTGATAGCCCGGTGTTTTAGCGGCGCCACGGTGTCTAGGACCTTAGGGGTTGCTAAAATTTACGGGATCAGCTGACCAGTCAAAATATTAGGTTTTATTTTCAAACAGAAAAATGTTTTAATTGCTTGCGGGAAATTATCTGCAAAAATCAGCTGATTTTGTAACAGAGATAGTTTTTTCGTACTCCACCGACGTCATAAATATTTCATACTGTGTTACCAACATCAATTATTTGACGTCAAACATTTCGAGCATAGAGACTTGTGTAAATTCAGTTGGTAACACTGCACGCTTGAACAACTGACACCACTTTATTTAAGTGAGCCAATATACTTATAAACATATATGTATTTAAAAACCGTATAATGTTTTTCTGTTCTTTCTTTGAATTTCAAAAATCGCTTACTCTTTTACTAATGTAGCAAAATTTTTAAAGTCTTACTAGGAAAAAAAGCTGTTGAAATGGAAGTATCTTTAATTTGTAAATGAAAATGTAAATAGTTTAAAGGGAAACATCTGTGGGCGTCAGGAGCAAGGACCTTTATTACAACTGAACTTTCGAAGAAAAGATAAGCGTGCCAGAAAATATTTGACCCGTCATTTCCCCACACAATCCGAGAGTTATAAAAGAATTTAAAAAAAAATATTCCTAAGTGGTTGAGCTGGTGGTAGGCTAAACTGACAGAACTGTATCAATTACGTTGTTAATCTCTTCATTGTCGTTCATGGTTAATCTATATGTTCATAGGCGTACCTAGGCTGGTCAAATAGGAGGGGTTACCATTACCGGGGTTCCTCCACTAAAAACTTTTCCAAACTTAGACGTGAAATGGCGAGTTTTAAAGCCTTCTGAGGGCAAATTATTTTTGTTTTTTTAAGGAAAACGTCTATAATTTAAAAACGTCTATATATATATATATATATATATATATATATATATATATATATACACACACACACACACGCACGCAAAGTTACGGTTTTTCAACTAGGCTTGCAAAGAAAAACTGGTTGTTTTATTATTAGTGGGTTTGGGGTTTATTGCGAGACAAATAATGACGTAAAAACTTAAATGAACTATAGTTGTAATATAAGGAAATGTGTTGAAAGTCTTCAAGTTTATAAACAATGGGTGGTTACAACCCCCCAAACCCCATCCCCTATTTCTCAAAATCTCTATTCAGTAGAAAATTAACGTTTAACGTAAACTAATTCAACTTACTGCAATCTAAACTTTTCGTCGCAAATGAAAATTTAGGTAATAGATTAGCTACATAGTTTAGATATCTGAAGTTAAAAACTCATCAGTCTTAGTTGGCTAAGTTAAGGTCAGTTATATAGAAATGATATAACAATACAGATAAAGTGAATTAGAGCAAAATAAAGCAGGATTTGTAGCTAATTAGATGCGAAACCCGGCAGTTTTTGGCAGTTGATCCTTTAAAATTACTTTGACCAGAGGCAGCCTCTCAGGGACATCTGAGGCATAGTAGCCGACAAGCAGTGGTCGAGGCTGCATAATTGATTGGCTGGACAAAAAGCATTGAAGTTATTAACTGAAAAATGTAAGCTAAGCATCAGTAGACAATAGATAATTCCAACACTACAGTCGGTAATTGTAGCTAGTTATCGATAATATCGGGCGAGCCGCAGCTGACGGTTAGAAATGGCGGAAACTGGCGCCATTGTGATCCGAGAGCAACAACCGTGTTACGTTAAACGTGCTTTGGCACGCAGCTGTGTCGCTGACGTGTAAGGACGAATGTTGCTCCAAACTGATGTACATCACGGACCTTTACCTACAGAAGCTACGCGATCACGTTGTCAAAACAGATTTAAGGTCAAGAGCGTTAGTGCCTGATCAGCTGTTCACTTGACGGTAACACACTTCAGACGGTGAGTCCTAAAATTATCAATTAGTTCTTAGTACGTTAGGACTTCATGTAATATTATTTGAGTGCGCCAAGATTTCCATATTGTTTTGGCGTTATTTTTTTAGTATAAAAATTATACGGATATAATTTTATACTTTAATACCAACACAGCGGGCAGTTCAAAAACTACAGAGTCTGGCCCACGTAAGAAAACACCCGAGTTTAGGACGTTATAATGTTACAATCGGTTACTGTACAGAAATTCCAGATTCACCAAATTAAGCGTATTCTTTTGCTTATAAATCGATGTTAATTCTGTTAATGTATTTTAAGACGTCAATTTTATATTTCAATAAATTTACCGAGGAACAGGATTTTCACGTAGTTTCTTCTAATACTAGCTACTTCGTAACATTGTCAATTTTTACTCCACAACAATGCTGTAAGAAGGTTATGGTACAGATATTTGTTCATGTTTCTGCCAAATTTGATATAAGTTTGACAAAAAAATGAAATTATGTTGAATTTCTTTTAAAAAAGTGCTTCTGTTACCACCAAATTTATTGAAATAATTCTTCAACAGACGTCTGTAATTTTACAACAGCACTATCAAGGCTTATGTTCAATAAGATTTACAATTATTTTTAATCGTCAAGTTAAACGAAATTTAAGTATTAATCTGAAAACAGTGTACTAGGAATATAGTCACGTGACATGCACTATAGACCCCTTAAAATGCAAATATAATTTAAAATAGAATGGTCTCGCTCTGCAGATCTATTGCTTCAGCCACCCGACAGTACTTTGTAACACAGTGGCCAGTGCTAGTAGAATTTAATTGAAATTTCGTTACAATAACTTCACGTTCACTCATTAAACACAATTAAATATCTTATTTAACATAGATCAGATACCTTATTTAAGAATAGGTATTAGTAGTTAGAGGAACAGTATGCCTCGCAATACATTCCTAATTAATGCACAGAACGCTCCGCGACAGCACTCATAACCTTTCCCGCCAATTTAACCGGTGACCGTAATATTTAAGAAAATTATATCGCACCAGCTTTATTAGACATCGTATGCCCTTCCTCTGTGTCACCGAGTTACCGCGTAGGAAATAACCAGCAAGTACATTATGAACGTTAAATCAGAGCCATCCATCTTGAAACGGAAGTAAATAAGCAAAAAACATACGCATATGTCTTTCGGGATTTATACAAGGTACCTTCGTACAAATTTCAAAACAACGCGTTTAGCCAAAACTGCGTACACTCGTCATCGTAAAATCGGAGGCCGCCATCTTAAAACAGAAATGAATTGGGAGAAACCTTATAAGTACGTCATTTAGGATTCAAACAAGGAAGCTTCTTATCAAATTTCAAAACAATCGGTTAATGCATTTCGCTAAAGCTGACTATACTTGTTATTGGAAATAGGAAGTCGCCATCTTGAAATGGAAGTAAATAGGAAACATTCTTACATACATTGTTCGAGCTTTATAAAGGTACCTCCCTACAAAATTTTAAAACAATCGGTCAATGTGTTTGGCCAAAAATGCGTAACAAACAAACACAACCAAATGCCGAACGGTCGACTTGAAGCAGAGATCTCGCTTCTCTCGGTAATTTATTACTGAACTATTCCTTTTGTAAAACACTTTAGTTTTAATTAAAACATTATTATTGAGAAACATCGAAGCAGTGTATTTGAGGACATTGAGGAAACGTTTAAATGTTAGTAGTGTGTATATAGGATGAAAGAAAACAATAATTGCCTTTAAGTAATAGCTTGGCTTACCCTAAATATTAAGAATAGGCCTATTTTATTATATTCGTTACTAAACATTCTATATAAACAGGCGTAAATTTCAGCTGGGCTAAGTATTTAATTTAATATTTTTTTAACAAAATATTTATTATAATATATAATTTATAAATATCAAATTGGAAATTTTAAATTCCGGCTTCTAGGCCCATCTGTTCTTATCTACCTACGTCAAAAATGTCAGATACTTGCATGCCATAGATTTGGTTGTATCTTTACGTGCGCGCGCGCGCACACACACACACACACTGCAAAAGCCAGTTTCCAAACTGCCTAACAGACAACAACTTTTTTAATTATTAATCAACTGAAAGTAAAAATAGGTCAAAGCTCAATGCATGAGGGCTTATCTTTGTAATTACAAAATAACAGAGGCCTAAACCTTGAAAACTCATAATTATGTGTATTTAGTGATAAAAAGGGTTTTTAATTAAGAAATGTATAAGTAAATTTAGTTAGTTTTGGAGTAGAGTTTGTAATGGAGTTTTTAAAATGAGTTTAAGAATGACCGTTCTTCTAAAATTAGGCTTGTGAAATATTTGTAACAGTTTGGATGTTTTGTTATTGCTGTGGTTTTTTTGTAGTTTGGAATTGTTTAAAAAGTGTGTTAACAGAAAATGATAAATGTTTGAAATTGTGTAATAAGAACCTATTTTTATATAAATACGTTTGATAATATAACAGTGTTTGTATTATTGTGCTTTTAGTTAAAAATTAACTACATATATTTCTCTAAACTGGTGAACAGAAGTGTAAATATTTCCTCCTAATAATTATCTAAATGTTTTTTTGAAATATTTTATTTAAGTTTTTTAATAATAAAACATTAATTAATAAGACATAATACCTGTTGGCTTTTGTTTCTAGTAACAGATATACAAGGTGTGTTCAGAAAGTAGCGAGCATTTTAATTTTTTGAACAAAATATTTATTTATTCTTCTACATTGATGTTGTCGCCTTCAAAATAGTCCCCATTAGAGATTATGCACTTGTGACAGCGCTTCTTCCAATCCTCGAAACACTTCTCAAAATCGATCTTTGAGATAGCCTTTAGTTCTTTCAGCGATGCGCTTTTAATGTCATCTACGGCTGTAAAACGATACCCTTTAAGGTTCTCTTTATTTTTGGAAATAGGAAAAGTCACACGGAGTAGCACTCCTTATTGACCGTTTCACCTGGTGGCAGGAATTCGTGATGCACTATGCCATTAATATCGAAGAACACAGTGAGCATAACCTTCACGTTCGACCGCACTTGTCGAGCATTTTTCGGTCTTGGCGAGCCAGAATGCCTCCTCTGGGATGATTGAGCCTTAGTTTCGATGTCATATCCGTAAACCCATGTTATAATACGTTTCGTCACCTGTTATAATACGTTTCAGTAATTCTGCATCGTCGTTGACTTCATTTAGTGACTCCTGAGCAACTTTCATTCGCCGCTGTTTTTGTTCAAAATTCAACAATTTTGGAACGAATTTTGCTGCCACGCGTTTCATACACAAAACACTGGAAACAATGTCATGACATGATCCAATCGATATGCCAACATCATCAACGACCTCTCTAATTGTGTTTCGGCGATTGTTCATAACCATTTATTTAACATTTTCCACGTTTTCATCAGTTGTTGATGTGCTGGAGCGTCCAGGGCGTTCGTCATCTTCAACGTCTTCACGGCCTTCTTGGAAACGCTTATACCACTCGTAAACTCTTGCTTTACTCATAGCAGACTCACCATAGGCCTTTGTTAACATTTCACACACTTTGTTACACTTTATTTCATTTTTTACGCAAAATTGATACAAATTCTTTGATCCATTTCTTTTAACAAACGAAAATCGCCGAGCTCATAAAAACACGTCTAACCTTAGTGGCTGTCACAGCGGACAAAGGCAACAATGAAAACAGCTGAAAGTTTTATCATACTTCAAGGGCATGTATATCAACATAATAAAAAAAAATATTTGACAATCGGACTCTCCAAGCCCGCGAAATTTAAAAATTTTCGGTACTTTCTGAACACACCTCTTATTACGTTTTAGTCACTGACTGAAACTTAATAAATGTATCATCATAATTTTAATTGAAATTATTTCAAATTTTATTTATGAGACTTTGTGAGACATTTGTTAAAAATTTATCAAGTGCATTTAGAATTTCAAATAGAAACACTTTTGGAAGCTATAAATAAATGTCCAGTGTGTAATTTTGTATTTGTTATTTCTTATTTTTATCTAGAACTTTATTACATTATCTATATTATTGTACTGAGTAATTTGAAATCACTGTAAAGTTATAAACTGTGGAAATAATTGGTATGAAATATACCAACCTAACAAGTAGAATAGACGTTCAGATTACTTAACATATGGACCTTTTCAAATGACAACCCGGAAAAAAGGGCTATTTTATAAAAATATAAGTAAATAAAAAGAGCAAAATAAATCTTCGAAATTTAATGAAGCTAAGCAATGCATTTATGTTTCTTATTACTAAGAAAAATTTAATCGATCAAAGTTGTGTAACAGCATGACAAACATCGATTCTGGAGGAACGCATAACGTTGGGTAAGTCTGAGACGTCACAAAACACACACACACACACACACACACACACACACACACACACACACACACACACACACACACACACACACAACAAACATTACCTTTTATTAATATAAATAATATGAAACAAATACTGTCCCAAAAAGAATTTCTCAATGTATCCAATATAAAACCTTTTGTCTTTCCCAATTTTGTAAATTACATTACGGTGTATATATTCGTTGTTTGATTATCTTCACTAACTTCATTGAATTAACGTCTATTAATTTAAGGAAACGATCAGTGTGTACATATAGTAAATTCGATTATGTCCGGAAGACACGATTAATTCCTTAATGTATTTCCCGTGCAATTATAAAAACGAGCGTTTATGATGATGTAAAATAGCTGCCACTTCCACCTGCTGCATTAATAATGGTAATTTATCCTGGGAAAAACAAATTTATTGAAACATATGTCGTTTCAATAAACCATTTTAATTCCAGTTGAAAATCTACACGAAATTTACAGTTTTTTGTAATACTGTTGAGTTGATTTTTATACTTTGTTAAAACAATTTTCTAAATGGTGGAAAAATTTGATTAGCGTTTAGTGAATAAAAGAAGTATTTTGATACTTTGGTAAAACCCAGTGACGTCAAACATCTGAATGTCGTAATACGCCTAAGCTTCGAGCTAAAAGTTTAGTGAACTATTGTCGTGCGTTTGTTTATTAATAGTATATTAAAAATTGAGATGATTAAATTAAATATTTTAGTATTTAATACAAAAGTGTGTATTATGTCGGTAACTAAGAATGTGAGCTAATAGACACAATATTTAGTTACAGGATAACGAGTTGAAAGTAATAAGAACTGAAGCCATGGTCATTTTCATTGTTTTAAAGTATAGGCCTAATGGCGGTAACTCGGCGAGAAGTCAAAATAATTGTAGCTACATTCTGGAAATCAGTGCTTCGACGGGAGTTGACTCACGGAACTTTTGGGATAAATTATGGAAATTTGACACATGGATGGTTAATATACTTGATTTCGATTTTTTGAGGAACTAAAAAGGAGTTGACGCGAGAACTCTATACTAGACATTTTATAATAAACTCACTTCATATGAATACCAACAGATACAAAATTTATGAAACATTTTCATTTATGAACAATAATATGAAGCTAATTGTATAAGTAGCTTTTTAAATGAATTAAGGAAAATATTTTTTTTTAAATCTGCGTATTTATGTACATTTTAACGCTGATAAAATTAATGTAATAATGTATTATTAAAAAGATTTAAGTAAGATTTTTTAGTAAGATCTAAAGATTACTAATTCAATTTAAACAATTTAAGTAAGATCTATTAAGATTTAAAAAATTTTGGATGACTGTCATAATACGATACATTAATGAATTCTGTTTGATAACGAACTTTTTCAAGCTAGATTAGATTAGGTTAGGTTATATACCAGAGGAAGGCATTATACGATCGATGGACCTATTGTGTACTAGTTGAGCAGATTGGTGCCCTTAGTAAGTTCCAACAATCCACTGACTAGTTTATTCTGCTAAAGATCGCTAGGATCCTGGAAACCAAAAACCTCTACTATCTTCTACTAGCAAGAGCTTCAACCATGTATTGTGTGTCTTGGATTTTGTCTTTTTTTAGTGCATATCCTACACACGGTTTCTCCATGGTACATACCTATCCTGTATACATGCAACCTGAGATCACAGTTCCTAGTAATGAGTGCCATAATTTTTCTAAGTTATGTTCTACCTAACACTTCTGCGTCCTTCTAAATCTTCCATGTGGAACATTATCCAAACGACTCTTGCTATGAGAATGGTCATGAAAGTTATAAGTTCATCCTGCCAGGTTCTGCTTATTAATCCACTTATTTATAACCATCCCGGCCAAAGATAGAGAGATCCCTAAAGCCAGCTTGGATCCGATAAACTCAAATGCATATCCCAGTCCAGCCAGTCGGTCTGCCTCATTGCCCTTAACCGCTTTATGCCCTGGAACTCAGCTTTCCAGGGACAGAGCATTAAGGTTTTGGCGATAATCCCCGACCATCGTAGACCGAACTGTAGGAGCTACAGGTACTTTGATTCCTACCTGACTATCGGTATAAATATGAATACGAGCTTTCTTGTAGGTCCGTTTCAAATTCTCTCTAACATAGGCATTACTTCAGCTTGCATACCGTCTTAGGGCAACAACTTTCTTTGTCCTCGGTCTCAGGCAGTACACCCCAACACTTCGGAGCTACCTGTACATCATACTACGTCTCTAGATTTTCCTAACATATCATCTTGCCATCAAAGTGTCTAGAAACCATGTGTTTGACCATCTGATCAGTCCTCTCGTCCAAGCCAAAAATAAAATCAATACTTTCCCAATTTTTCAAATCGAACCAAAACACTAAAAGCCAAATTACTAAATTTATACATTTTCTAATGTCCCTTAGAAACACATTCTGGAAGTCAGGATAGCGACACTCTTCATTCGTTTTGGACTTACCGTGAAAGACTACTCCAATAATTCCTTTTCTCTTAATGTTTTTTTGAAATTTACTGATTACAAAAAAAATCGTTATATCATATAAGATAAGGTATAAAGGTGTTGAACTCTTAAGATACAAACGCGCACATCAATACGGTAGTCCTAGTGAAGTTATGTTAAATCGGAAATCGCAGATTATCTGGGCGAGACAGGAAGTTGAACAGGTCCCGGGAGTGGCTACTTTGATCGGCACACGTCGTTCTGCATTTTCATGTTGGCAGCAATGCGGTCAGCCATTATAAACCGCCGCGGGTGAAATTGCAAATTTAACCCATTACGAGTCTATTGCATCCAACGGTGGCGATTTTCTGCATTTAAAATCTATTGGAAGCAAATTGTTTTAATGTTACGGTTTTGATAGAATTTATGAAAAAGATTACAAATCCTGGGCGTGTAACTGCGCATAAATACGTTCTGCGCATGCGTAATTCATTTATACACTTCAATGAAGTTATCTTAAATAGAATGTGGTACTTCTACCGTGACAGCTGTTTTATTGTTAAAAACAGCTGTTCTAATATACATTTGTTATTTTCAACCCTATTAAAACAAAAACTAATATCTCATTTGAACTAATAACAAGACACTTTGCACTAAACAAAATTAATTCTTTGTATGATATTTCATAAAGTATTATTTAAAATATCTTTTTCAATACATTTCTATGAATATAAATTATTCATTAATTTATAAAATTGAATAACATATATTTATTTTTGTATGGGAAACTTTATATTTCTGAACAGTGGCGACTGATTTCCTGCTAAAGCCAATGCAACTATTGTATTGAAATCATTGTTTCTCGACTTCTCTCCATTGACTGATTCTTTCCAGTTCTTTAATTCCGGTAGCACTTTTACTCGTATTTTTTCTCCAACCACCGTGCAAGCTCCCTCTACAGAGTAACTTTAATTTTTACACTTAATGAAAATGGAGATAAACAATAACGTATATAATTTACGTAATTGGTAAGTTTGAGAAATTATTTATTCATTTATTGGATTTGTGTTTGGAATCAAGAGAGGAAAAATAAATTTAACAAAATTTGTCTTGGTTGCTGACATTTGGGGATATATCAATAAATAAATATTACGATTTTTTCCTGCGAAATATATTTCGTTAACATGAAACATAATTGAATCACTTTTAGAAATGTTACCGAACTTTTCAATTTTAACAGATTTTTGTAATTATATTTGTTCACTAGTTACCTTTTAAAAGTGAATTTAAAGAACAATTTTGAAAATATTTCCTCAACATTCTAAAACGTCTGGATAACCTTTAATAAAAATCGAGAGAATCCAAAAAGGTGAAAATCTTACATCCAAAAGGAAAATTGCAGCAAATACGGAAATAATTATTTAAAAGAAGTACCTTTAAAAACTGTATATGAATTCAAATGTAACACTAAGAACTTAATATATACAAGTATGTGTCCAATCAGAAAACGATTTATAAACCAGAGTATGTAACTGAGAGGTGCCATATTTAGCTTTATTGCAGCTTAGTGAAAAAGCAAAGAAATACAACTAATTACATAAAGACCTTGCTTCCAGTAATCAAATGAAGTTATAATTAAAACAAGTAAAACGACAGGTTCCAGTGTAAGTTAGTTTGTGCTAAACAAGACGACAGCTGCAAAACAATACGCAGTTTCATTTAAATCGCGTGCGAAGTAATAGGAAACTCCGGTTTTGGTCATGACAGTCGCGTACAACTGATTCCAAGAAGTATAAAGTGAGATGTGTTGTTTGTTGTGGCGCTTGTAGAGTGTTGTGGGAATAGGTTGTAGGTTGTGGTTTAGTTAAGTAGTAAGCTTGGTGTTGGCAATTTTGTGATAGCTTAAAATCTGTTTTTGAATTTGTATAGTTATAATTTGCTTAGTATGAAAACGACATTACTTGAATGTTGTCCACGTCTGCACGAGTGCGGGCGTGTGTGTTCTCACGCATTGCTAAAGACTAATCAAATTAAACAATTTCAATGAAAAGTGGATGCAGATTCGTTTGCGCATATCTCAAAATAATTTTCATTAAGAAAAACAATTAGTTATGAAGTCCTTTTTGGACTTTAAAATTTGTGTTAGGATTTTCCCAAATAGTTGTAACGTTTTTTGATTAAATTTGATTAAATTGTACGCTTAAAAATACGAATGAAACGTTTGGTTTCAAAAGTCAAGTTCAAAAGCTAGCTAACAAGTTGGTTTCTTACGGTATTTTGTGGCTGCCTTATAAACAGATTTTTTGTAGAAATATCAACACAATAGCGCTTCATTAAAGTTTATTTTATATAATTTAATTAAATGTATGGATGTTTGTGTATGTTTTTTATCCTGTATTCTATGTTTTATAACATTTTAAATTTTAAAAAGAAGGAAATAACCATGAAAATGTGCTGAAACCACAGCTGAAACTTCTTAGGCTTTTTTGAAGGTTTATCCAACAACAACGCATCACTAGCTCTGTTCTTTACTGTACAGTTCTAGTTCTTGGAGAAATACTACATTACAAATGTAAAATTAAAATATTAAGAATTAACCTAAAGATACTTTCAACTTTAAAACAAGCACTTTTAATCAATTGAGTTTCATTCTTCTAAAAGGTAATTTTTGGAAGTTTTTGTGATATTTGTTACACTTTCTGTTACAAATATTTTATCAAAATAGAGACCAGAAACACGTGAAATTTATTGCTTTGCATTACAGTCTGTAAGAACCAAAGCCGCTCGGTGGCCTAGTGGATAGCGTACTAGGCTTTCACCCCGAGGACCCGGGTTCGATTCCCGGCGAGGGCGTGGCATTTTCATACGCTGTAAATCATCCCATCGTCTGCAAATCAGGAAGCCGGGGGAGAACGAAGTTTGCACAACTTCACCAATGTTGGATTCGCAGTTGATTCGATAGCAAAATTATAGCGGTTACAATCGTATTTTAATTTTCAAAAGTAAAAAAGGGAAAGTTACTTTCGATTAGAAAATTTGAAAATCATGTGTCTTTATCACTAATATGGTTAAAAGATAATGAATTCTGAAACACATCATAAGCAAATAATACAAAACGAAGTATTTTTAAGCGTTCTTAGAACAGATAAAACCTAGTTTGAACAAAATATTTGAAATGTTACTGCATCTTTATTAATGCGTTTACATATAATGAACCATTAAACAACGTTGAATTAAACAAATGTGTTGTACAGTAATTCTTAATATGAGTTTCAGGCATATTAGGAGTATCTGCCTGTATAAGATGCGCGTATTGTTTCAATATATTTTAATCGGAAATTCACTTTTATTATTATTATTATTATTATTACTGTTTAAATGAACAATATATTTAGGCCGAATTTTAATTAAAACAGTAGTGCCAAAGTAAATGTACCAGTGCACATTTGATAGCCAACTGCTTCCACCTTTCAACACTGTTTAATTAGCCGTGTAATACTGTAGCCGCGGGTAAGCGCAGCAAACGAGCTGGTATAGTACAGCCCTATGTCATACAGGTGAGCAATAAGATCTGATGGATAAGGCTATGTAAT
Source organism: Callitettix versicolor (assembly GCA_022606455.1). Classification (NCBI taxonomy): domain Eukaryota; kingdom Metazoa; phylum Arthropoda; class Insecta; order Hemiptera; family Cercopidae; genus Callitettix; species Callitettix versicolor. The sequence goes on along the minus strand of CM040190.1, from coordinate 35,927,628 downwards.
TGCCAGTGTTCTATCAGCCATCTGCCGATCTGAAACTAACCTCTCCTGCAAGTACTGTACGTCCTTTGAGGAATGGCTATTAAAATACTGTTAGGTTAGGTAGATATCCTTGTGTTGGTTGTATGTGTTTGTCGACAGACAGATGTTGACCGGTTAGAATACCACTGGAATTTTGCTTATGTCACAAATTTTGTTCAGTCCCGATTATCCGGAATAAACACCAAAAATTTTACAGGAACCTTAATAATAAATTATAACTGCTAAATAGATTTCGTTAAAATTACAGAATTAATGGGAAAATGTATTTAGTGTCTTCAAAAAAATAACGGTTACTGACACTAATTATAGCAATTCATTGACGAAATATTTATTATTTGATAACTATTTCTTTTATGTAATAATCATCTAAGATTATAAAAATAGCAATAATGATTTTCACGCGAAGATGGCCTATATGTCTTTATAGTCTTAAAATAAATATAAAGGGTGTTTCAGAAATAGGATGCCAAAATTCTAAAGTGGCTTTCTTATATAAATAAATAACAAAAAAAGTTTAAAAAATATTTTAACTTAATCTTAAATGTTGTAGACAACTATCAATAAATTATGATCTATTATACTTTGATTTACAAAGCATATTTTTATTTGCATTTGAAAGAGGTAACGTTCAGAAAGAGTTACCTCATTTCAGACTTCTCTTCTGAAAGCAAGTCTTTTTGCACACTGGTAGATAACAAATGCATACACAAAATCTGAACTTAATATATTATCTGCTTCCAAAGTTAAATGCTTTTTTGTATATAAACAAAATGTCTGGTTGAAAACGAAGCGGTTTTATGACAAATGTTTAAACAAACTTGTTTTATTTATTTGTAAGAACCCCACTTCCGAGTTTGGCACCATGTTCAGAAATAGCCTATAATATGTTCTAACTAGTAACAGCAATATCTCGATGTCGTAGTTATATTTCTTGCTGTTGACCACAGCAGTGATCGATGTCAAGATGTTTTGTTATTCTGTCACGTTGTGATGTATGTAAAGTGCAAATTGGGAAGCACTGACACAGGTTTTAGCGGATGCTTTTGCAGCCTTCAGGGACAGTTCTTGAAATGGCTGCATGTCTTCTCCAGATGTCTTGTAAAACAGCATTTGTGGGGATGACTTCTTAAAGTGAAGCCACATCATTTCCCTATCACTGGTGATTGATTTTCGAAAAATGGTGTGACAAGCTCAACATCTACAAAATCTTCCACGTATTTTCACGACGATGAACTCTTGCTGTAACCATTGTAGCCCTATCTTGAGGTACATATATTGGCGTCATAACTTTCTTCTTTTTTAGTTTAATCATCCCAAAATCTTGGTTCTACTGGTAGTTGCATGACCAGCAACTAAGTATCTGTAATTCACAGTTTTTTAAACTATATACGAACAAAATTTAATAATAATGTTGTTCTTATTTTGGCCTCTACAGTTGTCTGTAAAGGCTACAATATGTTTGACAGTGGGAATTAGGCTTTCGACAAATTTCAATAAACACGAGGCAATTTCTTGGCATCATCGCCTCACTGCCATATGTACATGGTTGCTACCCCAGTTTTAAGGTTGATGACATTAAGATTATAAAGCCACAGTTGTCTCATGTATTAAGATTTGGAGTTGGTCACATTTGGAGTTACAGCTTATAGCTGTAAAAAAATCACTTTTATATAATACAGAGTATTATGGTTTGAAGTACATAGAAAAGTACTCGATTAAATACTGTTTTGTTCAAACACTGCAGTGGCATTAATTAAGAATAACTGTTTTCTTTGCAAATGCATTACGAATCACTGACAACCATTATACAGAGCACTAAGCACGTCAGTTATATATACGTCAGTTATACTCGTCCCTTTATGTGATTTAATACAAATTTATTTTTACTATCTTAATCGAATATTTTGCCTAACCTATTCAAGTTAACCCAGGTTATTCAGGTGAACTTGGAGAAAAAACGAGAATTAGTTAAATTCATAGATTTAATCAATACTCTTGGTCACCACAAACTCAAAAGGTCGCTATATCATAACTAAAACTTTGCGGATCTCCTGCAGCTCATAATGAAACTGCTGCACGAAGAGTAACTAATCCAGGAGTTACACTAATACCTTCTTAATTCGCGTACGTTCCGCGCATCTCACGATTAATACGGTGTAAAAGGGCAAATTCCTGAATGCGCCGCTTTGCAAATAAATGCGCTAGGTTTCAGTATTCCTTTTTATGGAGGCGCATAAAATGCGAGCACTGCTACCAGAAGCTTTACTGCACACTTGATGTGTTAATTATACACTATACACAACAATAGAAGCAGCAGCCCAAGGTCGGTTAGCGGTTATATGTTTGTCGGGGCCTCGAGTGCGTAGTTCAATTGAAGACGACCGCCAGGGAATGTAATATAATTAGCAAAATTTGAATCTTGAGCTTCTGCGAGTCCCATAACTTTTCGAGTATAACGATTTTTCACTTTAAGAAAGTTAGAAAACTAATTCATGTAGGAGGTTAACGTTGTACGGTAAAGTATGAAACTACTTCGCTACAGCGCTCCATTTGAGGATGTTTTTGAAACTTTTGTTTTCACGGGAACTTCTATCGGTAATTCCAAACATAGTATTATTGGCAAGTTTGTTTAGTGTTTGAACTCTAAAAAAAAATATAATACGAGTATTTACAGAAAAAAATTCACTACATGTAGGCCTATGTCTTTTATACGTGCAAAACATCTGACACCATCCTCCTCCTCTTAATAGATAACGTTTTTTACCTCTGTTTTTCCAGTCTCCCTAAGTAATATCTCTTCTCTCCACAGCTGTTCTCTCTTCTCCCTATAGGACTCTAGTTGTCCTAATCGTTCCTTACCCACTTTCCATTTTCTTGTTTGTTTTTAATGTGACCACACCACAACAACCTCTTTTACTCCAAATATTTAGTAATATCCCCTTCTCCTCTTTTCTTCCTTCTATCTACTCATTCGCAACCCTACATCGTCACACAACAGACCTACGTCAATAATATCCAGCATCCATGACCAGAGTTTATTTTCCTCCAGTCTTCTTAGTCAAGAACTATCTCTTTTGTCATAACTTATAATACTGCGGACGACTACGTTACACATTTTTCGTACTGTTGGTGATGTAGGATGTTCCACATGATCGGATATAACTCTCTAACAATTTCTCTTGCTGTGGTTAAAGCACCGTCAGTCTGCTGCTTGTCTGAACTTTCGCACCTCAAGCATATAAGTCCGAGACTAGAGTTACTACCGTGAGCGTTTCTCTTACCGTTAACGCAGATCTCTGTCTCCACTAGTCTAATTAGTATATACGTTAACTTTTATAGACGTTAAAAAAAGAAAGAAGAATGTACTTCCTCCTCCCTTCCCCAACATACCCTTTATTTGTCCCTGCGTGATTGCATCTTTCTTGACTGTGTTGTCAAGACTTTCAAAGCTACTAACACCTAAAATTTCCAAATCTTCCTCGACCACTAGAACTTCTACGTAATTATTCCTAAACAAAGTTGTGAAAGTTTTCTAAGACGTTGAAAAATTCAAGGCGGAACAAAATGAAAACTGCTGATTCTGGCAAAAAAGTAGCTGCTGGATTAAAACATTGTTCTCGAAGCCTATGTAATCAACATGTAATTTTAGTCAAATTTGCGTAAACTGATAGATAAATCAACTATTCAGTTCTAAGTTTTATGTACTTTGAGGGTTACAAATTATTTTAGTTCGCAGATGTTTTGCATTCCTCAGTACGCAGTACGCAGTACACAGATATTTTCTTTACGAGCACAACCCAAGAATTGACAAAACACAAGTGGACATTACGTATTCCATAAAACAAAAGTCGTAAAGCAGGTAGACTGGCCCGTGATAACAACAGCAGACCACGGCCTTAGTGATTAGACTCCATATAAGTAAGGTTAAGGCATTGCCTACGGCTTCAGATGTTACTGCACTAAATTATACAGGCTGTGTTATTGTTTTGCTTCATTAAGTATTATGGAGAGTATGTGGGACTTTTATTTCCTTGGGTTGGCTGCCCTGACCTGTATTCGTAGATGTATCATTACGTAGTAAATATTGCTGTAAAAAGTAATGATTGGTTCGTTATAGTACTTGCTCCGTTTGTGTTCAAACAAAATGACCGTCACCGATTGAATGTTTAAGTGAAAATAATTTCGATTGAATTTGCGAATGCAATATGTTTTCAAAATGTAAAATTTTCAGGAAAACCAATTTAGAAGCATATCTTAGCTTATGGGCTCAAAATGGTGTTACGTTGGATGGTTTCTGTACATATTTTTAAACCTAATAACACAAAACGTTAAAATAACTTTAGTTAAAAAGCGTTATTGTTGTTTGGATTGTTTTTTTATGATTAAATAAAGGTTACTAACGTAAAAAAACCGTAATATAAAAAAAATTATTGTAGGCTATATTTTTAATTTTACAACTATCAAAATAAAGAGTAAAATAATTCGTTAACTAAAAAAAATAAATACTACTAATAAAATGTACTAGCTGATTCAATATTAAATAATTTTGTTTAACAATTGACTCACTGACAGAATGCAAATAATGTTGCACTGTCACACAGGAAAGACATTAAAGCTTTGTTCTTGGAGTTTTGGAAAGTTAAAAATATCGTATTATTTCATGATTTTACATTTCACTATAAAATTATACACACAAATAAAAATAATAAAATAAATATTTAAAAAAATAATGATTCATTTTAGGATGTGGACACATATTGGAAGAAAAAAATTCTGAGTTAAAATCAGATCTTCGGATGTAATAAAGAATACAGATTTTTCTGTTCCGTGGTCTAATATAGTGAACCAGTTTGAAATTTATAATTTTCTATTTTTAGTAATGTTTAATTTTAGGTACATGCTACAATATACTAAAAGTGCTAAAGGTCGTATGCAAACTGTTTATGTTTTTTTTTTTCATTGGTATTTTAGCTTGACACGGTCTCCAACTGATGACCAATAACCAGCTGATTTAACAGGAGATACAATAAAATGTCTGCGTTTTTTATGTGTATGTCGTTAAACTGCTAGCCGTCATAATATGATTTGATTATTTTATAGTACAGTTTTAATATTAGGTTTTATATCATTATGATTTACTTACTAGTACTTACTCTTACTGTTTATGATTTATTTATTTATTTGTGTGTGTGTGTGTGTGTGTGTGTGTGTGTGTGTGTGTGTCTTATTTCTTAAACAATGTTTTTATAAAAGCTTTTCATAAATTATGGTTTTTTTAAAGTGTAAAATCTTCAGATGAGTTTCAATTTTTTATGACGAAAAATAAAAACTCGCGGTAGCACTTTTAAAAAGCTTTGCACTTACCATACTAATTTTTAAGTGAATTTAAGTCTACCAGTGAGCCAACTGTTTTTATATGAATTATTTTCTCAGTGCTACCATGCCTTATGGGAGATCAGTTCGAAACTCGCTGCTAACTTTTTATATTCAGTATTTATTACTTTAAAATTATCTATACAGGTAAGTTCTATAATCAATTTTTAAATTATAATTAATTAACAACATTATACTATATACCCGATCCATTTAGCTAGACATTGTTTAAAGTGTTTACAGTTAAATAGATCTTGTACATTGTATATAAATAAATACTAAAGTTCTTCTTATGCACGTTCCACCCTCTTTGGGATACGTGGAATCAGTCACTTATTCATGCGTTCTCCCCTCCTCAACTTCCAGTATCGCTTCATTCTGTCGGATCTCCTCCTTCTCTCTTCCTCCGAGATGAAGGGTTTTTATTTTGGTGTAGATTTATATTGGAACCTTACTCTGTCACCTTTGGTAATTTTCTTAGCCGTTCCATCAAACAAAGAATCTTCTGCAATTTTCAATTCTATCAAGTCTTTCTCAACTTCCTTAAACCAGATGGGTTTTGTTTTGCTGTTATAGAAGAAATCAAATATTTGTTTAGTTAATCGATTGGAGTTCATTCTGAAAAGATGACCGTAAAAATGTATTCTCCTCTTTCGTATAGCATCCGATAGCTTTTCAATTGTCCTGTAAACAGTTTCATTCTTGACATATACCATTTTACTATCTTGAAATTTTGGTCCCATAATTTTTCTTCAGATTTCTCTTTCTTTAAGTTCGAACATATCCATTTGACCTCTGAAATTCATGGTTAGGATTTCTGCTGCGTACAGTGCTTCCGACGTGAGCACCGTTTTGTAATGTTTAATTTTGGATCCCCAAAATAGGGATTTCTTATTATATGTCTCCTTTGTCAATTGGAAGGCCAACTCAAGCTTATTTCTGGATTCCATTGCTTTGCCTTCCCCAGCAATCCCCGAGATATTTAAATTCTTTTTCTATTTCAATCTTTTGTTCTTTAACTTTGAGGTGTTTATTTATGTGCTTATTGTTTTTCATGATTTTGGTTTCTTCAAAGGAGATGTGAAGACCCATTTTAGCTGCTTGTTTCTCTAGTTCAAGAATTTGCTCCCTTGCTTCCTTCATTGTCTCAGCAAACAAGGTCATATTTTCAAAAGCAATACAGTTGATTTTGAGGTTCCTCTTTCGGTAACCCAGTCTTATTCCACTTTTTATATTTGTGCTCCATTCTCTGAACACTTTTTCAAGTGCACAGTTGAACAATAACGTAGAGAACCCATCCCCTGCCATACTCCCGTTCTTATTTCGAATGGATCAGACAATTCACCCATAAATTTAATTTTGAAAACGTAGTTGCAATACGTTGTAAGTTTTTCCAGGATTGATACAAGGAATTTTCTATCAATCGAGTCATATTCCTTTCGGAAATCAACGAAAGAGATAACGTACGTCTTTGCCTTTGATTTGTGGTATGGCATAATATTTTTGAGGTTTATTATTTGTTCAGAGCATGATCTACCCTTTCTAAAACCTCCCTGGTATTCGTCAAGTTGTGGGTCCAATTATGGCTCTGCTCAGTTTAAATGGACTTTTGAAAGAACCTTGTATGTTACATTCAGCAACGATATTCCTCTGTAGTTGTTTGGGTCTGTTTATGAGCGGGTTTGTTTGGGTTCATTAATAAATATTTAAATTATTAACGAACTACATTGTATTACATGCCCAACCCAACTATCACAATTATTAGAGCGTTAGCAGTTCGATATATGGTACAAAAGTGTTATTTTATATTTGTATATGAACAGATAAAAATATCCATCTTTAATATCACCTGTATAATTTTAATTTAACTACAAGAGCAGTAATATAATTAGACCAATACAAATCAACTATAAACAATGATTGCGTATTTGTTTAAAGTTTTTAATTCTATCCCATCAACTGCCAAATTTTTTAAAATTATTATTTAGCTAAAACAAGTTAGATATAGTATACTATAAAAAAAATTAGGTTATATTTTCTGTACAAGTTTCAAATAAGTCATTCATTTTTTTTAATTCTTCAAGTGGTCTTATCTATGCAACAAAGCAGCACAGAGTTACATAGAAAGCTCTGCTCACAAGAAAGGCTTGGAAAATAACAAATTCAAGAAGAAATGAAGAAACGTTAAGTACACATTATTTAGCAAGAAGTATCAGTTTAGCTTAAATTACAAAGAGTTAAGTATTCAAGAAACAAGATGACGGTGCAGGTAAATTTGTCATAGAAAGGGAGAAGAAAAATTAAAAATTAAGCTGGATGTAGATAGAGAGACTTTGTGCAAAAGTTATGGAAATTGAGAAAAACACTAACTTCTGGAAAGGTATACAAAATGTAGAGATGAAAAGTTACAGCCTTGGCTTGGAAAAGTTAATACATTGGCTTGGAAAGATTGATAGTGAGAATTCCCGTAAATTTGTAGTATTACCAAGTAAATGCTGAACTTTTCTGTTCTAATTTCAACTTTAAGAAATTAGTCTTCATTGCATTTTACTGGCGTACAAACAAGATTTCAATTAATTAAGAGCATCAGAAAATAATTGTAGTAGCGTAGTTAAGAATCCCGGATTGGAAAATATAATTTTAATTGTACAAATACGGATATGTTTTGTCATTAGAAATAATTATATAGTTTTTTTGACGTGAACACACAAGAACATAAAAGTTTTACTATTTTACGCAAAGAAAATTTTAAAAAGACAGGTTAAAGATGAGATCGAGAATGCAGGAAGTCTGAAGCAGATATACTTTAAAGGAACTGTTGTTGTACTGGTTTTGATCGGATAATAAATTTGAAACAGCACTAAATCGGTATCGAAGCGTTCCAATAGACCAGAGAACCGCGGCAGGGGGTGTAGACTTGACTTATTGAGAGGATTTAGACGTCCCTCGCGGTACCCGAGTCTAACACACTCTTACACTTGCAACACTACACTTATCACTTTAACACTTTACTCTCACTTACATTAGGTAAGCGATAATCGCCTCAATGTGCTTTTTGCCTTAAAAAAAACAAAAAAAAAAAAATAGACCAGAGAACATAGTCATGTAACAACTTCTCAGCCTAGTCCGAGTCAAGTGTATCACAAAAATATTTTTGGGATGTATCAGAATTTCTCTTTCATGATCTCAAAGGATTGTCCGAGTGATTGTCTCAATACGCAGATATCTCGCTGACGTGAAGAAAGCGTATTTACAAAAGAATATTTCTTATTCTTCTTTTTCAAAATCTGATTTCACAATCATGTCAAAAGTTTAGAATCTTAATAAAATAACATTTTAAAATTTTATTGGACATTTAAAATCTTGATTTATGCAGAGTATAATTTTTTAAATTTGAAATTATAAGATTTTTCTGGGTATTAATATTACTAAAATAGTTTTTTTTGTATCAAGTTTAAATCAAATCGGACTAAAATTGCGGAAACTTAATGACCATTTATCTAGAAATGCAAATCAGCGCTCATTTCAAGGTGGTTTACTATGCAGACCCCTTAAATATTTGATTTTTATAATATAAATTCGCTGAACAGTTCAAATATTTACATAATTTCAACGATTTATTTAAGAAACATTTCTTTCTATTCATTCTTTTCTTTAAATTTTGAATATCTCCGATTGACCTGGACACCGAACGGCCTTTCGGCAGTGGGTTGATCATACCACGCTGCACCCATATCATTCCTCAAGTGTAGAAGCAGTAGAAGTTGGCTTTTAAAGTAAAAATACGAAGTACGAAATACTGCATTGCCGATAACGTCACATACGACCTGTAATATCTGCACTGTGAACATTAATGTCGTTAAATCTGCACGTTAAAGGTCACAATGAAGATACAGTCCCTGCCATTGACACTCTGAACGCTGTAAAACCTGATAATAAAATCAACCGACTTTAGCTTGGCGATTGAGACGTCTTGGAAGATTATCTGACCTCGTTTAACGGCGTCTAAGGTCCGGTAATCGTTTTATTAGCGTTCAATAATAAATTTAATAAAGGACAGTTTACGGGCAGACTTTTACGACAACAGTGTGTTGAGAGGTGGTCAGGTCAAGCGGGAGAAGCTGCGAAGACAAACAATTGCGCAAGTTATGTTGAAAAAATATTAACATTTTTGGTAATCATATGGTTTCTTAAAACAGTGAATGATCGCCATTTCAAAACTAATTTTAACGGCTATCGAACGACCCAAAGTTATTAATGAATACATTTTCCATTTCTCTTACCAGTTAACTTTTTATTTTTATTTTCTACTACCCTCTTTTGGGTGTGATTGGATCACCATAAATTTCCTGCAATTAAGTTTAGTTAATTTAACGAAAACACATTTAGGAAAATTATCTTTAGGATGGCCCTTATCTTTCTACTTCACTCTTATACTAATGTTTACAAGTAATATTTAAAGTACAGTTTTTAGGAAAAAATAAATCTACATTTAAAAAAAAGACATTGTACATTGCCTAATATCTTTATCAATATACAGATTCAAGAACTATCTCGTCATCTCTGATTGCATCAGGCACTTACCTGTATACTCGATAACCCAAAACTGTATTTTCTCTTGTAGTGTTTTTACTATTATAAACTTAATTTCTGTATTTCTTAAGTTTATTTCAAATTTACAGAAGACTGGCTTCACAGCTGGACTAACCGTTTGACGCATGGGTGGTGTAAGAATGGAGCTGTTGGGCATCAACTTGACGTTTTATACAACCGGTAGGTTTAATAATGCATTATTAGTATTAAAGTTTAACATAAAATACATAGGTTTATGGGGAATAATTCATATTGTCATAGATATTGTCATTATCTTGTCTTCATGATATTTACATTTGATTAATGTTCATTATGTAGATCAATTAACTTCCAAGTATTCGTCTCTAGTCTCATATCTCTGTGATTGTACAATAATTTATGTTTCAATATTTTATGATTGTACAATATTTTGTGGTTTCAAATAAATCATACCAAGCTTGCGAGACTGCCAAGCTCTATGGCGTGAGCGGATGTGCCGTCCGTCGATTTACTGCAAAGCGTGCTCGCACTTAACCGATCGTTAAGTTCACCTTAAAAATGCCACTATGCTTGTCGGACATTTAACGCCGAAAGTCGAACAAATGTCTCGCCGCGAACAGTAGCTAACCTATAAAACCGAGAAAACGAGTTTTAGCGGAGATTGAGTAACTTGTACAGGTCAATTGTGTAATGGAGAATTTGGTATTTCGCAAAAGTACTCTGGTGACATTCGGGAGTTCGTTTATTGACTATCGTGTGTAATAGATAGTTGCTATAGATTTCAATGTTTTTGTAAGGTAAAAGTAGAAGTTAAAATAATGTGGTTACTTCCTAAAACAATACCTGATCTATGTGCCAACTGCAATATTCTTTCTTAAATAATGGAAAAATTCATAACACATGATTGATTACTTTACTTCTACAAATTGCTATCACGAGATAATATAAAAGCCAAACTCGGAAATAAAATTCCTCCTTTACATACAATTCTTTTTGATAGCAAAAATATTAATTTAAAAACATTAATTTCTTAAACATTTTCTTAACCTGTCGATATTACAGTAATTACTTACAATGCAAATAAATTAAATACAAATCTTAATTTAATTTTTACTTTCATTGTGTAGCCTGATTCACAGCAATCACTCAATTTAAATCCACAAATTGTGTTGGTAGAATGCTCTAACAGAAGGTTTCCATATCCATTTATTTACGATAGCAAACCAATAATTTTATTGTGAAACACTTTACAGTTTCAACAAATCAAATTATTTAAGGATAAGTTATGCATGATACAACAGGATAGAAGCATAAATCTTATTGAAGGTTTAAGTATGCGGTCAGGTGTAATTTCATCGATAGGCCAGATGTTATGATTAGCAGAGCAATCCTGCTGCGGAACCACTTCTGTCCCACAGTTCAAATCTCTTTCATTCACAACTATATTCTCACTTGTAGTTAGCTGAGGTTTCTATTCAAACCACAAAAGGGTGATTCACCTACTAGGAGTTATACTTTAAATTGAAAACCTGTTCTTAATCTAACTTACCTAGCATTTTATCCTTTTGTTTTGTTTATTTCTTTAAAAATTAAGTTTAAAGGGCTGTACTCTATGTGATAATTTTCTAATATGATTTATATTAACGGTGTTGAACTAGTTCCAACGTGTTATTCAAGACAATTTGTTTGTTATCATTTTATCTCAATGAGTTTAAAACTACAAGAAATAATGATCGCTTACTCAGTAACATACCTTTATTCACATGAAAGGATTTATCACTACATTATTAGTTGTTTATTTATAGGTACCGTATCGTTCATAAATAAACGAAAACTTTATACTGTTATGGTTACGTTATGTTTTGTCCGAATCTCGGGTAAACTCTTTATCTATGCAGATAAAATTAGGATTTATTGAAACTACAACTGCCATTTTAATCGCTGTTTATTTTTTGTCACAGTAACGAGTTTCCGCATTGTTGCATAATTTAAAACACAGGAATTTATTAGATTACAATCTTATTAGTACGTAACTTGTACTAGTATAACAGTCATATATAGTAGTATACAGTTGTTATTATTTTAAAATTAAATTATGTTTTTATCCTCACAAATAATCATTGAATTGGAGACGTTTAAATTCAACTAGGTGGCCATTCAATTGTAAGAGATGAAACTTTTGTTCCTCAAGTCTGAAATGAAAGAGAATGTCTTGCCAACTAACATCTAATTTGGATAGGGAGATATTCTTTGTGCATCCAGAAAGTTGCATACAGTTACTTGTTTATTTCCTGTGATAATGACTTTAAGTGAGTAAAAAGTTTAACATAATTTTATCAATACCGTTTGCTTCAAGAGGAATTTATGTACTTTATTTTGTTATATATTAACATAATTAAAGTGTAAATTAAAAGGTTGTACCGTTATTTAAAACTTATTTTTGGAACACCTTTTATATTCATGGTAAATCATATCATCCTACCTCTAACCGAACTGTGTATCTTAAGTGAAAAAGTTTGTGTTTTGTTTTATAAAATACTAGGAACTTTCTTATCAATTCGTTGAATTCGCAGCTAAAAATTTAAGCTACAATACAACATTGAATCGGTGTTATTAAACATAACTTTAAAATAAAATAAATACAATTACGAATAACCTTATAACAATGTGGAACACAAATGTAGTATTCATTGTTTTTCGTAGAAAAAACTAAATAGCTAAAAGTCATTTTTTTCATGGTCCTTATTTAGGTGGTATTAAAGACTTTCTGTATGTTAGTACAATAAAGCCGCTTTCAAAAGTTGTCATCACACAGTGAACCGTAAAAAAAACATTAATTTTTCTCGTGACGTTGTTATGTACTTTTATATATAATTATACACATTTAAGTCGTATTTGTGTTTATTTTTTTATTAGAGGAATTAAAATAGTGATCCTTAAAAAACAAATCTAAATAAAAGTTTGATAGACCTGTTCCTTTTCAAATCTTCTGAATCACAATACGCCAGTATAGATTTCAAAACGTGACAAAATTGTGTTGAAACGGAATTCCCTTTTGAAATACTACCGTATCAGCCCACTCATAATCAGTTTTAGACGGGTTATACAATGAGGTAGCACTATTGAAGAGGAATTATAACCCTTATGAGAGGTACGTGAACTCACGGCTGGTGGCATCTTGCGGCAGAGTGTTCAGTTATAGTTAAATGTAAAATAGTACTACATATTTTCTCAAACGTCTTCCTCCCTGTCATAGCGGCTGACAGTTACATTACTTGCACCTTAATCACTGATATCGAGCTGACTGTTTACAATGGTGGCTGCACTTCTAGTCCGTCTATGATCAATAAAAACGCTCGCCACGCTAAGCGAAAGCACGGCACTTTCACACCGAAGAAACGAGAAAATGCGTCCATTAGCCAGTTGTGTTCAGAATGTCAGCCGATGATGATAGTGTTATCAATAGTTGCTAGGAGGAAACGAAAATAGATTAAGCAATACTTCTCTAGTATTGATTAAATGTATAATTGGTTCACCAATACTTACTATTAACACAATTACACAAAATGCCGTATTAAACGGCGTGTGCGTGCGTACGCGATTGTACGTGTGTGTGTGTGTGTGTGTGTGTGTGTGTGTGTGTGTGTGTGTGTGTGTGTGAAACAGAGAGAGAGAGAGAGAGAGAGAGAGAGAGAGAGAGAGAGAGAGAGAGAGAGAGAGAGAGAGAGAGAGGAGAGATGGGGAGAGGGGAGAGAGAAAGAGTTTTAAGTTTGCGTTGGTTTTTCCGAATAAAAACTTTTATCTTCTGAGATACTAACACAAACTTTTACACAGAGGTTGTTTTTCGGACTATGGATATAACGACAAATAGTTAAAGTGTGGTGGACCTTTTACACCCACCCACATCCCAAAATCGCTCTTTTCCTCAAATCAGTTATACCATCAAAGCGAAAAAAGATATTTGTTCGAGATCTGTAGCATTATAGTTCGTCGTCATGAGCTAAAATTTCTCCATATAGATTCATAACCTACAAATCTTCTGTGACCCTTAAAAATTAAATTTCTTTGACATTTTGATCAATAAACAGTATTTTGTTCATGATTATCTTAGTGAATTCTAATAATCACTTCATTTAGAACCAAGCAATACGGGTACCCACGGATAGTTTGCTGTAAAAGCTACTCTGTGCATGAAAACAAGCAGTAAGATAGTACTTTAAAAAGTAAATTTAATCTAAAAATTAGTTGACTGAGAACAGAAAAAAACGAGCCGAATGTGGATCACATGTTGAAATTACTCTGAGTACAAAATGAGCCACAGAGTACAAAAAAGTCAACACTTATAATGGTGTAAAAAGAGGAATGCGCGTAAATTAAATTTACTTGATAATATTTTTGTATATCTCGGTGAAACCAAAATTACTCGCTATTACCCGCTCTTCTTTCTTTACCCTCACGACTACTCACAAGCCTCAAAATGATCCCCAAATCGGTTTTTTTTTTTTGGTGTTTAACGTTCGACTGTTGTACACACTTGGGCTAATGCAGAAGATACCCTCAAATCGGATTACCCGCCAATTGGCAACACTGTGACCATGTTGTACAGAATAATTGCTGTCACAAAAGTTTAATGCGTATGAGCAAGATAAAGTTTCAAGTAGCATGTAGCATAGAAGACCGTCCATTTGGATTTGGCGTAGCACTGAGTCTACTGCGTGTAGCATGTTACGCCGTTGCTACTTCTTGTATTGTTCCACATTAGATTAGACCGTATGGTGTTCACAATGGGCGCATGCTATTTGCAACAATATGTAGTCTCATGCTACCTCAGTGTGTAAACAGCCTTAGTAATACGCCACAATGTAGCGTCAATTAAAGTGCATACCCCTTACCTAATGTAAATCATAGGGGTATAAATACAATAATTGTCATGTAATTACATTGTTATCAGTGTAAATAACTAATAAAAACACAAATAGATGAATGGCAATTTTTATTTTTTGTATTATTTACACCCTAACATAATTCGTAAAGTTGTTACCTTTGCAGTTATCAATAAGCCACTCTGTGAATGACATTATGCAGTTTTATAAAATAAGATAAATAAGACTACAGTTTCCAGCGTGGATGTGAAGACACATTTTTTAATATAATGGACCAACAAGTGTCCTGCACAAAGAACCGAGTGAAAGCGAGATTGCCAAACAGATGGTCAATATATCTTACCTTGGACAGCAGTAATTACAAACACCGGGCAGATAAATCGTACCAACATTAAAACAAAAGATAAATAGATACGGCTGTAATGTGTGTTATTCCGTTACGCGGTAGCATTTCATCAAGGAAGGTGCATATTAGTGTGTTACAATGCTACCAACATCTGAGTATTTATATTGGATTCCAAATAAATCCTACCAACGTAATAAGTGGTAAATAGAGCAGTAATTTTGTCTCTGTTACACGGAGGCATTTCATGCCGGGAGTGGTACTGATGGTAGTATAGGAGATCTGTAGTGAAAGGAATTAATTGTTTTATATTGGCTACCGCTGATTGCCTGTGGATATAAACTGTGATATTATGTCGTTTTAAAATCATTATAGGCCCACGATTGTGCAAACGTGCTACTAACTTGTGTAAAATTTATCAGAATCTAATCTACAGGGTGCTAACACCATGTCTTGTGGTAGTCACTGCGGGTTTTAACTTACTAACCTTTTATTTTTATTACAAATTAGAGGTCCTTCACATACTGACTGAAGTTATAAATCCTACAAATTTGAGGAAACTTTGTTGATTACAATTTTGTGATACTGGACTTCTTTAATTTTCTTATTTCCATTTTTTTCAGTTAACGCCTGAACACTATTGTTTATGACATTGTGACTAATGTGAATGTGCAAACTCGTGTGTCATATTCTTGCATACATACACTTCTACCTGTTTTACCTTGTTTTAAATGAACCTACTTTATCAATCTGTACTGTCTACAAAAGTGTTCAAAATAGTTCAAAACGTTGATTTAAAATATTAAGTTTAGAACAAAATGAAAAGTATTTCGTAGATTCTTCGAGATTCTAGTTCTCTTTGCATCAGTCTATGTTTGCAACAAACATTTTTTTTTTTGTAATCGTTAATAATATTAAAGGTGAACTCATAAGACTGCTTGTATTAATTTTTCAATACCGTATCAAATGCTAGATTAATTAATTCAAGTAAGCGATACCATGTTTTCAGTTTCTAAGTTGGTAGCACTGTGACGATACATTGTATTATTTGACCAACAACTACTCCGTTTCAAAAGAGCTCTTGTTTCTTTTCATCTTCAATAGGAGCTTTGTCCTTAAGGATGACTTT
This sequence comes from Callitettix versicolor, assembly GCA_022606455.1. Taxonomy (NCBI): domain Eukaryota; kingdom Metazoa; phylum Arthropoda; class Insecta; order Hemiptera; family Cercopidae; genus Callitettix; species Callitettix versicolor. Next base: position 35,911,289 of record CM040190.1, on the reverse strand, counting down.
GAGCTTTTGATTGGTGTTTTTGTTATTTTCTGTTCACGTTTACTATCTTTCTTTCAATGGCGCTGTTGTGAGAGGGTGTTTTAAATGTGTATAGAGCATCAGGTATAATAGACGAATACAAGGATAGATAGATAGGAAGTAAATGGTTCAAAAGCAACGTGCTTTTATGAAAACAAATTTTTACTATAAAATGACTTCTTTAACAAGCGCGTGCGCTCTCTCTCTCTCTCTCTCTCTCTCTCTCTCTCTCACACACACACACACACACACACACACACACTACTACTACTACTACTACTACTACTACTACTACTACTAAAATAAACGTTGATATTCATTTTTTGTTTTGATTTTTCCAAAAAACCTACTAAAGCCGGGTTAATTTATGGAAATAATATTAATGAATTTTTTATATCTGTTTTCACAAATATGAATTATTTAAACACGAGTAAACGTAAATTTAGGTGACAATATAAATATACTTAAAACCGATACAGGCATTAAAACGACATACGTAATTACAAAAAAAAAGTTTTATATATTCGGTGATCTCAAAATGGAAAGTAATCGGCTAAAAATTACATAAATATTTTGTTAGTTTATTTGTAAAAAAATATTTTGACAGTTTTGTGGATATTTGTTTTGTTTTTGAATTAATTTGTAAAATTTGTAAATTTACAATTTAGTAAATTATTTTTAATTATGAATCTTTATTTTTGAAGCAAATTTGATGACTCTAATAAATAAGAACTATTGATTTTCTTCATTACCTATGCTTTTTTGTTAACAGCTTCCAGGCAGCTTAGAGAATTAGTTACCTTAGTTTTCTTAGTTCTATATTTGAGCATATATTAATTAATATAAATTGTATTTACGAAAATTTGTTTGATTTTTCAATTATTGCGCTAACAAAATAACACATTTATTGGTACAAGTCTGTGCATCGTACACTTTACACTCGTACTTCTAATAATCACGCTGGAAACTATCCTGCTATAAATTGAATTTTTAAACTACTCAACGACCGTTGCACTAATTAAAATATCCCATAATCCCATTAAACCATAACATCCTCTATTGGCAGGAAACCGAAGATTACTGGCTGACCAGTGATAATCGGTCGTGTGGTCAAGGAACAACGAGATTAGTTTTGGTCAGCTCATGGTCGGATTAATTCCTAATTAGTTCACATACCATTGGACTGTACGATGTAATTAGGAGATCCTCAGTGGGTGTTATTATGTGCGATTATAACTGTTCAAACTCGTGATGTGCGTCGCAAGCCGATGTAAAACATTGCTTTAAATGTGACTGTATACACGGGCAGACCGAATCGAACTCGCTTTTTTCGCCTTCGACGAACGGTACGTTGACAGTCTAGAAGGAATGTGCTATAGGTCAGCCATATCTCAGCTCTTAGATCTTTTATACATTTTCATGCGGCTCATTCCTGTAATATTTTCTATATGTTGGATTGGTTTATTGTTGCCATTATAGCACAAGTCTTCTCAAGCAAAACGTTACGACATGTTACCTTCCTAACTAAGCGATTTACAAATTAACTTTGCAAACTTTAAATTCGTGAATTTAACATTGTCCTTTAATTTGAACATCATTCAAATTAAGGGCTTTGTCTGACGCTTACTTTTTTCTACTGCTTAAACGTTTCCGTTGTAAAATAAAAAGAAAGTATAATTTTAAATCCCAACAACAAACTTGGTTATCGTTTAATTTCGGTCGGTCTGTATATTGTGCTCATTGCTAAAGATTAAGCAAGTGACAGATTTTTACAAAAAAATTTGTTATGTAGACTATTTGGTTCACAAATCTTTCAGAGCATTTTTTTATGAAGTTGATTGGTTATCAACTCTTAATAATAGGATTTTGTTAAAATTATCTCTAAACATTTCGTTAAAACTTTGCTCAAAGTACGTAAGTAAAAGGGGGAAAACGGCATGATTAATTTAAAACATGCCTCTTGCCAGTGTAAAGAACTTTAAATAAAGGAGATTTATGGCGTAGGTACAAATAAATAGAAGGGTAAACGTAACCACTTGTTGGGTTTTGCTCTTTTAAAATTTCTTTTCGAACAGTAAATTGCGTTTGTTTTAAAATTTGGTAATTTTCTTTAGTTATGAATCATTACATAACCACATATTGAGCAACTTCCGATGATCGCACTTTGTGAAATTGAGAAATTTGATATTTTGTCTTTTCTTTTCGAATAGAATTTTGGAAAATTATTGAATGTAGCAAATTCGTTTAGTGTTTTTTGCATTATTTATGTATTGGATACATTCGACTTTCGAAAATTTTAAGATTGATTTTGAAAATTAAACGGGATTAATTGTATACATTTTTTATCATGATTTAATCAAGTTTAAATTATACTGAAGCGTAGTCTATAAATACAAATAAAAATAAAATACACAGAAAATAAAGTTAACACTTTTTCCTCTAGTTAGTGGTTTCATAGCTCTTGAAACAGTTCAAGGTGTTAAGCCCTTAAGAGCACTCAACACCGAACTTAGATGACCATAACTATTTATTGCTACGTGATTCAAATTTAAGCACCCTGTTCACAGTCACTAATGCTGCAACAGTAATCCACTAAAAAGTCAATAACACTGTTAGATTCTTAAACGTATTTCCAAGAACCAAATTTGGATATCATTGAAGCCCTAGGGTAAGCACATTCCGTATTTGATCAGCAAGCAGGTGATACTGTTTCTCCAGCCGCTAGCAACAATCTACATTGCCTAAATTGGACCTGCGCTTTGAGCATTGAACCACCTGTCCGACCACCAACATGCCCTCTGACCCGTGTGACGTCATGAATCACGTATCTCACGTAACCCTGTGCCGTGAAAGTTGGGCGACTTAATGATGCGGCGTACAATTCGTGATCAAACATTCTTCGGTAAAGGGAAGTATTGCACAAACCGCCTCAACACTTTCATTCATATTATTATTGGAACATATTTTTATACATGACCCTATTTTAGTTAGACCCTATTTCTTGCTTTTAAATATTTTAAATTCCCTCACCCAAAAATTAATAGGTTTTCAGGAAAAATTATTTTAGTGATTATTTTGAATGTAACTTGAAAAAAGTGTTAAATAATAACTTTTGCAATAATATTACTTTTTCAGAAAACAAACGCTATGTTTTCTATTAAAATACAGTAAAAAAATAAAATATCTTTGGTCAAGAATATTTTATTGTTATTCTCAATTTTAGGATGAAAAGCTATTTCACTTTATGTTTATCACATTATTTCCAATTTCCAAAAAAACCTTAGTTTTATAGAAAGTTTAACAATGTTTTCAAAAGTTCCAATTTTTTACTACATTTGTTATGAAAGTCGAGTTTCAAATAGAGTGAATTTTTTTACGGCCTGTTCAATTAGTTCCGTAATTTAAAACACTTAAATTAAACTTTTATAGAATTATTTTAATCTGTGTTTTGATTAAAACTTGTATTAAAAAACCCTTCAATTCATTTTTACAAAATATGTACGGCTCAAAAATTCCCCACCATACATGAAGAATAATATATGAGAACACGTATGTGTGTCCACGTTTCGAAAATAATCGGAAATTTTACAATCTCAGGTTCGTTAATCGTTTTCCAGATTGAACTTGTTTTTGTCATACTTCAATATTTATAAGCGAAATCAGCGCATTAAACTGGAAATAAAAGAAAGTAAGGGAGGAGGAGGCTGAGGGGAAGGTGTCGTTAAGGAGATCAGCTGTTTAGCAGCCGTGCATGGATACATGTCGTCCTCGACGCATCCTTTCACTAGAAATCAGAGCATTTAGAAAGTGGCCACTTCGCAGGACCTTGTACACATTTTCCGAGGTCTTTAATATCTCGCAGGACGTGCCTGGTAAGAAAGGATTTTCACAATATACTTACCTGATGCATTATTTTGGATGCCGTACAATGTATACCGATCCTAATACATGAACTACTTGGTCATTATACTCGTATGTGCGTTTGGTGGAAATAAATTTAATTATTGCTTCTATTCACATTGAATTTCGTATACTTTTACATTAATATACCATTTAGCGAAAGCCAATTGTTTTACTCAGTCGTGTGTCTTCGGTAACGTTCTATTGACTTCTCGTCGCTAAAATTCATTCTACTATCGGGAAGGTCTTTCGGTAGCGTTCCAGCGTCTATCGGTAACATTCAATCGGCTGTCAGTAACAATTGTCTGGCTGTCGAAACGTTTCATTGTCTTATCTGTTGGTGACGTTCAATCGTCTACCGGTACGTCACCTGCAGTCATCTAAGTGTAAAGTAGTCCGTCTGTCGGTTACATTCAATCCTCTATTTGTAATTTTGTCTGTCTTTCGGTAAAATTCAGTCCTCTGTCCGTAACTTAGTCTGTCTATCGGTAACAATCAATCGCTTATCTGTTAGTCACGTTCCATTGTCTGTCGCAACATTTCAATGTCTTATCTATCGGTAACAATCAACTGTATGTCGGTAACATCATTTATCTGTTGGTAATGTCAACTCTTGTGTGTATTGTTGTTTGCCGGTAACATTTAGTCACCTGTCAATCAATTCGTCTGTGTGGCGGTAAAATTTAATCGTTACCAATAACTTCTTCTGTTAGTTCATAGTGTAACCTGTCTATTAGTAAAAAGTAATCATCTATCTGTAACTTAGTCTGTCTATCGTTAAAATTCAATCGCTTATCTGTAAGGCACGTTCCATTTTCTGTCTCTCGCAACGTTTCATTGTCTTATCTGTCGGTAACGTTCAATCGTCTGCCGGTACGTCGCCTGCAGTCATCTACGTGTAAAGTAGTCTGTTTGTCGGTTACGTTCACTCCTCTGTCCGTAATTTCATCCATCTGTCAGTAACATTCACTGCTCTGTCCGTAATTTCGTCTGTCTGTCGGTAACGTTCACTCCTCTGTCCATAATTTCATCTGTCTGTCTGTAACATTCGTTTGCCTGACTGTTGGTAAAGTTTTGATGACAATGATCAAAACACATTGTTATATGTCGTATAAAATAGGATATAGAATCTAAAAAATATCTTATATTAACCGAAAATCTAATTATGGTTGCAGAATAGCATAATAAAACTTAAAATTAAATGGCTTCCACAAATACGAATAATAAATTAATAAAAACTTAAAAGAAATTTTCATTTTACATCTACACAAAGCTGAATTTTTTTAGAGGTTCTGAATAGCTTTTTTTTAATTAAATCCTAATTGTACTTGTGATTAAAAAAACCTACAGGTTATGTAAACACAGTAACACCCAGTTTTGATAAATACAATTGAAGGTGTAATCGATGGTAAGGGTTTTGTTTGCTAGTTCAGTGGTAATGAAAACACGATTGAGCAGCACTAAACCAAACAAGTATGTTTACATAATTTACCTACTAACCTTAATATCCGGTCTTAGCACATTGACGGACTTAATGACACTGTTTTAAATGGTGAAAGTTAGATTAAACGGATTAGTATCTTACCCAGGTAGCGTATTTTTATTAAATATTAGTTTAAATATAACTACTTAGTTAAAATTTTCATTGAAATTAATTTTGTTTTTTTAGTTACAATGGTGACAGAAGTAATAATGTTTTTCAGAAGATTTGAAATAATTAAAAAAGCTGATAAAATAATACTTATAACAAAAATTTCAAAAGTTCAGTTCTGCTAACTTCTACAACGCTGTGAATCCTCTCTGACCTAGTGAGGTGAGGTAATGCACATTATGAAAACAGCGTGAGGTTTTCATTTTTTGTGTTTCCTTGATTGTGAGAAACGCTCGCGTGCTTTTATAGATACAAAGCTGCCTCTTTCACGGACGATGAGGGAGCAGTATACTACCGTCAAGCAGGACAGTTTGTGCACTGTCATCGCGCCAAACATTCAAGCTGCTCTTGTACAAACAGCTTTTTGACAGCTTTAAGTGATTTAACGTGACGTCACGTTTTGACCTTCTGCCAAGGTCATTACATTTTAATATGAATCCATTGATGCCGCATGGACTCCGTGGTATCCTCCATTCACCTTAGCGTGATGCTGATGTCTGTTGGGACACGCTGTTTATCCGCTGTGTCATTGAAAACTTATCTGTGTGAATCGATTTTAGGAATCACGTTTGCTTACCTGAAGCCCATTCTGAAGCCTAAATGGTAAAATACCCATAATTTTCTCAATATTTGAAGTACATATAGAAAAATTATGATCGTAAAAAAGTCGATCATTAAGTTTGATGGACTATTCCGTTTTTAGTTTTTCTGAGTATAAAGGAGAGGTTTTTACGTGACATATGTCCGACTTTGTCTAAACAACATTGCAGAAGACTAAACTAATTCACCGATTTCGATGAAATTTGGTTTCCATTTTACATCGTTCCAAACACTGTATATATTTTGTAAAATCTTAGTTTGTATCGTATCTATTTTGAATAGAACATTTTGAAGGTAAAAACAGGTATGTAACTGTTATTATTGCCCATAGATTCGGATTTCGACACTAAGCAAAACGGCGTTTAGTATTAGAGAATACGATCAGTGTCCATTTTATAAAAAAAAAACAAAGCAAATATTCCCTTCTATCCATACAGTAACAGCCTATTATCAACTATTGATACTAACAAGGCCGGCTAAATAACAATTCTCGCTGACAGATGTCGAGGCTAACTATAAACACTTTATGAAAGTATCAATTACACAAGTGGACAGTGAAAGTGTTCCGTACACACTGTCCAGTGCAATTAACTCATTTAAATATTTCCCTTTACTTTAGCCGCAAGGCGTGTACACCCGGTGAACGTAAATTTGTAGTTTTATTAGTTTAATCTGCAATATTATATTGAAGTGACATAGATTAAAATACAAGATAAAGAGGAAGCATTAAACTGATTTTATTAACATTGTTTTTAATTTATAATGTAAATACACGGGTTAGTGAAAGGTGTGGTTTTAATGTACTTTGAAAATTTGCTGAAGTGAACTTACTTACTTTATTGCTTTATTGCTAGATAACACTGAATGCATTAAGTTAAAACAGTCAATAATAGTAATCCCAGTCATTTTAGTAATTTATTTAAAACTTACCTTAAAATAATTATTGTATTTCCAAAATGTAAACACAAACACTCAGGTTAAAATAAGTTAATCAGTTTTTCGCAATGATTATTTTATTCAAAATGAAAATTTTTCATTCGTATTTCTCTGTCTAATAGTATGAACTAGGTATAGGTTACGTATTTAAATTTTCGCCATTAATAGTTTTTTTGGGAAATGATCCAATTCGATTTTCCGAAAATTTGTTAAGGGACTACATGCATCGTATTACATTTCAGAAATAGAGTTAATATACTATCTTAAGAACCATTAAAAATTAAATTTCTAATGTCAAACTAAATCTTAAATGTTTTAATTGTTAGTCAATAAGTTATTTACTATAAGTTTTTGAAGTTTCAAACCCAATACACCATTCGGTGATCGTTCATTGCGATATGAACAATAAAAACATTTATACATGAAACATGTTTTTTAACGGGTCTTTCGTTTATCTTACATTAGCGCACCTCCATTTTCCTACGATCTTCTGAAAATCGTTGGAATCTTTAATCATAGCGTTCCACTTTTGACGGTCTTCCGTTAATCAAGAGTCCTAAAAATGAACGTTGAACTAAAGAAATGCCTTATAAAGATAACGTTTTAGGTACTATCGTAGAAACGGAATAAAAATTATTGAATAAAACAAATTTTTCCCAAAATGTTTTTTGTATATTGTTAATATCGTCAGCTTAGTTAATTTTATAATTATTGTTTACTTGCCACTTATAAAAAGTATTATTTGTCACAAAAATAAGAAAGTAAACATTATAATTCTTTTTATATTCTTCTTCTTTTCTGCTAGGATTATTATCACTATGTTCAGTATAATGATCAGCCGACCTAGTTTTCGTTGACGCATTTCGGAGAACCACCATCTTCAAAAACTATATCTGTATTCATAGGGTTTTTGAAGATGGAGGTTCTCCGAAAGGCGTCAACGAAAGTAGAATTAACGAGGCTAGAGAAGGCAGATCATTATACTGAACATGGTAAACATTATAAGTTAACAAGTATTTGTGTTTATTAGGGTTGACGTTTATGTTAAACCAGTCACGTGGACACAACGTGATTTATTCAACCGACCATCGCAGTCTAATTAGGGATAATAAATTGTGGAAGTGATACGAAATGGTAAAGTAGCCGATTTACTGCCGGTCATCGGCCCAACCAGGAGACGTAGAAAGTCCAGTAAGAGGGGGTTCGCAAATAACCTCCGCTCTCCTGAAAGGAAAGGTGACCCTTGCAGCTCTACTTTTGATCAGTGGGACACTTTTACTTGTTTTTAATTACGCTGTGCGCAATCAATTTGTGTTGTTTAGAGAAAGTCTCAGACGAACAAAACACTACGACAAATTAAATAAAAGTAGTTTTATTGACTAGAAGCAGATGTCAGCAATGATTAATGTAGGCAATATAAGGGACGCTATCACCGCAAGAGCGATTTGTAACCACAAACTTAAAAACAAATATTTAGCATTCATTCGATCTGATACAATAAACTTGAAAATTTGTTCAGTCCATTTTGATTTTATTAAACGTACAGACCTAAATTAATGTTTTTCATTTTTTGACACACAAAAATTAGTTTTGTTAACACCGAAATATTTTGTTTAAAAATTGAAAATAATTAGAAGCTGTTGGAGTACAATAAAAAATCAACAATTATAAGAATTCAAGATGTTAATTTCCTTAATTTCAGAAAATTGAGAAGAAATTTCTGAAATAGATCTTATTGAAATGTTAGTTAAAAAATATATAAAACATTTAGTTCAATCAAATTTGAAAATAAGAAAACGAGTAAATAATAAAAAAACCTAAAACGCTGATCAGTGTGTTATACAGTTATTTTCAGTTAACTTATGAATTATTACTCAATATTATTAAACTACTTCTAATTTAACACGTTGGATTTCGTTTGCAATTTCAGAAAACCAATTTAGCAAAATACCAAACAATTTGCTAAATTTAATTAACGTTAAATTACTGGTTTTGAAATAGCAGATTTCATGTTATAAAAATATATTTAACTGAAATTAAAGTAGCAGGTTACGTAAGTAATTTTATTTCTTTTTAAATACAGAAACTTCATCAAGAACTGTCTAGTTTCCTTAAACTGAGTACTAACATTTTTTTTACTGGTACATCATATAGCGCAACAACTGTAAAATGTATTAATGTTTCAAGATAAAACGTGAATTTGTTAAACTGCAATCATTAGGCTGTTTAAAAATATATAAATGTAAACTTTAAATTAATTAAAAGTCTAAGTTGCATTAAACGTAATACTGAATTAAAACCAACATCCTATAATGGGCGAAGAACAACAGGTGAGGTGAGGTGACCAGACCAGGTCGTTGTTGATAAGGCACGCAGTGATAAGACCTTATCAGCAGCGTTCAAACATTCAGTATTAAATTGCTTTAAACTTAGTGCTTACACCATTCTACTAGTGTAAGCCATGTTTACGGGTTTGGAAAAGTATTGTTTGGACATTTCGGTATTTACGTTAATAACGTTTGCCGATGTATTTTGGCGCCATATTGAAATGTCCTAAAACTTTTTAATTCCTTATCGGTAAAGTGTTCAACTTCTGACGTCACCGTAACTTTGATAACGCTTATATTTTCTTAGTTATATTATTACACTAAATATATCCATTGTTTTAGACCCATAGTTTTTTCTTTACTTGTTCGTCGCAAGTTACCGCCACTTTCAGGCAGGCGCCTAAAGGAAAAGGTTATTTACAATGATAATGTGATTGGTCAAGTAGGAAACGAATTTGACATTTTTATAGAAATAACCTTTTTTGTGCTGCTATAAATGTAAAAAAGCCGAGCATTATCACGTTTTAAAATCCGATTTAAAAAACTGTATTTAATTTCAATAAAAATTAAAAAATCGAAGACTAATAACATGCATTTTCATAAAAGAGTAAAAAATTAAAGGCGAAATACGTTTTTTTAAGTTACTCGAATGTTTTCATTTTTTGTTTGAAGACTGAAAATATTTTATTTTGATTTTCTGAAATTTTAATAGAATTACAATAAAAAACTTACAAATTTGATTACATCTTCCTCATCTCTAGATATTTGTTCACAGTTCCTACGTTAAGATTTCTTTTCAAAACCAATAAAATTGCGAGAACGATATATTATTTCCCGCTTGTAAAAGTATTTTTTTATTTTATTATTTGTAACATAAAGCAGTTATATTCTAAATTAATCATTAAAAAATGGATACTCTTACAAGTTACCTTAGTAAACAATTGTATATACAACGAAACGATTTAATTAATTTAACTTTATTACAAAAAAATGCTTCATAATATTATTGGTTTTCTTGAAGCTCTCAAAAACTCTTTTGTCATCGTAATTTATTCAAATATATACTTATTCAAAAATGTTTAAGTATGTTTCATAAACAATTTTTTCAAATTTAAAGAATCGCTATTTTTAAAAGAAATTGTGATACATACAGTCTGACAGATATCCAATACAGAAGTTTCCTTTAAAACGCCCTTCTCTCGTTCTATCAAACAGATATTTTTTTTTACAAATACCAAACAGTAAAAATATTATAAAAAAATACATTTTTATGATCCTATCATTTTCTAATTTTAAAAGTAACACTTTACTGCTCTATGAATAGCACTAAGCTTTGAAGCGAACTGAGAGAAACAGCAAACTAAAAAACCAATTTACTGGTATTTTAATGGTCATAATGAAGACAATACAACTGCTTGTGTGCTACCACAAGAAGACTATTTTATTTAATAGCAACAGATAACATCTTTGGTCATAGTAAGACTGGGTGACAGTTTGTCCGTCGTGAAGCAGTAACTAACTTTGACATCATCATTAGCTAAACATCAATACAGGATGGAAGCTTATGTTTAGCCTTAACTCTCAACAAGTCCTGGACTCGTTCAGATAATTATTTCTCAAAAGTTGTATTATAATTTATGAGACATTTTTTAATACACTCTTTAAAGCCAGAACGAAAAACGTTGTGATCTACTGTTAGATTAGCTTATTAATTAATAGTATAAAAATATACAATGTACTGTAAAATAATAAAAACCTGATTTCTTACAAGTTTGATTATTAACAACGCTATCAAGTATCTGCTATATATTATTACGTATGGACTCGGATACTAACAGCTGCCATGTTTCAAAATAATTCTAGTTAGCGTTTGAGCGCTAGAGGACGCTACTGACGTACAATAGTAATGCACAGAATCACCTTTTCTACCATTCTTTAAGTGGTACAATTATAAATTCTAATCCATTTTTCCCATCCAACTCAATATAGTATCATTTCATTTTGTAAGGCTCCCTCATACAGCATAGCAATTGGAAAACCAAAACAAGAGTAATGATTTTCCTAAAAATGTTGATATTTTTGGAACAGAAGATGCTTTTCGAGATTGAAACAAACTTTTGTGTTTACCAAATTGTACTTACATATAATGTTTTTCGAATTCAGAAATTGTCAAACTTTCTGCCATCCTGGTCTCTAAAAAGCAAAACTTTCACTGCTATTTTAAAGGTTTTTATATCAACAAAAGTTTATGATCGCTTCTACTTGGCCACCAGAAAATCACATTGTCAACAAGAGATATTGAAGAAATTAAAAAACTATAAATCGATTTTTACTTTACGATTATTGCTTTCGTGAAATCATTATCACATTATTAAAAAGTCCTAACTCAGTAGATAATTGTGCTGACCAGTATCGCTTCAGTAGTAGTCATAAACTTTCCATAAACAGTTAATAAAAGATAATTACATTTGATAACCCTGTAAGTATCGAGTTTTAGCAGGTAACTGTAGTTTCTGTTGATAATTTACTATGCATTGTTCTCGAGTTGACGTCATTGCCGAAAGGTGAGTTGTGCGCATGTCAGCAGGGGCATTTTGTAATCAGATTTTGAAAGTTTCTACACGGACAGGAGTTGTATCAGCTGTTTGGGTAGCATTTTAGATGGTTGAAGACTTTTTTGAAATTAACCGATTTGTCATGACTGGTAAGTTTAGGATATGACGAGGTTTATTTAATGTTAGGATTTAACGAAGCTACAAAACGTATTTTACATATGTTTCTTTGCTAGTTTATTAATGTAAAATATTACACTTGCTCCATATTAATTGAATGTGTATTCAGCCATCAGCCATATCAAGTAGAATTTGGACAATTGATTGTGTAAGTTTTATGTTAACTAAGTTGTTAATTGACTTATGTTAACTAAATTGATCATGTTCTTATACAGATATTTTAGTTGAACTTTGTTGTAATCAAGAAAGAATGTAAAAAACTTAAATATTTTTATCACATTTTATATATTAGAAAGTTTTATTTTAACTCCAGTTGAGAGCTTTTGTCAATTACCATGCAAACTTGAAACATTTTCTATTTAAAATTTACTACTTTAAATCAACAAAATTTGAACGAAACTTTGCGTGTTATTTTAAGTGAAGTTATCGGACGCGTCTTCTTACGGAAATTTTCTGAATTTTTAAACCGAGTTATAAACAAACTCTGTCTGGTAAAGACTTTGAATGAAAATTTAAGATCCACGAATATAACGATTATGGATATTTTTATTTTAAAAATCTTCTAGAAATCTTTATCCTAAAAATCTTTATTAGCATAAAATAAAATGATAAAAAAACTATATTAACTATTTTTTAAAAAAAAACTGAATCATTATAATCAAATAATGTACAAGTATAAATATTATGTGAATAGTATGTGCAGTGGTAATAAATTAAGTCATGAGTTATTTTAAAATATTGACCGTGAAAAGAGAGGTTCTTCTTGAACATATAAATATTTACGTTGTCTGAGATCATAATAGACATTACTGTTTCTCTGGAGGGGGTAAAGGAGTTATTATAGATTCTCTGGAGCTAAAATAAAAATTAATGTTTCTCTGGGATGACAAAAGTGATAACTGTTTCTCTGAGGCCACATGAGTGATTAAAGTTTCTCTGGAGCTACAATAGAGATTATTATTTCTCTGTGGTCACAAAAGTGATTACTATTTCTCTGGGACCACCATAGAGATTACTGTTCCTCTGGGGCTACAAGAATGATTACAGTTTCTCTGGAGCCACAATAGAGATGACTGTTTCTCTGGGACTACAATAGAGATTGTTATTTCTCTGGCATCACAAAAATGATTACTCTTTATCTGGGGTCACAGTAGTAATTAGAGTTTCTCTGGAGCCACCAGAAATTACTGTATCTCTGGAGTCACAAGAGTGATTAAAGTTTCTCTGGAGTTACAATAGAGATTACTGTTTCTCTGAGGTCACAAGAGTGATTACAAATTCTTTGGAGTTACACTACAGATTACTGTTTCTCTGTAAACCACAAGAATAGGCCATCATACAATGACCACCATAAAATGAGATTTATTCTTTGAGGCTCAAAAGTAACGGATGTTTTTCTGGATCCACAAGAGTGATTGCAATTTCTCTGCAGCGTCAATAGAGATTATTGTTTTTCTGGGGTCACAAATATGATTACTGTTTCTCTGGAACCACAATAGAGATTACTGTTTCTCTGTAAACCACAAGAGTAGTAATTATCCCTCTGACCACTATAAGAATGATATTTATTTTTTGAGGCCACAAGAGTGATGGCTGTTTTGCTGGGGCCAAAAGAGTTGTGACTGTTCCTTTGAAGCCACAAGAATGAGGCTTACTCTTTGAGGCCACAAGAGTGATGGCTGTTTCTCTGGGATCACAAGAGTGGTGACTGTTCTTCTGACGCCAGAAGAATGAGACTTATCCTTTGATTGATAAGGCCACAAGAATGATAAAGTTTCCTCTGACTACAAATATGACACTAAATCTTTTGAGGCCACAGTAGTGATAGCTTTTTTCTGAGGACACAACAGCAGATGCTGCGTCTCTGTGGCTAAAAACAATGCTGTCCTCTGTCGCAGCAACAATAACTTTTAACCGATAGTATTAAACATTTTGTTTTTAATAATGGCTATCACAAATAGTTTAAATCTTTCTCAAGGTTTTTCCAAATGTATAAAGATAATTTTGGTTTAAATTTAGTAATTTTTGTCAATTTTAATAGTTTTGAATAATGTTTATTTAAATTATTTTTCAATTTGAGTTTGAAGAGGTTAAAAGTATTTTGGTTATAATTATTTAAGCAAGGTTATAATTATTTTGTCTTATAACTATTTTGATTAATTTTGACTTGAACTTACTCCATAAAAATCCATTTTTTTATTTCTTGGCCGCAGTTTGTTTTAGTTTTCTTTATTTTTCTCCGCCCAGAAATATTTATTTTATTTTAAATTAGTTAAAAAGACTTAAGATATTTATAGGTCTAGTCCATTTAATTATAGTCCATGACACTTCGCCTAGATATGTTTCTTTTCCATTTGCGATAAATATACGGATAATATATGTTTGGTATTTTGTGTTTAATAAATTAATACATATTTTAAAATTTTACAAAATAAACTCTAATAAAGTGCAAAATTCTTTTTCCATTTATTTAATTTTCTTTTAACTTAAAAAAAATCTTCTCGCTTAGAAAAGATACACATTAAAGGCTGTTATATTAACATAATATTAATGTTATAAGAAAATAAAAATAATTATAAAAACATAATGTAGCTATCATGACTTTAGATGAGAACGAATACATGCAATATTGCGTCAGCAATTCATTCGTTTGTAAATTTATTATATAATCAAACATTTTTAAAATATCGTTCAACTTTCCTCAGTTGGAAATACCTAGTATTGTGTAGTGCAGTGTAGGTGAGGTTGACACACGTGGGCCCGATTTGACCTTATCTGTTTGCTTACTGATAACAGTGTCAAAGAAGTTCAAAGCGACGCAACGGGTTGCAGCCATACCTATATACAGCATATCTGAAAATGCATGTCCCTCATTAGAGAATTCTGCAGTTATCGCACGCAATTTTTAACCGATTTTTCTAAAAATTGGTATATAAATTTATTTGTATAAGAAAATTCTTTAACCTAAAGATATTAGCTACTTTTTAGTTTCCCTAGGGCTTCGTGGTCGACGTGACTAAAATACCGGGGTCAATTTGCTGCGTTTATGATTGAGGACCTCAAGGTCGTAGGTTCGAAACGAATTCACTGTACGTTAAGAAAAAATTAGTTTCTCTGTATATTACTTTTTTTTTAATTTTTCGCGTAAAACATAAATACTGTATATCACATTTTTAAACCTATCAACTCATGCAGCAGTAAAGATTATTTTCAATGTAGGTTACTGCTAAAATAAAAAAAATATATATTACATTTTATTTAACATTGACTTGACAAGCGGATTTGAATTACCGTAGATTTCTGCTTGGCAGAGTGGATAGCGTCTCTGGCTTACCCCTCAGTGGCCCAAATGTGATTTCTTAAAAAAACAACAAATTAATTCGATTAGCCTTCTTCATATTTGATCAAGGTAGTAAATCTGTAAAATGGACACTGTGAAATTGTTGAACGTATTTTTCAGATGTTTGACAATATTTTGTTTGAGACCACGAACACTGGAGAAATAGGGAACCAGCCAACGCAAGTTTTTTTGTTGTTTACTTGAGGAGAGCTACATTTTTAGATTTAATCAGTTTCATTTTGATCGTGTAGTTAAGGTCACA
This sequence comes from Callitettix versicolor, assembly GCA_022606455.1. NCBI lineage: Eukaryota > Metazoa > Arthropoda > Insecta > Hemiptera > Cercopidae > Callitettix > Callitettix versicolor. The sequence continues at coordinate 35,895,523 of CM040190.1, read as the reverse complement.
ATTGCAGTAATATTTTATGATTTAATAATCATAGATAAATGGATTTTGTAACGTATTTGCTCATGTTATTTAATTGATAATATATACTATACACTATACACTACGAAACTTTTTTTGCTGTAGCTAACCTTAAAATAAAATTACAGTAAATAAATAAAACAAAAAAAACTGCTTATGGAATTTATTAACCACTGCAAAACGTTCTATTTGTTGCCTACTACGAGTGTGAAAGATAAAAACAATTAATCAATAAAGTTTTACTTAAAAAATTCTAAAACTACCACTTAATACAACAAAATGGTCATCGAAAATAAAACCCTCCAAAAATTACTGCATTACGCTATCAATGTTAACCTTCCTACTTTATTTCGCTTTGACCTTTCAAGACTCTGTTCCCCCTTTCTAAAGGTCAAAGGGGAGAGCATCATAAGGGTCGCACAGTCAGTGTCGACCTTAAATTGAGCTTGTACTGAAGTGTTTTCGGGAAGTTGTTTTTTTAAATATTTAATGTGTCTAGTCTAATATGGATTTTTATTCAGGTAATATCTCATGTTTGCTTTCAAAAAAATGTGTATTTAAAAAAATGTTTAATGAATGTTAGTGCTCTCAATTATGAAGTAAATTTAAAGGAATTTTAAAACGAAAATTATCAAGAAGCCACACATTATTATACAGTGTATGTTGGAGACATTGGACTTACGAAGTGCTGTATAGTAACTTAAAGTTTTCCTGTAATTAATTAATTGTAAACTTGCCGGCTAGTTGTTAAGTAAGAGAAAGGAAATAACGTAATTTCTAATTCTAATGTCCCACTATTATGTAGAGCCAAATAATAATTGTTTTCCATAAAAAAAGTAATAATTTTTAATCAAACATTTTTATAATTTGCGTGATCTATATTCTTCTGTCTATATGGACAGAGGAGGTCTAAATGGTACCTCACAGAATGTATGTGGCAGTTTTGTTCATATCAGACCGCAAACCTCTGTTAACTATATGTTCCGGAACATAGATATTGCAGGTTTTGTCAGTCCAAGACTGTAGCAGAGGGTAACAGCACCAGTGAACGCCGAAAGATTGTTAGAAGTGGGTATTGCCAGTAGACGAGTAATAACTGTTAGCAGTGGTAACTTGCACCAGTGGCCGGTATAAGTGTTTTAACAATAAGTGTGTGGCAAATTTATAAGAAAGAATTAGGACTAGGTAACGTGCACCAATGAACAAGGAATAGTTGTTAGTATTAGTAGTAACTTGCGCCAATGGACGGAGGAAGGCTCTTAGTAATGAGTAAACTGCGCCAGTGACAGAGCTAAAAGTCTTACCTGTTGGTAAACTATGTCAGTGGACATGGTAAAACTCATATCAGTTTCAACCAGGTAAAATGAAGACAGATTGTTAACAGTGGGTAACTGGCACCACTGGATGACGAAATCAGTTAGCAGGGGGTAACTTGTGCTAATGGACTGGAAAAATTATTTAGCAATGATGAAATTGAGTTGGTAAACGGAGACAGATTTTTAACAGTGGGTAACTTGCACCAGTGAGCTATAAAGGTTTTCTAGTAGTAAATTACTAGTAGTGAATTCTAGTAGTAAATTACTGAACGCCAGTGGAGTTCAGGTTCTTAGCAATGGGTAAATTGTGTCGGTAATACGTATTATTTGAAAAAACAATTCATATTAACTTTTCCTTGTACAAGTCTCTCAGACAAGACTAATTTCTAATCACAAAACATCGCAATTCATAGAATTTAAATTCCATTAAAACTAATCCTAACTGACCTTTGAATCAAAATAAATTAAACTTATCAACGAGTCATAAGGTCCTATGATGCAAGTATTTCACTGAGTGCCTCTTGACCCGATCAGACGCTTATCAGTTTCGAGTGTCGCTAAGTCGAACTATCTTATCAACAAAGCTGCACCTACATCCAGGCCGGGGTTCAAGTGATACAGCGGGTCATATAGCTTCAGTTATCGGCAATGTATAGTCTGAAATATTATGTAAAAGTAAATATTCATCGGTTCGTAATACTTTACATAATAAGTAACTTTACTATTGTTCTCGTTTATGCTGAAAACATAATCATGAAATAAATCAATCAAAACTATCCTAACACCACACTTAAAGCAGGCATATCTGTAGACATATTAAAACAATTATACAGCAGACAT